>JAOWBP010000001.1:134270608-134291393 GCA_028571105.1 Tragopan temminckii | reverse complement strand
CTCAGCCAGCTCCTTCAGAACCCTGGGATGCACGCCATCTGGCCCCGTAGACTTGTACACAGTCAGTCTCATGAGGCAGTCTTGGACCTGCTCTATCCTCACAGCTGGGGGGGATTTATCACCCCGGTCCCCACCTAGAGGTTTAGGGATGCAGGACTCAGGGACGTGAGAAATACTGGAATCCTGGCCGCCAGTGAAGATTGAGGCAAAGAACTCATTCAGTACCTCAGCCTTCTCTTTGTCCATTGAGGCCAGTTCTTCTTTTACATTTACCAAAGGAGGTGCACTCGCTTTGGCCTGTCTCTTCTGGCCAATGTACCTGTAGAAGATCTTCCTATTGTTTTTCACGTCCTTCGCCAAGTTCAGTTCTGCCTGCGCCTTGGCTTTCCTGATCTCACATCTGCAAGTCTGGACGGCATCCCTGTATTCTTCCCAGGTGATACGCCCTTGTTTCCAGAGCTTGTACGCACCTTTCTTCATCCTCAGCACACCCAGCAGGTCCTTGCCGATCCACGCTGGCTTCCTACCTCCTCTGTCCGATTTCTTATTCAGAGGGATGGAGAGCTCTTGCACTCTCAGGAAGGCATCCTTGAAGAGTAGCCAGCTCTCCTCAATGCCTTTGTTTTTAAAGATAGCGTCCCAGGGGATCTTGGCCAACAGATAGTTGAACAGCTTAAAGTTACCCTTTTTTTTTTACTTTGATTTCTGTTGTTGCCAAATCATAAACAATGTGCTTAACAGTTTTGGAGTAGAGAGGGTAATATTCCAGTAGTGATACTTTCATACATCTACATCCCATAAAGTGTATATAGAGTGTATATTTGTGGGAATCCCAAAATACCAATTAATACCCCAAAAATACCAATTAACCCAACACATAACAAAAAAGCACAGGTAGTATGTTTTCCTAAAGCACTAAGCAGCTTCCAACAAAATCTGTATGAAAATGCCTATTAGCCTAATGGAGCAGTCAATGAGGAACCAAGATATTTCAGGCATGTCTCCAACAAGCCATAGGGTGTGGTACAAAATCCTTGGAATAGCCTCATCATAGTTATCCCCTTAACTAAGAGAAACTTTCAGCATAGTTTTAAGATAAGCAGCTCTGCTGAGAGGCTAGGATCACAAGCTCAGGCAAAGATGTCAAATCACTGTTTCTTGCAACTGAGTTTACTCTTTTGCACAGTTCCACTCTGCAGGATAAGACACACCAACCCGATGGACTCTTGCCAAGGAGTGTCTCCAATATAAACGTGTGGAAATATTTGCTACTTAAATACATGAATCTATGAGAAGTTTTGCCACAACATGCAATAATTTCCTTGTCATTGTATCATGAGACCATCATATGCCTGAATCTCAACCTACTTTTCTTGTAGTCTAAGCATTTGACAATCTGTGTCTTTAAGTGGTAGCTCTTCCATGCAATTTCTGATTTCTCTGAAAAGAAGAGTTCATACAGAATTCTTGTTTGTTTTATAAACTTCAAGCCCAAGAGTGGCTTCAGTTGGGAAAAACACAGCCTACACAGCTTCAGTTTAGCAATAGGAAGGCATTCAGAAACATCCTTTTCTTCTGTGTTTCTTTATGAATTGCCCCTAGATATCATCCACACACTATTCTACTTCATGTGAATATATTCCTCGGGTATCTGTCTTCATACACAATGCACTAAGGGCCTAGATTGCAGTCCAGGGTCTGAGGCATAAAAGTTAGGCATGGTAAAGCTCAACATTATCTTTTCTTTTCTAGCCCCAGGCATGTTCAGTCTGTATCAACAGACCTCAGGCACCTCAGGCAAGACCCTTATAGCATTTCCCCTCCATCCCTTCTATTAGTTGCCTGTAGCACCTCTATTCTGTAACTCCACTGCATAGCTGTATACAGAACATTGCCTGACCTTAGCCATCAAGAATTCAACAGGTCTCTTACACTTCATTCTGTTTTTACTTGCTTCTTGTGCTATAGGAAAGGTTTGCAGATGATCAACAATACAGTTACCAAAAAAAAAAAAAAAAAGAAAAAAAAAAAGCTACAGAAATTAAACTCTGGCAGGAGTTTTGTTTCCACTCTAAATCTTCCTATAGCAATGGGACAGAATTTGAACTTTCACTTCTGAACTTGCTGCTACTTGCACAAGAAAATTCTAATGTAAGTACATCATTACAAAAGCTCTTCCTTAGCATTGTTTCCCAGACAGTGAAATCAATACATTCCTTCAGAAGTAATAGTACAGAAACTTTAGATGCGATTTCCTTAGATTGTAATTTTCCCCAGATTTTCTTTTGTCTATATTTCTGTGTTCTGAATGTTGTGAAAAGGAAACAAATGAATCTTCAAACTGTTGATATCGATAGAGAATAGTAATTCTTATTTTTTAGTATTAAAGGGAAACTATGAGAGTTTTAATGTACAGCATATCAATATCACACATGAAACTACCTCCTTCAGAACAGTTGGAATCCATGATCACAAAATAATCTACAGTCAGCATTATATACTACATACAAGCAAGAAACCTGCATATTAAAGTCTTTATTGATGTAGTCACATTGTATGTAGGGCAGCTGCTTGATAGGTCTCAGTATTCAATGCACTTAGTTTTTCAATAAAAATACTCAATCTTTCATCATATTGTCTAGTACAAAGAATGCTTTAACTTCAGACAAAAATCTGAGCTGTAAAAATACATGAATCTGTTATTATTTCTGTATACTTTTCAGATAAGGATATTAATGCTATTTACAAACATAAGTGAAAGCTTTTAACACCTCTGCAAAACAGCAAGATATTTTTTCCTTATTGAATAAACAAGGACTACAAATAGTAAGACCAGTGGGTTATAGTAGATTAAATTATTCAGTTCAGATCTTGGATTCATATTCCTTTTTGTAAAGGTAAACAGTGACTCTATACTGTAATCAGTAGGATCTTAAAAACTTCTCTTCCATAAGGTAACTGGTAGGAAACAACAGCTTAAGTGAAGGAAGAATTAATCCTGCAATATCATAGTCTTTCTACTCTGTTTCTCTCTTTCTCCTCCACTTCTTTCTTTCTTCCACTCTCCTTCTTTAACAATAAACACTTTGCACCAAAAATGAGTTCTGACAAAAATCTGAAACCACATAGAAAAACAACAACAACAACAATAATAATAACAAGCTAAGAGAAAGAAAAGCACAGAGTTCTTTGCATGAGAATAGTTTCCTTGGCTAACTATGCAGTCTTTTGCCCATACAGGGAAAAACTGTGAAGTGCTCCATTTAAAAACCTTGTAGAGTAAGACTGATGCTAGATTGGAGGCCAAGACTATGCCACCTCATCCTTTCCTCTGATCGTTCAAACTGAAAGACAAAACAGATGGGGACCATGATTCTTCTTGCAAATGCAGATTTCTTTCATTTGGGATCAAGGGTATGAGAAGGGGATGAGGCATGCATGCCTTACGCTTTGTATGTATTATGTATTATGAATTTATGTATTTTGGGGAAAGTCCTAGACCTTTCTAAAAGTTTTAATACACTTATAGATATCATAAGCATTTCCTCAATAACAGGAAATGAAGAGTGGATGAGTAATTATTTTTATAACACTTGTTTTTGTTTTTTTTTCTTATGCTTTTCCTCCACTTATTAAATAGTGTTTATCTCAATCTATGAGTTTTTCTCATTGTTGCTTTTCTGCTTCTTTCCTCCATTCTGCATAGGGACAGAAGTGCTGGGAGTAGTAAGTGACTGATTGCGTTGGGACTTAGATGCATCTTGAGGACAATTCAACACACAGAGATAAACTAACTTGAGATAAATCAGTAATAGAGATAAAAAAAACACAGTTGATGAAACTAAAATACTCAAGTTTCCCAAAGAAAATCTACAGAAAGCAACACATGCAAAGCCAGAAGACTTGGCACAACCAAGTACAGAGCTTTAATGGAGCAGATAGAGAGGTAATTTACTGACCAGCACTGAGAATGTATGAAAATGTCAATGGAAGAAAGACCAAAATACTATAAAAGAATAAACAATCAGAAAATATAACTAAAAGAAATACTAAGGTTAAAAGGAAGATTTTAAAGCTTGGTGGTGGCAATGCTTTGCCTGTGAGGACATATGTAACAGTTGCAAGATAGAGAAACTGGTACACTAAAACAAAAAGAAGGCAAGTATTGGTTCAAATAATCTTCCCTCCTTCCCCCCCCATATCACAGTAATGCAGTGGAAATCAGCAAAAACCAAAATGGTTTGCAAAATGTGGTCTTCAGTCTTCAATCAACTACAAAGATAAGATAGCAGGCTTAGGAAATACAGGAAAATTAAAGACAGATAGACAGCAAGTTCACTATATGAAGATCTCCTCAGTGCTATGTAAACAAAGAAAATTGCAATTAGGAAAGTCTATATTAAAAACCAATTATGGAATTTGCATTATCAACTGAGGATCAGACTGAAAGAAAAGTATAAATGCTGGAATTTCAAGTAACTTGTATAACATCAGAATAATTCTTTCAGATAAAACAATCATAAATTCAGTTCAGGCAAAATCAATAATATTTACATAAAATACAGAAAAGACTCTCTGTGAAATATCTGTGGGCATGAAATATTACCTGACTTAGCAAAAGAAAAAAAAAAAAAAATACAGGAAAATATCTAGCACCAAACTCCAAAATACAGAGATAGATATTGGCAAGTTCTACCAAATAACAAAAGTGACTACCTCACCACATTCTGTGGAACAGAAGTTAATACAAACTTGTTTGAGAAGATTCACTGGATGAAGATTAGTCCAGCAAAGATGAGATATAGTTGACACTGGAGAAGAACACTGCAGTATAGTAGACTACAATCACAACCACCTTTGTATGATAAAGGAACAGGGAAGTCAGATAAAATAAGCTTAAGAACAAAACGATATCATGATCAGCAACATTCACCTCTGTACTGATTACATATACCAGTCTTCTTTTTTCTCAGTATTGTAAGTCTAAGTAAGTAAGCACAAAGTGGAAAATGCCCATATTTGAAATACTAATTACTCAAATTCTACAAGTAATTACAAAATACATTAATGGGAAATAAACAAACAATACACACACACAAAAAAAAAAACAAACAAACAAACAAAAAAAAACCCATATGTGCAAGTGTTTGATGTTACTACTGAATGAAGATGTCATATGACAATTAATTCAATGAAACAGCCAGTAGATGTATCAAAACAGAAATGTGAATGATGAAACTACTCTACGTTTCTTTATTCCCAAAGTGATGAGGCACAGGGCAGAACTCTTACAGAAAAGACAGCCTGAAGTTGTCACATCTAGGATTACTAGCATCGCCTAAATCAAAATAAGTCAAAATTGAAAAGTAGTGTCTTATAACAGAGTTTGCATATAAAAAGTTTGAAGAAAATGGTCAAAGATAGGAAAACCATCCCAATAGAAAGTACCTATAAATCACTTGGGAGTACTTTTTAAAAAACTCTGTCAGTCACAGAAAGCCTTTAGTGTATACTACTGAAACTGCAAAGTGTAAGCATGAAAGAGACTGACAAATACACTGCTGATTTCTTATCCAGAGCAGCCTTGCAGTGCTCATCTACAGCAACTTAACAAGAATGTGAAATCCCTAGCCTGATACTAAAGCAGAAAATGCAGAGAGACAGAAGCATCGTCTCAGTCTGTTACATGCCATTTTTAAGGTAGCAGCTACAGCATATCTAAGAACAAATGATACAAGACATAGATTCACAACTGTTTGCATCCATCATTTTGTCATACTCTGTCAGGAGAGCCAGATGCCATGGGAGAAGATTTCTCTGCTTCCCAAGAATACTGGAACTGCCCAGATGAACATTGCATATAAAGTCAATTGAATTATAAAACCAAGGTCAGTAAAAATAAATTCTTTCAGATATTCACTGAAGCCATACAGAAAGAATGCAAAAACTCAGCAGTAACTATGATGAAACAGAAACTTATTTATAGGACAGCATGTGTGCTAAAAGTTTTTATTCTAATGACAGACAATAGTAGATAAAAAGCAGTGAAATTACACAAAATCCCAGTAGGCTTGGCAACAGCCCTCAGTCAAAATTGTAATGAGACATTTTCTTTGCAGGCCACATAGACTATCTCTTCATTACAGTGTTTTAATCAGGCAGCAGTAGTAAAGTTCAGATATCTAAATATTGTCTGTAAATGTAAGTGTCCACATGTGAGTCAGATACATGAGATCCTATTAAAGGAGATGGAATTACAGTCAATACAGCCAATGAAGTCCTGAGAACTGTTTATCTGACCAAATATATACACCTACTCTGCAGGATTAACTGCTTTCCAGTCTCCAGGTTGGTATACTGATAGGTTGCTACCAAATGATGGAGTTCAGCACATTTGATGCACATATAGATGTGTAAATATATTACACACAACCAAATTTAGCTTGGAACTGAACCCCACACTAGTGATGTCACTCATGTTACATAATTTTGTTCATTTAGTATTTAGTATCAACGCAAAGAATGTTGACAAGTTCTATGGCCTTCCAGTATTTGAAGGGAGCATAAAAACAGGAAGGGGAGTGGCTGTTTACAAGGATGGATAGTGATGGGACAAGGGGGAATGGTTTTAAACTGAGACAGGGGAGGTTTAGGTTGGATATTAGGAGGAAGTTTTTCACCCAGAGGGTAGTGACAAAATGGAACAGGTTTCCCAGAGAGGTTGTGGATGCCCCATCCCTGGAGGCACTCAAAGCCAGGCTGGATGTGGCTCTGAGCAGCCTAGTCTAGTGGTTAGTGACCTTGTGCATAGCAGGAGGATTGAAGCTAGATGATCTTTAAGGTCTTTTTCAACCCAGGCCATTCTACAATTCTATGATTCAAAAGCCTGAGAGGTAAGCACTTAGAAATGTTGTCTTGTCACACATCCTGAGATTTGATATGCTTATTAACAGATTCCTATTTCTTTCCACTCATTATAAAGGCATTTTACTGAAGGAGGCTAGTGAGAACAAAATCTCACCATAAAGCACTATCACAGTTACTTTCAACTCTGTATTGAAGTATTCAAATGGGCATTGCATCCTATGACATGTCCAAACGGACTGGAGCAGTTAGAGAGAAATTTTGGTTCCCTGCCACCCTCTGTGCCACATACACTTAGGCATGCTCTCAGATGGGGTGAGTGTTTTCTCCCATGCATTACATTTTCCTGAGAAACAGAAGGAGCAAAGGGCCTATGATAGGTTCCCCAGAAATAAAAAAATGAAGGAAGAAGATGGAGAGAAGAGAGTGCTACTGAGCCATGATGACATGAATTGTCAAGTCCACGTGGGAGAAAGGTGCAGAACAAAATGTTCAGAGAAATCTCATCAAAGAGATGTGGTTCCACTCTGGGAATAAAGCACTTAAAGTTTACTAATTGCTACATTATTTCATTTATTAAATTTGGATAAATAGTTTACTTGAGATTATTAAGTAAAGCAGTTAATCTTTTTCTAAACAATATAACTGAATAGTAGATAGTTTGCATCCATCAATAACAAATACTAATGATTCGATTACAAGCATCTATGAAGTATTTATTAACAGTTTACCAGTGTATTGCAGACATTAGTACCGTATGTTGCTGATAGTTACAGCCATGTTGTTAGATATTAGAACTTATTACAGGCCACATATAACTCAGTTACATTTTATTAAAAATGATTCGTTTTGTAAACTCATTATAAACTATTCATAAATGAATCTTCATTAAAAGGATTACAAGTTTTATTTGTTTTTCAGGATCAGATGGCATACATCTGAGTGCACGTTTTTCCATAAAGCTGGCAGGTTAAACTATGGCCACATAAATATATATTAGGGTAATTATTGAATAAAAATTGCCACAAATAAACATGAAAAGACTGATTTATGAAGTAGCTTTTCATGATACATGCAATCTGGTAAGCCGCTCATTTAAGTGATTGCCATGACTAATTTATGTTCACATTTAGCTTTTGTTGTTGGATCTCTCAAAAATATTCTATTAAAAAATTAAACAAACCCAGAGCATAAAAAAGAGTCTATTCTGAGACTGCTTACACTGAGCTCCATTCAGGACTGGGGAAAAAAAAAACAAAAAACCAAACAAACAAACAAACAAAATCCACTACCTTGAATTAGAATGTTTAATTACACCACTAACAACTGTGAGAAATAAGGTTTTACAGGAGAAACACCATCAACAAAAGCAGTATAGGTGAACACCAGTAAATATCCCCATCTGTGGAGGAAAACATTCAGCTCTGATGTGCGTGTACTACAGACAGACACAGCTTAGCAGAGACATGCTCAGTGCTTTCGCTGTTTACTTAGGCAGCAACAGAGTTCTAAGAAATAGTTGCTATGCCAACCCATCACAGGACTATATATATACACTCATGACCAGGGCTTATTTTGAGAGCTCCGTTACCCTTTCTTTCAAAAGTTTAAATACGCTACAGCTATACTGTGTCCATTAAGGTAAAACTGTTGTCTGTGGACAATTTACAGCCCTGATTTTTTTGAGGTAGGGAGTGGAGTATATGAAATAACACGATCAGATTTCAAGCAAGAAGCAGAACAGCCTTTTGACGTCACATTTCCACAATCACAGAACAGACTGTTCTATTTGCAAGCCTCTAAAGATTTGGTGTTTAGATGATAAAGGGCACTGCTTTTTATAATCTATTATTAACTGTCGTGTGTGTATTACTGTAGGAGTTCTCCAAAGAGAAAACAAAGAGTGTTTTGGTGGTGAAATGATGGTGCATTTGCTAAAAAAATTTTCCTCATTAACTCCATCCAGTCATACTTCTTTTCATAATACAGGAACAGTGTATAGTAATCTACCTCTGGAGCTTAGAAGTGATGTCCCAAGATAAGCATATATTTAAAAATAAAAATAAAAAATCATAGAGGGACTCTTTAATTAGCTTTTTCTGTTTATGTTTCTTTATGGGCTCTTTTTGTTTTTTGTTTTTTGTTTTTTTTTTCAAATGCATTTGAATTTTCAGTCTATTTACTTCATAGTTATTGGACGACTGCGCGAAGCGCTGCCATTTCAATTAGATTTTGACGGCTGATAAAATTGTAGATGACAGCAACTGCACAAACGAATGAACAAAAACCAGACTAGCAAAGTTTATGTTGTTGCATTTAAATAAAACTAAATGTTCTGGTGACAGTGTGATCAAATACGAAACCCAAATATAGCAGAAAAACAGTAATTGGGATGTGAAGGAAGGGATTGTGTTGGAGATAATCATCTATCTCGAGACATAAAGTTTTCTGAAGAAGGGCTGTTGCCTTTCAAGACATAATTATAATTCCTGGAGAACATAGCTACTTGTTTTTCAAAAATATTAGAAGCTCAAAAAATAATCATATAGACTGTTCTAATGAACAGTCAGTGCAACAGACAGACTTCTTGAAATGTGAGAAAGCAAGAAGACAGGTAAAGATCTCAAAGCAGATAGAGAGAGCTCAACCCACTAGAATTGATAAGGCAAGAAAAGTGGTTGTGATAAATTCTAAAGGTTAAGACTTTCACTCTATTGTAAAGATCAATAGGAAGGTGAGGGGAGTATGATAATACTTCTGTATCCAGTTAAGAATGACAGTATACATGCCAGATGAGAACCTGTATCAGTTGTTCTATTTAAGGATAAAACAGAACATTGCTTCAGCAATGGTCTTTTACATCTCAGATTGAAATGAATGACACATTTTATATTCACTTCAATGACTACAGAGAAAATTCAAGAAAAAGGAAGAGAAAAAAGAAAATAAAAGAAAAAAAAATACATAAGCTCTGAATCTCTGAATTAAGTTTGTTACAATGTGGTGCCACAGACTGAATGCAGTTCTCTGTTCAGTTCTCAGATCATGATTAAGTTCAGTGTGATCTAGTCACTACACTCTTTTTAGGAAATTTCTCCATATAGTATAACAACTTAAATTATTTTTTCAGTGAACTAACTACATGTTAAAGATTAGCATGTTTAGATTATTAAAGATAACTTGCATTTTTTTGCTTAAAGTCAGTATCATTATAAAAATTTTTAGAGGTAATTTCCTTCATTCACACCTCATAAAATTTCATTCTTTTCTTGGCTTTTGGACTTTTTTCCTCACACATTTTCTACATATCACTGTTCTGGTTTTTGCCTTCCTTCCATGAGGTCAGATAGGCACTTCGCGATATGCATCCAAAAGGGATCTGAATCTGTAAGGACAAAGAGTCTTGAAGGTCACTGAAACTGACTGCAGCACCAGCACAAAAACTTGAATCTTCATTTCAGAAATGTGGCTATAATCTGCTAAAAGGCAAATATAACACACAGATGAAGGTTTGCTGTTCAAAAGCAACATGCCAGGGAGACTCCAGCTACAGATGTTTCAACAGTACGGAGAGAGGACACCTCATGTCTCTTATTTGTTTTTGTAAAACTGATTCAGACTGTGTCTTAGTAAACTGCCATCTTCCAAACATGTTATCCAATATTTGACTTCAACAGTGTCAACAGCATCATGATACAGCATCTGAACACAGGTTCAGAGTACAGAATCCAATGAAAAGTTCTACTGCAGAAGTGTTACATGGTTTTAAGGCCAGGTATTTAATGAACAGATATTGCAGATGGTGAAGTAGTGAAGAGAGTAAGTTGTGTTTGTGATAAGTCTTGATCTTGTCACAGAGTTATCTAGATCAATCTGTGCCCATGACGGGGGGGAGGGGGAGCAGGACCATAGGCCCAAAAATGGGAAGGGAAAAGGGTAAGGGTAGGGAGATGGCAGCTGGGCCCAAAATCAGCACAGCAGCAATGATATAAGGAGGAAAACTTAATTTTACTAAATATGATATCGGAATGCAAGACACTATAATACAATATAATTGAAATTGAGGCTAATAAAATCAAATAAAATAAGAGAGTGTCCAAAACTGAAAAGCCTACTTTGAACTGAAGGTGCACAGCTGGGAAGCACACCCACACACTGCCAGGCAGTGAGTGAGAGAGCCAGAGAGTGAGATTCCGTGACTTCCTCCCATGGCTTATCTTCCTCTCTGATCGTGAAGTCCCCTGGGATATGTAATTCTTCTTCTCTTCTGAGAACAGTTATCTGGAAAGTTGTCAGTCCACGGAACTGGAGTATTAACTCTTTAGTTACCTGTGCTTTACGTGATGTTATGATGTGGAATACCGATAACAAAATTATAAAACCATGACAGATCTCAAGAAAAACCTTAAAGTCAGGATGACTTCCACAATCTCTGTGAGCCAGAAGGGAGAGGAGAGGGCCAATTGGTTCTGAAGGACATAACAACACTTTTTACAATATAATAATGGAATAGATTTCTATGTTTTAAACAGTAGTATTAGTATGAATATATCCAGCCTTAGTTTCTACTTGAGCTTGAATTGCTATTAAAGGCACAAACTTTTGAATAAATTTGTGAATTTCAAATGTAATCATAGAACAAATTTTGTCTTTTAAGTTTAATGTTATTATTTTAGTAGGTGCAAAGTTATGATTTTTTTTTTTCTTTTTTAAATGCAAAATAAAAAAATCCTCTCTACTGCATATTCCATCAAGTGATCAAATTCAAAAAAGCCAGTGGGCCCTCATCCTAAAAGCTAGAATAAAGTAAATCAATGATGGACTGGAAATACTGCAACACAGCAAGGATTTTCTTTTTTTCCTCCTTTTTAAATTGAACATAGCTGACCCTTAGATGATTTATGGGGCTGGAAATCCTTCTTCTCTTATACCTTCAAGAACAATCATACTAGACTGAAGTGGCTTGAAAGACTGAGCTAAGGAAGAATCTGTATCTTTTCTCCTTTAACACTCTGGTGCTCACTGATCTGTTTTCTCAGTTTTCCATTCACAACACAACTGCTGATCTCAAACCAGTTGCATTATTTCTGTTTTAGTGCTCAATCAGTAAAGAGAGAAAAACACAGAAGATTAATGAAGCCGCCACCTTCTCACGTTTCTCTGTTTAATCTTATAAAATCTATTTATTGAGACTTTTTCTCTCAAGATCTGTCTGAAATCTCTCCCGAACATCCCTCCATTTTCTCATTTTCTTTTCCAGTGCTTCCTCAGTGGCTTCTCAAATTACCATGTTATGAAAGAAAAGGTAATAATTAAGCTCATATTTTCTGATAAGAGTCTGGATTCACAAATATTTAAATATGAATTGAAGATAAAGAAATTAAAAAATCTGCTGCCCACACACACCAAGGAAATTATTACTATTAATCATTTTATAAACATAATGTTGCTTTTCAGTTTATAGAAAAGCAGTAGATCTCCAAACAGCTGAATATTGAAATCTCCACAAAAACTCTTAGATGTGTGATAGGTGTAATAACATGAATATTAAAATAAAAAATACAGTAAAAATACAGTAAAAATACAGTAAAAATAGACAGTTTTTTACTGTTATTCTGTTATTCGGAAGAATTGATAGCATTATTAAATTCTACTAACCCCTGTTAGTAGATTATCCATAGTTTATATTTCTATGTAGTAAATACTAGTGAAGTTTATTACATTATTGTACAGTGAAACACTTATACTACTATAAATAAGGCAGAATTACTTAAAAATAATTCATTCCCCTCCAAAAAATAATAATAATAAAAATAAAGACCAGCATTTCTACTCTGAAAGATAATATTTCTGAATGAAGCTGCCTCTCAAACTGTGTAAGAAACTCTCAGAGACTAAGACCAATACACCGATTTCAGCAGCTTCTGTTTCACATTCAATAAGTTTGCTTGATCCCACTTTCAACCAAAAATTTCCCTGGTATCTCATACATGAAATTTACAAGTATATACACCTTTCTACATCAAAAATCTTCAGATAATTTCCCTCTCAAAGGAAGGAAAACAGAACAAGATGTGCCAAATGCTTGTCGCATCAATTAATGTTCTGGATATATTGGGTGTGCTACAATAATGAAAGTTGTATAAGAATCTGTACATAAGAAAATGTACAAGAGAACAGAAAAGTGAGTAATTACATTCAATTTCCTGTAATCATTTTGCAGTTAGGTACTACAGTCTTCACTACTCTCCACTATGCATTTTTTTTTAAAGTGTTTTGTATTTATAAGAATTTACTGAGTTTGTAGAACAGACGTAACCACGTGTCTACAGTTTGTCAAGCTATTTTATATGTTCACTTCACAGAATGCATTTTTAATCTTCCTAGTTGAAAATATGCTTATACATGTAAGTCATTGTCGTTTAATCTATCATTAGAAAGCCTAAGAGTAAAAATAATATGCAATAACATATCTGTATAGATTTTCTTGTAAACTTCACAAAATATTTAATAGAGCTGTCACAAACTACATCCTATCATCCAACCCAACACAGTTTGGGAGAAATTTTGGTAAATTAAAACTAGCTTCCAGTGGAAACAGCAGTTCAATCTGTAAAATCCAAGCAGGACTTTGATTTTAATTACAATGTGACAAATCACTAAGAAAAAGAACACTTTTGCATTTTTTTCTTGTAAAGTAGTTCTAGACTTCAAGTGAAATGAAATTACTCTGACATTTCAGCAGTGTATCTTCTAAAATGTTGTGAAAGCTTTCCTCAAACACAAATTAAGAGGAGTCTGAGGTGTGGAAAATTCTCACTTGTTATTATTTGAGTTGAATATGAATTAGTATATTTTATTTATTTGATTCACTGAAATAAATTGATTTTTATTTATTTATTTATTTATTTTTATGTCACGCATAAGTCCAGAATTCAATTTTAAAGGAATACTGAGATAGAATAGATATTATTCTGCTCTAAAATACTGAGGATACTTCTCGGGCAAGCAATACTTGTGTCAACAACAAAGCAAAAAGAGGATGCACTATGGATCACACACAGCAATAAGAACAGAAGAAGTATAGAAACCTGTGGTTCAACTGTCCCTGCAGGTGAGTAAAATTTTATTACAAATATCTCAAATAGCAACAGTACAGCTAGCCCCAATTGGTACCAGCAAAATCTTGGCTCATAAAGCTCATAATTCCTGCCTTCTATAGAAGTAAATGAAGCTTTAGCAGCCTATGAAGTCTTTGAATGTCAACACAAAAGCTTCTGGGAGCTGATTCTGATAGGTGATTAGGAGACAAGTAAAATGAAAATCCGTGTTTTATTACTGTGATGTTTAAAAATATATGAACTCAAGGGACATATTTTTAGATATATATATTTTCTTCTCTTTCTTTTTTTTTCTCCTACTTCTCTCTTCTGGTATTACAGCATTCAGTTACATATTTTCCACACGTGGCCAGTATTTTATGAGGGTAAACTCTGCTTGATTTTCATGCTAAAGAAGTGAAAAGCTAGAACTATAGTTTCATTCAACTTACAGATAAAGATCAATCAGAATTTTTAGAGGTATATTTTCTCCCTTCTTTACTCCTGCAGGAGACCCACTACTCCTAAAGGAAGAAATAGGAAGGTAGTGATATGTGTAATTAACTTCTTCCACAAAATGAAAGCTTTACTTAGCAGACTGATGGTAATAGACACTTTCTAAGATGTTCTAATTGCAGCCGCATATACTACTGCAGCCACAAATACTTCAGTAGTAAATAGTAAATTTTGAAGAAAGTTGCAAATAAACTCCTCCTGAGGTGGTGCAGGTCAGTATTTTTTTCAGTCAGTTAAACTGGAGTTACAGTGACATTAGTGGAAATTTCACAAAGGTAAGAGTGAATTAATGAGAGAGTAAGAAAATAATTTATCGTGTTCCTGATGAGAATGCCTTTGGCATTATACAATAATTAGCTATAATTTAAAATATTATTAAAAAAAAAAAAAAACTGCTTTAACTTTTGAAGCTTTGTCCCACTTTTCTTGTGCCCTTGTTCTCATGTTGTTTTCTTGACAACAGACAAATTTAAACAATTTTATAATGTGCATTGTGTCCCTATCACTCATGCTTAGACAGATTGCTCACTGGAGGAGTGAATGAGAGATCCCTTAGCATCAACATACCTGTAATACTAATACTAATCAAGCAGAAGATGGTCATTCATTAGAACAGCACAAATTCTGATAGCAGATATTCTATCTCACCCAGTTTGATTTCAAGTTTATTACTGAAAGCAATATTCATCTTCCCGTCTTGTTACACTTATTTTTTTACAGTACATTCAATGGTACCTTAGAATACCTTGAATGCAATTTATTTTAAAAAGCATCTGAAGAAACTGAAACTCACAATTTCTATTGAAAAGTAATAGGACTCTAAGGTGCTGTGAGGTGCTTCTTAGCATTCTACTTCTGGTTGATAAATTTGAAGAAATTTTTCCTGCACAAATTATAGCACTGGGAGAAAATCTCCCAAATGAGAAATTATAAGAGAGACCTTAGCTTCTGCAGTACTTTATGGTGGATAAGAGTAAATTTTATTCCTGAGGATCAAGATTTATTGCCTAGCTGCAACTATCTAGTAATTAAGCATCAAATTTAAATTATATTTTAGAGTGAAAGAAAAGGAATAAACATTCTTAAAGAGGTGAATTTCATCATTAACATTCAGAATACCTAGCCTAAACCTTGGAGAAGACATTCTGGAGATAAAGTGTTTTGGTTACAGAGTGTGTCATCTAGCTCAGACCAAATATTTAACATTTGCCTGCCCAAAGTTGGTGTTGAAATCTTTTTCATCTTTTCTTTAGTTTTTGTTTCTACAGATAGTAAAGACAGAAGTCTCAAGCAGCTTAGTTAAAGTAGTGCAGAAACATTTGAAGATACAAAGTTCTGAAGTTTACTTGAGTGTACTGTTTGTGCCTAGCTTTACTGTCATGGGAGTCAGTAAAAACTTCTTTCTTTTCAGCAAAACATGATTATGACAATAACATCCACTTCTGAAAATTAAGTCACAGGCCTAAAACTTTTGTTGAAAGAAAATACAGAAATTAGGTCAAAGATTCAAAATGAGAGGGACTGACTTAAGTAGAACAGCTGACTTACATACACAAGCCTGCATAAGGTTACAGGACTATTGGAGCAATTAGACCACAGTGCTGTTACAATGGAGCAGTTGAGCGGACACTTCTGCAGTATTGATCTGATGGATAGCTCTGAAGAGATAAGTTTGGTAGGTGTTTAATAGAGCATTTCTAAAATAAAATTTTTTAGCAGCTTACTCCATACTCTTATCTTGGAAGGAACTTTAATCGATATTACCAGTCCAAAACAACTCCATCATTGTCTTCCTTTTTCCCCATCTCTGATCATGAAAGATATAAAGACGCTCTGCTTAGAACAAGGAAGAGAAACAAAAACATAAAAGTTTCTTTTTCAGTATGTCTTCCGAAACAAAACTGAAACCTAGCCTCCGTTCTAGTACTGTACCTTTCTTCTGTTAGCCTGCCATTCTTCTGTATTCCTGTGCACTTTGTTCCAGATTGTGTGCTAAAATAGATGCTGAACCCATCTTACAGAAGACGATTTGTCTACTACAGACCGATAAAAATAAATAAACAAATAAACAAATGTCAACAAAAAAATGCAAGCATTTTGTAAAACTTATGGACCCTGGCACAGTAACAGTAGAAGAGACTTTGCAAATTGGTATATATTCATAATCCGCTTCCTTCTTATTTTCTCCTATTTTCTTCTCTCTCCATCCACACATTTATCATGATTTCTCCTAAGAGGAAATATCAGACTTCAAATCAAAAACAAAAGAAGAAAACATAGGAACAGCCAATTTAAGTCAATTTCGTGCTTTTTTTTCAAAATGGGGACCAAGAAACAACTTTCCCTCCTAAGTATCCATTAGGCAGAAAGAGATGAAATGTGCTAAAAAAAAAAAAATCAATAAAATTAAGATTTACTCATAACTTATGTCTTCGGTATAGTATTAACAAGCATTCTCTATGTTCTGTATAATTTTTACAATATAGCATGTCAGTGAATGTCAACACTACTAACAATCCACAATCAAAAGGAAATTTAGAGACAAAGAAATGCAATAACGTCTGAAATCTGAGAAACCATTTTACACTGAGTTTTATCAGTATGACATTTTTATTAATTGAATGATCACTTGGTCAGTCCAAATCTGCTGAGCTTTATGGAAATAGCTGAGTTACAAGGAGCTGGCGTGAAGCTTAATGCAAGTCACAGCACAATGACTCTTACATTATCATTACATCACTTCATTTACACAGTCGCTCTAATTGACTTTAATAGGCTTTGAATCAGAGCAAATATACAGTCATAAAGATTGATTATAGAAAAACAGAATTCTTTTATTAAACTTGCCTCAAGAATAAACAGTCTCACAAAAACATCTAAATCAGCAGTTTGAGGCTTTTGGAATTTGTGACAGTCCTCACAGAGACATTTTGTCGACTCCAGTTTCATTTTGAGAAGGTAAGGCTTCCAGAAACTTCTTCACGGGCAACATTTAAACACAGAATCTCTCTCCCAGACCATGCACTGTTCACGCTGAACCCTAACCTCTAATTAATGATCTTACATGTAGCAATTCTTTGCATGAAAACAAAGTGCTAGGAAATCTCTGATTTTTTTTTTTAATTGATCTTTTTTTAATATGACTAATAAGGAGAGAAGAAAAATAAAAGGGCTGGACTAAGTCATCAGCCACAATCTATACAGATAAAGCACTGGTTTCGCAAATCATGGGCAGTCCACAAGCTACAGTTTAGGGAACTGTTCAAGCTGATCCTGTGATACTAAGCCTCATTGCATTGTTTCATTTTAGGAAACAGATTTAAATCATGGGAAAAGCAATACAGAGAGTTTGGGGAAAAAAATACTGCTGCTCATGCTAAGAATCAAAAATCACCAGTGTGTGCATTTTTGCCACAAAATGCTAAATAATGCATGGAAGGGAAGTTCATAACCTAATTTTCAAATTTTTCTCTATTTCTATATAACAGATTTTCTATGTAAGGACACCTACTTTTTCACCATGGCGTAAATTTGCATGCATATATTCTTGTATGTGAGTATGTTTCCACCTGCAAATTCTAATTCCAGCAACTTTCAGTGTTAGTATTAATCTATCATGCAAAAATGAAAATAGAAAGTACCAAATTCTAGGTGTGTGAGGGAGTAATACACTGGGCTCTTCTTTCAATCATTATCTTGTATATGCTGTATTCCTTGTTTGTCCAACCATGCAAGCATGCTGTTAGTGCACTGATAACGTATTTGTGACCAGAGAAAAGTATATTTGTAGAATTAAAGATATTTGTAGGATAAATCAGTTCTTGCTTGTTGTCTGTGTGTCAGGAGTTGGTCTTGAAACAATCATGCCTGTTTTGTTTCTGACAAATTTCTTAAGGCTTACTCTGATCGTGCAAGCTCACCTTACGTACTGTTAGACTCAGTTTATCCCTCTCTCACCCTCTGCTCCACCATTTCTCTCTTCTGCTCACCACCTTCTCTCTCTATAACCGTTTCCTCAGGCTGTCATGTATTTTTTCTCACATTTCTTAAGCTGCTTTTTGTTGTTGTTGTTGTTGTTTTAATTATTATTATTGCTATTGGGAACTTCAACTTCTCTGATTTTTAAAGACAAGAGAAATGAAATGGGATATATAATCAAGACAGTTTTCATTTCGCTTGTTTCTCTAAGATAATTTAAAAAGAGATTTTGATGAAGGGAGAAAACAGCTCTACTATGTAATGATCTTTTCTATGGTAATCCACCCACAGGGGCATTTTAATATGTAAATCACGTTATTGTCTCACACATGACAATCTGATGGATTTTAAATTCCTCATTTGTTAAAGTATAATGAACAACACTTTTGCTGTTTTTATTGGTGCAATAGCACTTTTCTCACACGTTTAGATATGGTTGTGCCAAGCTACATAAGGTGATACTATTAATGAATCATTTGAGAGCTGGCAAATATAAATAGTAAGGAGCTCATTTTTATAAAAATACGCTCTTAACTCCATGCTGGCAGCAAAGAGGTACAGAGACATTTTCTTGCAGCAAGCAGGTGTTCTCTGGCCTGCCCAGGCGAAATATTCCCCTTACAGAAATATACATATGTAAGTAAATATGCACAAATATATATATTCTCATTGTAGACAGATTTCTAGATGCCCAAGAAAATAAAAACAGAGGCAGTTGGAGCTTTATGGCTGATGAATAGATATCAAAGTTATGACAATAAAAGCACACTCCACTTCATACACACTACTTCCCCTTAACAACTCCTAGGTATATATAAACATGCACAAACAGAATGAATCTGAAGAGGAGATAAAAATAACTAGACTGTGCCTCAGAAAGATGCTGTGAATATACTGTGGCATATATTTATTGTGATGGCATTTTCTGTGCCCTATGTCATTTGGAGAGTAAGCAGCATACTCTTTTAAAAAGATGTAAACATGAGAAATACAGACTAAAAAACTGTATGCACTTTATATTGTGATCTTAGAAAAAAAAAAAAAAAAACAACTCTATTTTCTATAAAGGGCAGAAGTCTCAGTACTGCTAATATCAGCAGAAATGAAGGAGCAAAGAGTCAGAACAAGTCCCTTATTGACCTTATATTTTCTAAACCTTCAACACAAGAAAAAGAAAGAAAAAAAACCCCACACACACACACGAAAAAAAAAAAAAAAAAAAAAAACCCTCCCATCAGATCACTGAAACTGTGAAATTTATTATTAAAAATATCAAAAATATTTAAAGACCACAAATAAAAAAAAATATATATTTTTTAATGTCACCATCTTTTCATGTGCTACAAATGACTTACATATGATCCTTTAAACAGTTTTAAAAGCCATAGCACTTCTTCCAGTTTGCTCTAGTTGCTCTGCAGGCAACTAGAACATACCTAGTAACTTATGGAACTGTAATTCACTACTTTTATATTTTTCATTCTTGTTTTGGAGACTTAGGAATGTGAACAATTCTGAATGGAAATTCAAAATGTACATAAACACTTTCTCAGACAAGACATAATGAGCTTAATATGAAATGAATATCTTGATCAAAGCTAACTCTAAAGAAGTTTAATGGATGGCAAAAAAATCATTCCTAGAGGGACTGGAAAATCTTGCAGAGCTTTGTCTTATGGGAGAAGTGAAATCACTAAACAACTGTAGAAAAACAGTGGTTTACTAAAACTAATATTATGACTCTGACATGAGTACTAGGGAAAAGGGAACAAAACATATTTTTATTATCTTCTTAAGCAATATCTAGCAAAACAAAACTGATCATCAAAAGAGTAATGCTCAATGAAATAATTAACATATGTCATAGGAGCTGGATAGTATATTAAATATTACAGCATATTTAAGATTATTACCTGCAGCTAGCGGTTCTCAAATATTTCAAACTACTGCATCACCAAAGTTTAAATGTCCGTAGGATATTATATTTAGTCTTAAAAGGTTTATTTGAAAACATTAAGTGTTTAATTGTTTAATTGCATCTGTAGACAAACAGGGATGTGAAAAACACAGTAAAATGTCAGGCCAGAAACAGACAAAACTTGGCAACTGTGAATTTATTTGTACTCTATCATTTTTCCAGATTATTTTCTAGTCACGCATTGTACAAACCACCACTTCACACCAGCAAATGTATTCTGCTTTACTACAATCTTTCTTTGCTTTCTGTTTTTTTCACAGAATCACAGAATCGTAGGGGTTGGAAGGGACCTCAGAGATCATCAAGTCCAACCCCCCTGCCAAAGCAGGTTCCCTACACCAGGTCGCAC
>JAOWBP010000001.1:134260265-134270508 GCA_028571105.1 Tragopan temminckii | reverse complement strand
CGTAGCCGTGTGACCGCACACAGATCTCCAACTCTTCCTGTTTATTTCCTGTACTACGCGCATTAGTGTACAGACACTTTAGGGAGGCAGCATCCCCCTGCCCCTCCCCATTCCTTTGAACTCCACCCTCATCACCCATCAAGCTCTGTTTTGAGTCTTGAACTACCTGCTCAACCCTAGTGGCCCTCATTTTGTCCCCTTCCCCCCTTCTTATCTAGTTTAGTTTAAACACCTTTCAATGAGTTCTGCCAGTTCCCAGGCTAGGATCCTTTTACCCCTCGCAGACAGGTGAGTTCCATCTGCAGCCATCATGCCAGGTGCCGAGTAAATTGACCCATGGTCAAAAAAAACAATGTTCTTGTGTTTGCACCAACCTCTGAGCCATTTATTTATGAGGAGGATTTTCTTGATCCTCTCAGTATCCTTCCCAGCCACCAAAGGGATAGAAGAGAAAACCACCTGCATGCCTGCTCCATCAACTACCCTCCCCAGTCTCTCAAAGTCATTTTTGATAGCCCTCAGGCCTCTCAGCAGCAGCATCACTGCTGACCTGAACTACCAATAAGGGATAGTAATCAGATGGGCGAATAAGACCAGGAAGCTTTCTAGAGATATCCCTGACCCGTGCCCTAGAGAGGCAGCATGTTTCCCTAGGGATCAGGCTGACATATAGGGTCCTCTGTCCCACTCAGCAGGGAGTCGACTACAACAACCACCCTTCTTTCCTTCCAGGTGGAGGCAGTCTTGAGGCATGCGGTCAGCTGCTTCACCGGAGACCTTGCAGGTGGATTTCCCACCACACCCTCACTCTCAAGTTCCAGAGCCTCAAACCTATTTTGCAGAGGCATCAGAGGAGCCTGATTTTTGTTTGTTTGCTTGCTTAATTCCCTATGCCTGCAATTACTAAGAGGACAAAAGGTCTATTTCACAATGAATGTAATATTTTAATTTGGGCTCCATCTACAAAGTAGGTATTGTCAACTATAGTGTAAGAATTAAGTTATGACTTCTTTGTCTCCCACAGAGTGGGCTAAGTGAACTGATTTATTTTTTCCTTCTTTGGAAAGCTGAGCAATTATATTCCATCCAGTTATCAAAGATAATATATATACAGTGAAAGTCTTCAGATGAGATTTGTTTGAATAAATGTGGATGTCTATAATGCAAACATTTATAGAAATGTCAAAGCACGAAACTGTGATCTGATCCCCATGACTAATTGATGCTGCTTGGTTCCCTGTCAATAATGTACAGATAACTACTTCTCTCAAGAGAAAAAGCCAGTTGGAAGAGTCCAAAATAGAGCCAAGAAGTGAAAGAGCAACAAAATCGTTTGGCTGCTCAAACTTTTATTTCTTGGCTAAGTTTTCCTAAGCAATGTAGACTTACCTTATAATTGAAACTGAGGCTGGCACAGTGGAGTTTCTTTCTAAGAAAATAAGTGATTTTCAGGAGTGATTCATTCATCAGAAATTAATATTTAATGTTAATCCTGTCTTGAGAAATCTGTTTCTCACCACTGATAACAAAGGAATGTTACAGAAACTAGCTTGATCTACAGAAACTTGTAACTGTGACAACTGCGGTTAGCAAAGACAAGTCTCAACACTGTCAACAGTATACCAAAGAAGAAAATGTTCTTTGAGGATTGTTTGCTCCTATTTGTCTAGGTAAAGCTGCTATATGGTGAATTTTTTTTTAATTATTTTATTATTTTTGGCTTTTTAGGAGGTAAGAGGTCAAGCATTTTTAAAGTGAAAGGGATATAGGGATGCTCAGCCAATTGTATGTGCAACTTCAACCAATTTGAGAAAAGAAGTACTGCGGTATACGTACATGTCAATTCTACCTTTGGTCTTCAACCAAATGTGAAAAAAGTCTTTGTACAAAGGAAGCCTTTACAAATTGATTAATGTAATCACCCAAACAATATAATAATTTATTATTTAAACTGTGTTTTTAAAATACGTTATAGGTTTAGTTTTAAGGAAGGATGCTGGGTATACTGTGATATTCTTGTATAACATTTGTATAATGATATTGCAGCTGAAACACTATACATGTATTTTTCAGATGAGTAATTACATATTTTCATTAAAATAATTTGAGGCAATATACTTTCCACCCCATTTTAGACATCTATGGTATAGACTACTAAAGCTGAATCACTCATCTGAACTTACATTTTTAGTCAAAGAAGAAAAATCAACATTTGAAAGAAGGCACAAATCCTTTGATCTACTGTATAAAGATATAATTCATACCCTACAAAAGCCTATTGCTCTTCATAAAGGGAGTTCAAGTTTACTAGCTTGGGTGTAGTCCTTTATGTTCTATGCCTATATCCAATGAACAGACTCCCACCTTTTGGAAGGTTTCTGCATAACTTTAGGTTGTTTTCTTAACCTGGAGAGCCTGAAAAATCAAATATTGTATTTTTGCTTCCATATCAGTAACAGATAAAGGGGACTATATTCATATATCAGTGTACTTTCATGATCAAGGAGGAGGACATGCTGAGAGAGAGAGAAAAAGGGTTTATACGTGTACTTACTTAAACCTAAAGTTGTTTAAGATTTTAGTTTTACTTGGACTTAGTTTCCTTATCAGCTGGTTTGTTCCTCAGAAATTATTATATATTTTTCCTTTTTCTGGTTTGACAAACATACATAACATTTTTTTTCTTATCTCCTAAACAGCACTGCACCTTTTTTTTTTTTTTTTTTTTTTTTTTTTTTTTTTCCTTTAAGGAAAGGAAGACATCTAAATAGGCAAGTAGTAGACAGATGACTTCACTATGTGTATACATGTAAATAATTCTCTTGTGAGATCCCACCTGGAGTACCGCAGTCAGGCCTGGAGATCCCAGTATAAGGACATGGATCTGTGCATCTAGAGGATGGCCACGAAGAGGAGTGGAGCATCACTCTTATAAGAATAAGCTGGACTGAGATTGCTGGAGCTGTTCAGCCTGAAGAAGAGAAGGCTCTGTGGAGACCTTATTGCAGACAATCAGTACCTAAAGGAATAAGCTGAAAGATAGCCTGCGAGGGACATTTTACAAGGACATGTAATGATAGGACAATAAGTAATAGATTTGAACTAAAAGAGAGCAGATTTACATCAAATATAAGGAAGAAATTCTTCACTATGAGAGTGGTGAGGCATCGGCACAGGCTGCCCAGAAAAGTTGTGGGTGCCCCATCCCTGGAAAAATTCAAGGCCAGGTTGAACAGAGCTTTTAGCAACTTGATCTAGTGGAAGATATCCCAGTCTACGGCAGAGGGGCTGAAACCAGAGGAGCTTTATGGTCCCTTCCAACCTAAACCTTCTGTGATTCTATGATGATATGATTTTATGATTTGCATTCATAAGTGTAAAACAAGTTGCATGAAGGAATCAATACAATACACTGCAAAGAATATAGCTATAAAAACATTTGCAGAATGCTACTATTTTATCATGTGTTTCTCTAGGTTAAATTTCATAATTTTCAGTTTAAACTAAACCAAAATAAGTCCTCTAATTTCATGGTAAGGAATGCAATTTATCTTTTCCATAATAGCGCATTAATTCTACTACATTGATACAGTTAAATCTTTTGTAAACCGTCACCTTATCACACAATCTGGTCAAATTTTCACCAAAAAAAAACCAAACAAACAAAAAAAAAAAACCTAGGTGATATAATTTTGCTAATTCCTTTTATACAATGCATATTATGCATATTGTTCAGAATAAATAATTTCTGTGTTTAAACTTAACAAGTATTCCTTTAACTACTTTTTTTTCCTGTTTAGCTTGTCCAACTCTTTTAACATATCTGTTTTCATAGATATCACATTTTAATTTGTGTAATCAGTTCTTTTCTGACTTGACAAATTTTATATTCCTTCTTTTCTACTGTGAAACATCTTGCATTCGGTTACAAATATGTAGTAATCCTTTTCCACAGGAGTTAACATTCACTCCATAATAAACGAGCAATATTACACTCTCAGCCAACATCCTAGACCACTGAATGTTTTATCAGGATTACTACTTTTGATATACAAAAGAGGAAAATAAATACATTTATCACAGATTTTTGCTTCTTCTCTTTTGTATTCCTAAAACTGTGAATGCAGTATCAGACTCACAATATCATTGCCACTAACTATGGGAGATATACCTAGAGTAGTAGTATATGTTAAATAAGTATCATTCATTACTTCCCAATAGACAAGGAATTTTAAATCCACCAATTCCTCACTTGTGAGGCAGATTGCGATTTACATGTTAAAATGCCCCTGTGAATTGATTTGCATAGTTAAGAATTCTGGGGCACTGAAACAAAGGATTAGTGAGCGTGACAAGAGTGCTATTAGCATAGAGAATATAGATTCTGCTATAACACACCCTTCAAATAATATAAATATATTCATAATGAATATATATATCTTGATGGGTTTCCTGTCCAGGAACAAAACAAAGGTTTTGCCTCAAGAATGGCAATAAGGATTCAATAAGGAGATAAACACAGAGACAAGGATCTGCAAACAGGCTTTCCTTACATCAAATTCTGTTGAACTTCTGTGTTAGCTACAAGTGGTAAGATGTAAGCATCTGCATCTAGTCTGCTAGATTTCCTTTTAGAGACGGTGTATGGATATAGGAAATTAGCAGTCTGTTTCATCTTCAGACCTCTAAAATAATTAGAATTTCCTCTTGCCATAATTGCATATTTCCCTTCCCCTATGTTATACTAGAAAACAACTGTAGAGACAGTTGTCAAAACTCTTATTATAGGCAATGCAGAACACATTAACACAGTCACTGGAGCCTTTTGAGACCTTTACTCCACATCCAAATGGAGATAGCTTAATTGTAGGGGTTGTTCAGCCTGGAGAAAAGAAGGCTGCGGGGTGACCTCATTGCAGCCTTTCAACACCTAAAGGGAGCCTACAAACAGGAGGGGAATCAACTCTTTGAAAGGGTTGATAACAGCAGGACAAGGGAAAATGGTTTTAAGTTGAAGGAGGGAAGATTTAGGTTTTATGTCAGGGAGAAGTTCTTTACAGAGAGACTGGTGTGGTGCTGGAACAGGCTGCCCAGAGAGATTGTGGATGCCCCGTCCCTGGAGGTGTTCAAGGCCAGATTGGATGGGGGCCTGGGCAGCCTGGTCTAGTATTAATGTGGAGGTTGGTGGCCCTGCATGTTGCAGGGGGGCTGGAGATTCATGATCCTTGATGTCCCTTCCAACCCTGGCCATTCTGTGATTCTGTAGACATTTACAGTTCAAACCTGAACTCATGTATTTTAGATATCTGCAACAAGACTGCATAAACAAAATCTTGCAGCATTGTGTAGCTTTGTGGAATATCCTTCCTCATTTGTAAATAACTCCATGAAACAGCAAATGACTTGCATGTAATATCTGTATGTTTTGTATACCTATGAAATCTCAGAAGGCACTAGATGCCTGTGTTTACGCATTTAACTCAAAATTTAGAATCACATTTTGCTGTGAAGTTATATCAAGGAAATATTTAAACTGTTTAAACAACTCTAGCCCATCCAAGGTACGTGTTCTAGTATATAGAGTGCAGTAAGACTTCATAATTTGAAAAGTGAGGTCTGTGAAACATTTAGGAAAAACAGACAATTTGTAAAGTACAAACAACTTGAAAAGCATGAATATTCTTCTACAGTTCTATGTGCCTGCTATGTTCAATGGCCAATTGTTAGCTATGTGAAACTCTCCGTATTTTCTTCTAGGCAACAGAACTGCTGATCAAGAGTGTTTCTCCTTCCCTATTTTGCCTTCATACATGTGAAATAAAATACTATGGTTTTGTAATTTTTGAGTATCGGTATTCCACATCATAACATCATGTAGTGCACTGGGATTTGAAGTGTTAATGCTCAAGTTCCGGGTACCTGTCCAGAACAGAAGAAGAACTACATTCCCCAGGGGGCTTTGCAGTCACAGAGAGAAGATATAACTCCTGGCAAGGTCACCTCATGGGCCTTTTCTTCGTCTCCTTGCTGCTCGACTGGACTGCACATCTCATCTCAGCGTTATGGTGAGGCCTATCCAACTTTCGGACATTCTCTCTCTCATCGTATTTGATTTACTAGCTTCAATTCTAATTACATTGCAGTATAGTGTGTTATCTTGCATTCCGATACTATATTTAGTAAATTAGTTTGTTTCTCCTCAGATCGTTGTCACTGTTTTTAATTATTTTGGGGTCCCCTGTTCCCTTTTCCGGAGACGTGGATTTTGCAAAATCCCTCCACCCCGCTAGTCACGGAACCGGGCCAGACCAGCCCGTAAACCGTTGACATACTACTACTCTCATAATTGTCAATTAAGCTCCATTTTAGAATCCAGTTTTAGTGGTATCTACTGGACTTCCTAAATGATTTTCTATTTTAATTTTATGTGATGGCAATATACAAATATTATGTTCTATTAAAGTAGAATTTCTGTGTACTCCACAGAGGAGTTACAGTACACACTATAAAGGCTGTGAATTTTTAATATGTCTTTCTAGTCTTGCTCATACCACAATCTTTCTTGATGTAAATGTGTTCTGCTTATTTTTATTTTAAATTTAGGAAACATCTGGTCTAAAAAGCCTTTATAGATCAAGTATTTCTAGTATTTAAAGTATTTGCTAAGGCAAAGAAATCTCATTTTAGGTCTCTTCTATGTGAGTTAGCCTAAGTGGCCTATTTGAGCAGGCGCTCACATTTACAAGAGAGAATACTCCCAGCTGCCTTGATGCCTCTCCTGTCAGGCTAGAAAGGTGCCATGAGTGGTAAATACAGGAGTACACGAGAACAAGCAAGAGATTGGACTGTTACAAGCCTCTCTTTTGAGTGAAAGTTGGTCAGAGAAAAGTATCCATGGCGCTGTAGGCTACAAGGTATAAATACGTTCAGAGTCTTTGTATATTTCAATGCTATGCTGATTGAAAGTTCATTTTGGACTGTACGTAACCCAGCATCTACTGTTTCTCCTCCAGGAGATCTGAGTATTAAATAGCATTGATTCTTCCTATGGAGATAAAAGACTGCAAATAAATTAACATTAAAAGGGAGATGCCCTTGAGGAAGCCATTGTCAAAATACTGAGCTAAAGAACATCAGCATTAAAAGATTTGGCTGAGGTTAGTGTTCTTGATGTCTTAGTATTGTGGCACCAACTGCAAAAGTGAAATTCTTTGTCTTCTGTAACACATTGCCCAAGGCACTAACGCTACCAGGATTCAGAAAACAAGTATCTTTATACACAGCCAGAGTCCCACTAAAGCCAGGTTATTTCAGGGTTAGGTCCCTGTTTCCTCCTTTTAGGAAAGATGCTGAATATGAATACTTAAATAATGCAGCTGCTTTCTTTAACTGCAAAAAATACGTATACATGTAATAATAATAATGCGATTATCTAATGAGCATTTATAGATATTCCACAACAACTTTTCACTCTTAATGGTTGTGCTATAAATGCACAAGAAGAATTGAGGAAAAAAAAATTGAATTCATTAAGTTATAGAAATTGTTTATACTATATGGAAGATTTTTAGTATATTTATTTTTATTGAAAAACAATAAAAATCCCGTTCTGTATTTCTTTCTCTCTGCTAAGAACACAAATTAATTGAAGTCATGTTTCTGTTAGGGGAACACAGTCATATTTCTAGAGAAAACACTATGAAAATTTAATCGGTGTCTGAGAGACTTTTGACCTTTCAAAGTTGGAGAGTATTTATTATTCCTGTTTTATTTTATGTTAGGAGTTCTCACATTCATCTGTTCTCTTTAAATATTTACATTCTAACCTCTCCATGTAAAATATCAGGTGCTTTACTTGTACATAATACTCATTATTTGTGCTGCTGCCTTTCTTGACCACTTTCCATTTTATCAGCTGTTTTTCCAGAATTACAAATAATAATAATAATAAAGATAAAAACATTGACTACTGCTCGTTAATTATATAGTATAAATGATCTTTAATGATTACTTCAATGAAGCATGAAGAATAACTTATTGAATGCAATTGCAACCTTCAATTTTTAATATATTAGTTTCACCTTCCTACTTTTCTTCTATGATCATTCACATTCCTCTAACTCAGGAAATAAATCTAAGTCTTCCAACCTCATTTATACTTTATATTTCATATTTTATTTATAGTCTTTATTTCAATTGACTTTACTGATAATTTATTCTGTTCGTTCATTTGTCTTTTTATGAAATACATTAATTCTGTGCAAGATTTTCCTCTTCTGTTTATTATGTTTTGTTACATCTTCTAGTTTTTAACTCCTTCTTAACATAAAGCCTCGCTCCACATTCTGAATAGTTCCTTTATTCACAATTTTGAATTTTCCTTTCACTGTTTTTTATTTTATATTCAAATATTTCCAATATGTATTAGATCACACTAAACAGCAGTACTGTAATTTAACAAAAATGGCTAGATATATTATTTGTGCAGGGGATGATTTCTTACCAAAAACTTCTAAAAAATTTAAGGTTCTAAACCCAAAAGTTTTTTTCAAAGTCTGACTATTTAAGTATCCATGTTTCCTGAAGTACTTAAATATATTTACATTACAGTTACTATTGTGAACTATAAAATCGCTAAATAAAAGTATCATATAAAAATTCTCCTTCATTTGTTTTCTCTTACGATATATGCTTTGATTGCTTTCTAGACTTTCTGGTTGTATGTATAGGAATAGGGCATAAATACATATACAGCAATAGGGTTTTATATCAGTTAATCTAAAGAATTTTTGTTCTCCTTTTTGAGATCTTGTGTGAATCCCCATCCTTATAAAATATTTTAAACACAGTAAGTATCTGCAGGAACAATATTCGGATCACTTGTATGCAGCCATCTAAAATGTAGGCAGCCAGTCCTAACTAGTCCCTTATACTTCAGTAATGAATGTAGAAGGACAAGAATTCCCATATAAAAATCCCAAGATTTTTCCCATCCCTAGATGGGGATAAGTACATGCTAAGAAACAGTACATGCTGAGAAACATTTCTGGGCACTGAAACTACACTGTGTTATTGATCATCTGAGCCAAAACTCAAATTCACCTGAACATTCAGGAAAAAGAGCAAGTTTCTGAGCAGATCACGGTATCAAAATATTTCTAATATGGTGTTTTTCTCTTATATTTTTAATAACTGAACAAAAGGAAAAAAAAGAACCTAGTGCAGACTTTTCTCTTTGGGGACATCTTAAAGCTCAGTGTAATGTCTTTTTTGTCATTTAACAATTGGTAATAATATTCAAATGATAGGGAATCCTCTTTAACTTTCTTATTCTTCAGTATTTGAGAGAATGTGATCAGCTGTGGAAAGCAGATGGATAAAAATTCTCCGCTAGTTTTCCTTTTGTACTGGAATATAGAAAAATTGTAGCTTATAGCAAATGCTGAAATGCATAGAAAGCATTACTGAATTTAAATAATAGCAATTCTAGCCTTCCCCTGCAATTTTTCAGACTCTTTTTGCCATGTCTTACTAATGGCTCAGAGTCTTTTTTATCACTTTGCTGATACTAGCCACATTTTCAGAGCTTATCAGGGGATGAAAAAATAGTACTTTCTAACTAAACTTCACTTTCATAGTACAGAAAGAAGTAAAATCTATAATTTAAAAAAAAAAAAAAAAATCAGATAAAGGTCCAGATTTTCAAAAGATTCAAAACACAGCAAGTCTATCTGAGAAAAAGCTTTTAGAAAATGTACCTATCTCAGTATTGTAGGATGAGGTGCCAAGCTTGAACTATTATTAAAATCTGTTCATTATTTACACTTAGTATAAGAACATAGGAAATTCCCTAATACATCAGAGGCTCAAAGACCTTACCTAGTAATTTGGGTAAATCTGTGGCCAGCTATGGATGCTTAAACTATACTGAAAGCAGGATCGCTGTGACCAACTACAGATGGTTAGGGTATACTATACAAAGGGCATAGATAGGTGATCCTGTTTCAGTTAGTCCTTCCTAAATGTCAGTGATTTAGGACATTCCTGATAGTAGCACTATTTCATAGTTGACCATACAGTACGAACGAAAACATGCTCACACAATCAGACATATACAACACAACTGTTTTTATAGCAGCTGCCCAGAAAAGAATTCTGAGATGAATGGAGCATATAAAAAGGAGGAGGAATGGCTCTTTATGAGGGTGGATAGTGATAGGACAAGGGGGAATGGTTTTAAACT
>JAOWBP010000001.1:134233121-134249047 GCA_028571105.1 Tragopan temminckii | reverse complement strand
CCATCTTTTTCCTCAATTTGACCAGCAGATCCTCGCCAAACTGTGCTGGTTTCCTGACTCCCCTGTCTGCTTTCTTATTCTGAGGGATAAAGATCTCTTGCACTCTCAGAAAGCCATCCTTAAAGAGTAGCCAGCTTTGCTGCACTCCTTTGTCTCTAAGGATATCTCCCTAGGAGATCTTGTCCAACAATTACTTAAAAAGCCTTAAGTTCACTCTTCTGAAGTTCAGGACCCTGACTTCACCCTTTGCCAGGCCCACATTCCTTGAGATCACAAAGTCAGCCAGGGCACAGTCACTGCAGCCCGGGCTGCCTCTGATCTTCATGTCTTTAACGATCTCCTCCATACTGCTGAGCACCAGGTCCAGCAACACTCCATCTCTCGTTGACGTGTTTAATACCTGAAACAGTTATTATCAATAGACTCTGGGAGTCTCTCGGATCACTTGAAGCTTGCCATGTTGTCTTCACAGCGGATATCTACGTGGGTGAAATCCCTCATTGGCATGAGAGACTGCGAATGAGATACTTCTTGCAGCTGAAGCAGGAAGGTCTCATCCACAGGCTTTCTTTGGTCAGGTGGCCCATGGTAGACCCAAACCACCACGGTTTCTAACACTATCTATTTCCCAGACTGCGTGCACTGGTAAAGCAGGCACTTCAGCTGGGCTTTCAGATGAACTGCCTTCCTAGAGGAGCCCTTCCACAAACCTCCAGGACAAATCTAAGGTTCTCCCTTCCCGCTTCCAGAAGTGACAGTGTTCTCTGGCTCTTCTCTGCCACTCAGCAGTGAACTCACTTCCCCAGCAGCTCTGGTTTAAAGCCCTGGTAATGAGCCCAGCCAGCTTGCTGCCTTGTGTATTCTTACCTCTCCTGGTCAGCTGCATCGTATCCCACATCAATATTCTTGGTTTGTCAAAGGTGCTATCTAGATCATAGAACCCATATCCTTCAGCATTACACCATCCATGCAGCCAGTCATTTAATTGATTAATTCTCCTCCTTCTACCCAGACAGAGTCTCCACCCTGGAGGACTGAGGAGAACACTACCTACACTCCCAATCCCTTCACTATCTTCCCAAAGGATGCAAAGTCTTTTTTGATAATTTTTAATTTCCTGGTTGCAGCCTTGTGCGACCCAACTTGAAACACCAGGAGGAGACAGTAGTCATCTGGCTTTATCATAACCGGTATCTTTTTCTTGATGTCCCAAATACGGGATCCTGGCAGGCAGCAAACCTCTTTAGAGAGGTTATCTGGGTGGTACATGGGCTCCTCAGTGACTCTCAGTGAAGAGTCTCCAACTACTAAGACTGTTCACCTATTTTCAGCAGCATAGGTTGTGATGTGGGTCCTCAGTTGGACCTTTTTAATATGATCACTCCTTTCCAGTTCCAAGCTTCCACGCCATCTTCTCTCTCCCACACCAGAGCTTGAAATCTATTCGTTAGTGGAACCTCAGGAGGAAGAGGGGGCTTCTCCTTTTGCCCTGAGCAGAGACAAGGTTCTGGTATCCCTCACCCTGCACATGTTTACCTTCTGTCAGTCTGGAAGCCTGCTTATCTCCCTCCCCTGGCTGGGCCCTAAGAAGGGGTGGTCTGTCTGCCTGTGCCACAGGCATCAATCTTTCTCTCAGACAGCTAGATGCATCTCGGCCTTCACATAGCCTGGTGAGTGGCTCAAAAAGATCATCAAGTTGGGCACACTTGCACACACAACACCCCTCACCTAACTCAGTCCCTCAGGTGACCTCCAGATTTCAGAGCTCCCCAAAGGCCTGGATAGCTTTCTAGCTCCTCAGGAGGTCCGTCTGGATGCACATGTCATCCCAGAAAGACTGTTGGTGCCTGCCTGCATTTCTACCTCAGCTTGTCTGCCATGCGAAGTGGTCTCCATATTGGTATTAATAGAGAGCTATCCCCTCACAACTCAGGATGAGAAGAGCCCTGCTCACCCTCTCTACTCAAACACCCTTCATGAACTGCTGATGCAAACTTCCCTCACCATGTCCTTTTGTTATGCCCCTCCCTGTTGCCTGTCCTGTCATGAGGAAGGCTAATGGCACACAGCAGATGCTCCCTGACAGGGGCTCCCACTGCCTGCTGAGGGGATTCCTTTGCCTCCCCTCTGAGAAGACTGCAGCATCCTTGACATTTACTCCCTTCACCATTTGACTCTAAGGAGAGAGACTGACATGGGCAGGAGAAGCATAAATGTTGATCTTTGCAAAGGATGATTCTTTGTTCGCTATCTTTTATAGCTTTATATCTACAAAGTCAAGATATGCAGTATGCAGCAGATGTAGTGAAGTAAAAGACCCATTTCTACAGGTTCTGTAGGATGAAATACAGTTATAACGAAATTTATGTTCAAAGTAAAGAAATCTAACAAGAAATCAGGTTCTTTCTGTTCAAGGTTTAATCCGGGCTGTAGAATTTAATAGAGAATTATACACCTGCTATAGAGGAGTTTGCAGTTCCTGGGGAAAGGTGATTATTCTCTATTTAAGTTCCCAGATCTCTTTCTATAAGGATAATTTCAGATTCACTCAGCTGATATGCTTCTACCACTTTGGAAATTCTCCCAATTTCATGAATTTGGCATGCACCCATCAAGAGAACCAAAAACATTAAATTCCCTTTCCTAACATACAAGTGAAATGTCATATCAATTCATAACTTCCCCTTTGATATTTCAAATATAGCAGTATCATCATCTTCAACCAGATGTACATTGCCTTATTTTATTTGATTGGTTGTTGAAAAAGATCTAGCATGAGCTGGAAAAATAATCACAGAATCACAGAATTGTAGGGGTTGGAAGGGACCGCCAGCAATCATCAAGTCCAGTCCTCAATAATGATAATGCTACGACTCTAGTACTTCAGCCTGTACTACAGCTGTGCTAGTGCCTCGCTCTATTGAGTCAAAGTACAGTCAATTTGAGTTCTAAATTAGCCATCCAGAACACATCATCTTGTACACATCAAGTGAAATCCAAGGATTGCTCTGAAAGTAATGCCTCCTATTTAATTATGTTGGCCCACAATGTCAGAAGTAGATGTTGGCATATGGCAGTAGAGGCTGAACCTTCCCACAAATGTTCCATTATGTTTTGCTGCCATTTGGCAGATGGCTGATGAGGGACAGTCTGACAAATTGGCATCAGACATGGAAATGCATATGAAGCAAAGATGTATAATTGATTTCCTCCATGCAGAAAAAATTGCACCCACTGACATTCATTGACAGTTGCTGAACATTCATGGAAATCAAATAGTGGATGTGAGCACTGTGTGGCAGTGGTAGTGTGTTTCAGCAGTGGAGACAGTGGTGTGAAAGGCAAGTCACACTCTGAATGGTCATGCAGATTTTTACAAGTGCTGAATGTAGACTCTTGTTCATCACTGGCAAAAATGCCTAGCTAATGGTGGTGACTATGTTGAAAAATAGTGTTTTGTAGCTAAGAATTTGCTCTATCAAATAATGTTATTGTGCTCTTTATATCTGCCATAATATCCACGGGAATGAATAGGAGGCATTACTTTCTGAGTGTCCTACATATTTATTTTTGTGTTGTGGGTAAAAATCTTCTTATTCAATATGTAAATGTATAGATTGCAAGTTCATTAGGCCAGAAAAATTCCCTTATTATGTTCTGGTAAAATGCCACTCATATAACACATAAATAGAAACACATTTCCTTGTGAGCTTTACTTCATACACAACAGCTTTTATGAAGTACATTTCAGTCATTGAAATGCAGTACAATGAAAATATAAATAAATCAATTACATTTTGACAGGAATAAAAGAATTCTGTCATTAATAATTTGTCACTTGCATTCTGAAAATCTTGTTAAAATCAACAATAGTCACACGTATCGTCTCTGTATTCAAACTGGGTAAACTGAGTATAAGCCATTAAATATGTTACACTCTATAACATCAGTGAAGTAAGGAAACATCAAAAATAAGCCAGAGACCAATGAATTACTTTTAACTGAGGAGACTGTAACTGTAATATAGGTGTGCAAATGTCAATCCAACAGCACAAAATTTCTGGAAACAAAGCAAAATAATAGGTGTCATGCAATTGCATCACATAATATTAAATAGTTCTGCTTTGGGTATCCGTCTCCAAGCTAATAAACTTAGATTCCTTGTATTCAGTAGAGATAAAAGTACATGTTAAGGTTTACATCAAAGTGATTTGACCTAATTAGGATGAGACTCCATGGCCTATACACATCTGCATCTCTCCACTGATTATTAAACCGGCCTATTGTAACTGGTCCACTGATAATGTACAAGTCAATCTCTAGACAGATCTGATTTGAGCAGAAAGAAGAAAAATAGTTATCAGAAAAAAAAAAAAAAAAAAAAAAAAAAAAAAAAAAAAAAAAAAAAACTCATTTTTCTTTAAACTGGTGTCCCTGAAAGAATTTTTTTTTGAACCCAGAAGAGCTGTTCATTTGCATCATAAAGAATTTTGTTCTATTAATGTAAAAGAGGTTCTGTAAAGTTGGTACTTACTAGATTCAGTGAACTGTGCACTGTTAACCACAATTTTTCTGCCAGTGCTCTGCCAATATCAGAGAGATTGCACTCTTAATGATTTAATAGACAGACATGCTCTGTAGTTTCTTCAGTAAATATTTCAACTTTGACATTTCAAATTCAATTTGGATAACAATTAATAATGGGTTTCCGTAAAGCTAGCTCTGGTTCTGATAATTCTGCTAGAGAAGGCTGATACCCTCATATTTTGATCACCAATATAATTGCAGATTTGTTGTTTCACGGGTATGTATATATAGCTTCTGTGAACTTTTGCATTTACATCTGTGTTTCCATCCCTGCTGAAAGCATATGCAAAACAGTCCTTCTGGTACAGTATTCATTTTTACTGTAGGTCTCAAATTGTTCATTTAAGGTGAATCCAAAGAAACTATACAATATTCTGCAAGGAGAGGCATTGTACAAATATGTACAAACAAAAGGAAAGAAAAACAGAAAGAAAAAGAGAGAGAAAAAGAGAGAAAGAAGGAAAAAAAAGATCTTCCTGTAAGAAGAAATATATATTACTCTTCCTGAAAGATGAAGCACATAAAGAAAACCAGAAGCTATTTTTATTGCTAAGTGCTAGAGGTTCACTTAGCTGAAACAGAGGTGAAGAGAATAATGCTCTTGCTCGTAGAAGATATGCTCCCTAACAAAAATACTTATTGCAGAAAAAAACACTTTGGTATAATTTGTAAGCAAACCCTGAGAAGTCAGAGATCTCATGAAGGCTGAATTTTGCCTTTAGGTTCACATACAGAGAAAGCAAAATTTAGTGAAAATGAAAAATATATCATTATATTTGCTTATATATATCAATATATTTTACTTCCATTTATTAGATCTGAAGAATTATTTTAAGAAAAGATTTAAAATAAGTCTATAATTTGTGTCAACATTTTAACAGAGGTTTGTTGTTTGTTTTTAACATTGCACTTTGAATGGGTCCTGATATCTTGTACAAGCCCTGTCAAAATGGCAGAACATCAATGTGAACAATTTTGCTTGTTTTAGTGTAGAGCTTTTTTTTTCTTCTGTAATGATATCATCAGTCATGGTTTATAAAGTAATGTAGTCTATTTTAAAAAGAAAAGCATATGTTGGATTTTGTTTTATTTTTGTTTTCTTGTACAGCCTCATGTATGGCATTTTTGTTTGATATGCCCTGTTAATTTACATTAGTGCTTCAGGGTTTAAAAAATGTGTTCTTGCCCAGTATTAAGCATCCTGGCTTCCTGCATAGGTCTCAGGGTCCTCAAATAGCCTCCCTGAATGTTCCAAAAGGAGAGAAGCCAGGCCTGCAAATCACTAAGAAAAAAAGGTCATAGTCTGTATTTTAGGATATTAATTCAAGGCTGAGGGAGGAAAAAACAAGCTATTGCTTGTCATAGAAATAAAGGAATTTAAGTTAAACTGTCTGCTGAATCACTCCATAAGCTCTGATTTTAACAGTGAATTGCACACTGAGTACAAACACAAATAAAAATAAAAATTAAATTATAAAATAAAAAAAGATTTCATTTTCCCAAACCTGGAAACAGAATTATAAGTTATTTTACAAACCCACCTATCCTTCCCCTAGCTTATTTAGTAAGTCCAAATGCACTTCTTGTAATTTGCTGTTATTGTGTTGTTTTTATGGTGTCTTTGTTGCTTTATGTTTTGGAAACCTAGTAAGATGTATATGTGGACATATGTGAAATTTAATGAACAAATTAAATCCAAATTGATTTATCTGCTCTACATTTGTTTTCAAATAACTGTTTTGCAGAGTAGGAAGATAGGCTTAATTTAAAACAGTTTAATTTGTATTAAAATCTAACTAAATTTACTGCTATGAAAAAAAAAAAACGAAAAAAAAAACCAAAAAAACAGTCACTGGGCACAAGAATCCCTCCATGTATTCTGGGATTGAAAAATGGAATTGCTGACAAGAGGTAGGATGAACAGTTACATCTATAGGAACAATTTTATTTTAAAATGGTCTGACATAATTTAAGCTGTTTTGTAGCATACATATTATACCTTTAGTTAGATTTCTTTGTGCTAAAAACTAAACACTGAAGAGTCTTCTTGGATTAAATTTAGAAAAAAATGTATCATTGATAACTGGAGCCATGGGTTATTGCCGCTTCTCCTATTTTTGTTAATGCTATGAATAGAATCTGGCGCACACGAACCAATAAAATAATTTCTAGACATATATTTTGCTGCAAAGTTCAGATCTAATTCTGATGTTATCAAATTTCATTCACATGTTTAGACTATAGTAGTAATAGTTCTTCAGTAGAAAAGTAAGTTCTATATCCTCTGTGGCTATGGAACACCCATGGAAAATACATATGAAACATTATGATTATTCTTATAACAGTAAATCTTATCAGTAAAATCTGAATGTATTCTACATTATAAGTGTATAATTAAAATTCTTATTTCATGAAAATAACTTATTTTTGAAAGTGTTAGAACATAAGTTTTAACAACTTAGGGTATGTAGGAAAGCCTGGACACCCATACTTGATTTTCAGTAGGAACAGAACTTAAAATAAATCTATCTTAATAGGTGTTGCATATTTAGCAGGAATTTAGTGCAGCTACTTTTGAATGTCAAAAGCAAGTTTGGGGGACATTTTCATTTCTCCTTTTCTTGCCACAGAAATCAAAATAATAAAAAAAATATTAGAAGGACCCAGTATCATATAGGCCTAAACACAAATGAGACAAGTAAGGTCTAAAACAATTATTCCAATTTCAGATTTCCCTCTGGCTTTATTCTTACTACTTCAGGAATATTAAAAAGAAATTGGATGTTTTTAATGGATTGTGAGCAGCATTGTTTTCATTAACAAAAGGAAACTCAGTCAACTGCTCTGCCAAACCTGTCTGTCTGTTCTTTGACGGGCATGATAAGTGGTGCCAAGCATTGTCAGATTCTGCCAGATTAAATTAAAATGATAGGTGTTCAAAATCTTTTAGGACTAAGCCTAATGTAATTTTGACCATATTTCTTCCTGAAAGAAAAGGAACAGTAAAAAAAAAAGAAAGCAAGAAAGACAATAAAAGTTTAGAGATAAAGTCGATTAAAGGAAGCAATCTGTCATTAAAAGTTTTTTTCCAAGGCAGTGAGAGAGATTGGCAGAATCTAGCACGTCTATTTACACAACTGCCAGGACAAGTCAGAACAAGATGAAAGATGGTAACTCACAACTGCATCACAGAACTAAACTTCACGAAGTGACGTAAGACTAAAACGTGTTTAGAGAGTATTTTAAAACACTCTAAAGTTTATCAGATTTTGAACCACTATGTTAAAACAGGAAAGATTTTGCCTGGAATTCTTATGAATCCTAGTAAATGGGGAGAAAAGCCTTTTTTTTAGGGGACAAGAGGTCAGTAATCACAGATATGGGGTAAAGAATCCATAATGGTCATACCTCTGCTACATGAAATAGTCCACCAGATTAAAAAGTAATGCACCTAAAAAGGTAAATTCCATTGAATTAAATTCTTTCAGGCCAGTAAATTTTTTGTTGACACAGCCACAAGCTAAACCCAGTGGGTCTGACATACTTGCTCTTTATCTCTTTAAATTCTGATGTCTGCCCCTTTGCCCCACATCGTTTTCAAAGAGTAAGCACCCTCACAAACCTCAGAGTAGTGTACTTCCTGAAGTTGAAGTTAATATAATACAGATTGGAGAAAAACAGAACAAGACAAAACAAAACAGCACAGAAAAAAAAAAAAAAAAAAAAAAAAAAACCACCAAAAAGCACTACCACAGTGTTGATGCCATCACATAGAAATTTCAGTATCAGAAACACTAGTTTTGAAAAACCACTTTGGGTAGCTGCTGTTCTCCTTAGTGAATGAAAAGCTCTGGCCGTGTGGCACACTCAGAGTGGCTGTTATACAGACAAAACATTAACACAAGGTACAGGTACAGGTTTATATTTTGCTTAGAGCTGAAGGTTGGAAGCGGCTTTATAATAAGTCTTCAGGAAGTGTTGTATGATATACCACTATTATATTTATTGTTGGTGGTCTTGTGGACCAGTGCTGGATAATACTGATGATATTTATGAAATATTCTTTACCTTTCTAACTCTATTTTATGCCAGTAGTTCAGACGATTTACAACTGCTGTTATGTGCATAACTGTACAGTGAAACGGAGTTTGTTGTAGGAACTCCAGGTCTCATGTCTCCTCCTGTATAGTATGTGTCTTCTTAATTTGCAGCTCTGCTGACACAATATTCTTGATTAGGGACTACTGTTGAAGATAACTCTGTAGGATAAAATGCTTGCTCTCTTAGCTGCGCCGTTAAATAAATTCTATCAAGTCTGCTGGAGAGAGAGAAAGTGAGAGATGTAAAATGTAGCTGGGTTGGAATAGCTCTATTGTTTTTAAAGGAATTATACACACACACATACAAAAACAAAAAACAAACAAACAAAAACCATGAGACTTTAATCCACAGTAGTTATGAATTTAACATGGCAGAGTGATTGGAGGAGTATTATAGGAGAGCTGCTCCAAAAGCAATGCCTTCTGTTTTATTACCTTGGCCCACTGTGTCAGAATCAGATGTTGGTGGTATAGCAGTAGAGGTTGAACCTTCCCAACAATATTCCATTACATATTGTTACCATGCAACAGATAGCAGCAGAAGGGTAGTCTGACAAAATGGTGTCTGACATGAAAGGGCATATGAAAGCATGACATTTAATTTCTCCACATAGGAAAAATTGCACCCATGGACATTCATGTTGCTGCACATTTATGGAGACCAAATGGTGGATGTGAGCACAATGAGGCTGTGGGTGGTGCGTTTCAGCAGTGGAAACAGCGACATGAAAGACAAGCCACATTTGGTCATACATATTTTAAGAAGCTCTTGTTCACAATGATGAAAATGCCTAGATAATGGTGGTGACTACATGTTGAAAAATGGTGTTTTGTAGCTGAGAATTTGGTCTACCAAATAATGTTATTGTGATATTTGTATCAGTTGTAGTTTCTATGGAAATAAATAGGAGGCACTACTTTCAGAGTGACCTAGGTAAATCCTTTGTTACTTGCTATGTGACAAACCACTGCTTTGTTTTATGGCAGAACTGTTGGCCTTTGTAGGTACACGGAGCAGATCCATAGCTGATCTGAAATGCAGGATTTCAGATGTGTGTTCTAGTGAAGTAAATGAAGACATTTTGAAAATTGGGTTTTTTTAAGGCCAAAGCAGGCATATATTTTACTATGGATGTAATATAGATTATTCTAAGGCATACTCTGTAGAGACAACAGAGATCAATTACAGCTAAATTAAGACATGATATAAGTAGATTTAGCAATATGAGGAGACTTAAATTAATGCTTTGCAAGGCAATATAGACAAAAGGTTGTTAGTTGTTTGTATGGTCCACCTAGAACTTTTCCTTCCTTAAAGTATTTTGAGACAAAGGCTAGAATACCATATAATATGTAAGGAAAGAAAGAGTTCATTTGCAATCAACAACAGTTCAACAGATTCTCAAATAAAATATACAATATTAATAACCCTAGTTATACTTGATGGGCTTCAAGGATTGCGTTTTGACTAACTTACCTGTTTGCCCTTGAAATGAACACCCTGCTTTCCCCTGAGACCAAACCAGGGCACATATCACTTGAGAGATCAAGCAGAGAAGATTAGCATCTCATTTTTATGTGCACTTCTCTTTTTGCAGCCCCAGACACTCCCAGTGCCTCTCAGCAAGACTCTGAGTTTGAAGTTGCTAGTGAGAAAAAGGCAAACAGGAGCAGTCTTATTTCCCTTGCAAGACCAGCAAGCTCAAGTCAGGTATGTCAGCCACCATAAACCAACCCCTGTCTGCTCCCTTCCAGCCTTGGATGGCTGTACTTGGGAGGAACAAGACGGCAGGAGGACCCTGTGGTTTGTGCCAGGCCACAGCTGTGCAGAGACCAGCCATGCTCCAGGTGTGCCTTCAACTTCTGCACCATTGCTCCTGATATTGCCTCCTGAGGCCTAAAGCCTTAAAATACGGATTCTTATATATATATGTACTTTTTTTTTTTTTTTTTTTTCCTCACAAGGAAGAGGAACTACGGAAGCTCTGCATCCTATCTATCCCATGTGAAAGACAACCCTTTATTTCAAATATAGGGTGACTAAACACTTGTTCTGATACCATGGTGGTTCACTTCCTTATGTGATCTTCAATGGTGAAAACTAAACTTCCCCGAGCTCTCTAAATTCAATGCCATTCTTCATTCTTTGATAGCACTCCACATAAAACACTTTTAATATGTGGGGATTAATTTGATCTGATCCTAAAAGCCATTGAACTAAAGCATACCAAAAGTTCATGGAGTCTTTGACAGTTATGAAAGGCTTCATGGCTCTCAGTGGATTTCTCTTCTACTTGAAGACTCCACTTGATTCTACTCACTGTCTAGGTACCCTTGTAGAATGGCACTGAAATCTGCCTTTTCATAGAATAAATAGTACCTTCATGAAGCAGGATATTTTCTGAAAGGAGACATAGTGTGGTAATGGTAGACTGTGGAATATCAGATATTGCCTTGACAACATCTGAATCAGCAATAAAGAAAGTTACTGACATAGCTTTGGGGTGGATTGCAGGAAGAGAAGACGGAAAGAAGCTGCTGGTCACAAACTTCAGAGAGAGACCTAAAATATGAAAAAAAATCTGTTTAAACAGCATCTTGTAAAATCATAAATTGAGCTACCTACTGCGGGCAGTTAAATACTAATCTCAGGAGACTCTGGGCAGAACCTGACAGACTTCCAATGGCTAGAGCAACATTTTCTCAAATGAAACAATAAAGCTTGTATGCTTCTTGCTTACAAGCCTCATACAGGGAAGGAGGGGGAATAAAAGATCTATTTTAGCAATTAGGAACCGTACTGGAGCTATGAAATATAAAACAAAAGAAATTTGTGAACTCTGAAGATTTCTTTTCACACCTTTAACTTGCAAGAAACAGGTCTCTGGAGATAAAAGGTCAGATTGTGAAGGCTAATATGTCTAGTTACTCAGCAGAATAAAAGGCCAGGTTGGGCTGTTCTTTTGAGGCTAAGGAATTTCAAAAGTGATTTGAAAAATACACCAGCAGGAAAAACTTCAGAGCTTTTCTACTTCCTCAATGATTTTTCTCTTTATGTTTTCAGAATACACTGGATGACACAGGTAGCTTTAAGAATGTTATGGTGGAGGCAAATTTTATACATTCCTATAAACTGTGAACACATTATAAAATGTAAGTATTATGGATCCACTTTTCTGTTTGTTCAATAAAGTATTCTCTATCACTATAGCCACAGTAAAATAAAAGCAGTTTCTTCTTGGATGTTTCCTGAGACATGCTTCAAATTTAGTAAATGTTGTAAATTAGGTAAAAGTGGTAAATTTGGAGAATGAAGGTGAAAAGGAAATGGGATATTGTATGGCTAAGCTCAGTTTGAAAGTGGGGTTCATTTTTTATTTGGAGAGTCTAAAGCTACTGACTGTTTTCCAGTGCCAACCCCTGACTTTTGCTGAGCCATAGCTGTTACATATCACATCCCAACATATATTCAAGCTCGCATCTTGAACATGTCTTTATTAATAGTCCTACATTTCACATAAGCTGCAGAACTGCTTTATTGGTGCTACAGAGTTATTACTGTAAGTTACGAAGTCATTCATAATGTAGTAATGATAAGATCAAATCAAACTTTGCTTTTAGGGCAGGGACATGTTAATGCTGTCACAGAATCACAGAATCAATGACAGTTGGCTGAAATTGGAAGGGATCTCCAGAGGTCACGTAGTTCAAATCCCTGCTTTAGCAGAGTCACCCAGGCACCTTGAACAACTCCCAGGATGGAGATACCACTCTGGGCAGCCTGTGCCAGTGCTCAGCCACAGCTTCATAGAAAGATGTTTCCAGAGAGAACCTCATATGTTTCAGTTTGTGGCCACTGCCTCGTCTCATTCCTAGGCAATGCTGAAAAGAGCCTAGCTGTCTTCTCTACATCCTGTTCTAGATACCTGCACACACTGATGAGATCCCTCCTGAGCCTTCCCTTCTTTGGGCTAGTCACAGCTCTCTCTCAGGCTTTCCATATATGTGAGATGCTTCAGTACCTTAACCATTCTATGGCCCTGAGCAAGAGCCTCCAGTATGTCGGTGTCTCTCTTGTACTGTTGGGTCCAGTACTCTGGGTGAGGCCTCACTAGCGCTGAACAGAGGGGAAGGATTACTTCCCTTGACCTACTAGCAATACTTTCCAATTTCCCCAGCCTGCCAACATCACTCCGAATGGCAGTACGACCCTCTGGTGTATGAACTGTTTCTCCCAATTTTGTATCATAAGTAAACTTGAGGGTACACCCTGCACATTGTTTAGATATGTAAGGGAGATGTTGAATATGATTGGAATCAGTATTAACTGGCTTCTAGCCTCCAAAGAAACTCCATATCACTGAACACTGCTTTTTCAGCCTAGCCAGTCAGCCAGTTTTCAGTCCACATTACTGTTTATCTATCTCATACTTGATTAACTTGTCTATGAAGATATCACAGAATCACAGAATTGCAGGGGTTGGAAGAGACCTCAAGAGATCATCGAGTTCAACCTCCCTGCTAATGCAGGTACCCTACAACAGGTCACACAGGTAGGCATCCATATAGGTCTTAAATATCACCATAAAAGAAAACTCCACGACCTCCATGTGCAACCTGTTCCAGTGCACCATCAACCTTATAGTAAAGACGTTCTTCTGCATGTAAGTAGGGAAAATCCTATGTACAAATGTTAGACCATTAGTTCTAGTCCTAACTCTACACACCACCAAGAAGCCCTAGCTTCATCCGTTTGCCTTCCACCTCCCTTTAGATATTCATAAACATTTATCAGATCCCCTCTCAGCCTTCTTTTCACCAAGCTGAGCAGACTCATGTTACTTAGCCTTTCCTCATATGGGAAATGCTCTAGTCCCCATCTTTGTGGACCTTCAATGGACTCCTCCTAGGAGCTCCCTGTCCTTTTTTTCAACTGCGAAGCCCAGAACTGGACACAGTATTCTAAATGTGGCCTCACCAGGGCAGAGTAGAAGGGGAGGATCACTTCCCTCAATCATCTGCTGACCACACTGTATTTCATTATGGGAGGCTGTGTTGACACAAGAGCTTGTCAATGGAACTCCTTCACAAGAATCTTCTCTGGAGGCCTACAGTATGATGTTTGACTACTGCTGATCTCATGACAGAATAAAAATACGATCTCTGTTTGTTTCTCAGCATTCCTTATATATTCATATATTACCTTTATATAATCTTTATATAATTGTGTTGATCAGCATTATCTTAGAAAATGAATCTTATTTCATTGTTTCATGACTTGAAAATAACATATTCAACAGGCAAAGACTGACTGTATTAACTCAAACGAAAGCATTGCTTCTGTACCTTTAAAAAATAATTTATTACTGTTTAGAGTTCTGCACTGGAATACTGCTAGAGTTAATAGAAATCTTTGCTAATAAATGTTTTAACAACTTGGAAACATGTAATAGCAGATGACTCGAGACTGATGTGAATAAAATTAAACTAGTGAGAAATTTTCTGTAACAGAAAGAAGTACTTTTTGAAGCACTTGCTAATAACTTGTTTGCCTTACCAGAGGTAGCATCTCTTCTCCAAATTAAAGCTGCTCAAAATAACTGAATTTAATACAGATCTTTACTTGCAGTTTATTACACATTGTTATTCCCACTGCATTCATTTTCTGCAAGTTCCATCCAAGGATATTAAGGTTTATATAATGTTCAGTGCTGTGCTACAGGAGCACTCTTCATGAGAAGTAAACCCAGATTTCTCCTTCTCCAAATAAATGCTACAGAGTCAAACTTCTTAGTTCTCACCCTAATGCACAATCTAGCATTTTTTTTATTGCAGTAGTGATGGAAAATTATTTGGAAATCACAGAATCACAAAACAGGTCTGATAGGGTGGATCCTCAGGTCATCTAGTCCACATTCCTGTTCAAAGCAGCCTTAAAGTCTATTCCCTTTGTGCTTTGTCCAGCTCAGTTCTAAAAATCTTCAAGGATGGTGTTTCTAGCTGGTCACATTTTCCAATGCTCAACTAGCCTCACTGTGAGAAATTTTATTCAGCTAGAGTTTTCCTTGCTGCAGTCCATAACTATTGCCTCCTGTCCTTGACTGCAAACCTCTGGTAGTCTAGCTTTGTATTCTCTGTAAAAGTCCTTTCAGAAACTGAAAGGATTGCATCTGTGCTTAACCTTCACTTCTCCAGACTAAAGAAAGACAGATCCATGTGGCTTTTTCTCTCACTGAAAAAGGCATTCTTAGTAACTCTGGACAGGATCCCTTCCAGTTTCTCTTGTACTGTGGAGCTCAGATCTGGACATAGTCCTCCAGACTTCAAAAGGGTGCAGCACAAGGAAATAATTACATCCATTCTGTTGAAGTGCTGGCTATCCTCTTGCCAATGCATCCTATATGTGAATGCGTCTCGCTCCAATTTATGGGAGGGAGAGGAGGTTCTTTGATATCTGTATACCCGGTGTGAGATTAAGAAACAACGGTTCAAATGTTGGTCTGACCAGTTTATTTTAAATCCTAATCAGGGAGACGGAGAAGGGAAGGACGGCGACTGTTATGAATTAGGGTGACAGGGAAGGGAAGGGAAGGAGGGCGATAGAAAAGATAAGAAATAAGCAAGAATTGCATAAAGTAGGGATGGTCACCACCAGGATCCAGCAGCACCATTTCGAAGGTCCGAGACAAAAGTGCAGGGGGAGAGCAGCAGCAGTGTGGCTGTCCTTGGGCAGCAAGCAGGTAGCAGGAAGAAGCCGCAGAGCCAAACTGGGAGGAAGCAGCAGGACTCAGGTAGCAGGCCCAGGAGAGTCCGTCAGCATGCAGGAATTCTGTAGTGAGGAATCTGATGGCAAACACTTTCTTATTCTTCTTCAGCATGCAGGTAGAATGCAGAGGAAACCCAGGAGGGAGAGAGGCAGGCCATGAGGTTTCTCATGTCAGAAACCTCTTCTTCATGAGGAATCTGTTCCCAGAAAACCTAAACCTCATGGTTGTAGGTCCCCTTTCTATCCTTCTTCTTCTGCCAGCGTGGCATTCCTGGGCACGTGGGTAAGAGTCATATGCAGCACCTCCTGAGATGGCCATTTTCCTCAAGATAAGTCCACACAAAGGACCACTTCCTGGCCATTAATCTGCAGTTTATCCTCTCTCATTGCCCCTGCCCTTGTCCATCTGTGTCCCTCAGACAAAGGATTTCTCAACCCTTGCCCAGGACTTGCTTGGACTTGTTCATCTGTGT
>JAOWBP010000001.1:134191969-134216206 GCA_028571105.1 Tragopan temminckii | reverse complement strand
TCCAGTTGCTCTTTTTTGTGCTATCACAAACTCCACTACGCCATCCTTAGAGATGCAGAGAACAGAATGATAAATACAACACGATGTGTGCATAGCAGAGCAATCAAGTGATGTCCTTTCTGTCTTGTCCACAGTACCAATCCCAATGATGCCCAAGATTTTGTGTTTTTTCTCCCTGCCACTGCAAACTAAGCCAGCAATTCAGAGAATTGCCAATTCTCTTACTTTAAAATCTGTTTCAGTACTTTTAGTAGCAGTTCTGAAGTCAGCACCTTAAGAACAAGATTTAGATTATTTCTCCCCGGAAGCAGTACTTCCTCTCTATGTACACTGAAACTCACCTGCAAAATTTTTGCTTTGCTTTTTCAGACTAGGAAATGTCCCTGTTTAATCACATATGCAGGTTACTGCTGAAGACATTGATAAAACTTGTTCACATGTTTATCTCTAGGAGACTCCACTGATTCTTCCTAATTTAGAGAAGTGACCATTGATCTGTCCACACAGCTTCCTTTCACTGACCAACTTTCAGTTCATAAGTCTCCTTTTCAAGTGGCAACTTAGTTTTTTTAATAACCTTTGACACAGAATCATATCAAAGACTTTTGAGAGGAAAAAAAAAAAAAAGATAACAAACAAATACATTATATGCACAGATTCCTTCTATCCAGGCACCTCCCATCACTCTTTTTCTGGTTACTGGGGCAAGATTTCACTTTACATAAACTGTATCAACTCTTTTCCTAGCAGTCCATCCTCATGCAGGCTCTCATTCATCATCTTATAAACACTAGCATTTTACCATCAGTAGAAGCCATAATCACTAATTTGTAGCTCCCGGAATCCCCTCTATTACCACTTCACAGATGGGAAGGTTATATGGTTCACCTACCTGTATAGTAACAGGTTGGATGTTTGTGAAAAGAGGTTTCACAACTTGGTGAGCTGCTCCACAATTTTACATTTGAACAAATTAAGTACGTACTGGTGGAGGGTCACTTAAGTATTTTGGTACCTGGCTAGACATCCAGCCTGGAGTACATAGTGTGTTTCTCCAATAGCATACATCTTGCACATCCTGCATACCGTAGAGTCCCTGTGTAAAGCTGATATTGCCTTTGGCAACTACAGAATGTCTCTGACTCTCAGCTTCCAGGAGAATGGAAGATGCTAATACACTCCTGCTGTTCTTCACCTTGTACTTGCTGTTTCACTCAGTATGTCAGTACTTGAAAAGTGCCAGGCATATGCTGGTTGCTGCATGTCACTCTTGCTGTCTTAGAGTCTTGAGACACATACATTAGATATGTGACATATGCTGAGTGAACAGTTAATGTCTGAAAAGGATTTCCATTGCTTAACATCAACTTAGTGAGTGTTAGCCCTCCAGCTTCTCATACCTAATTCTGTTTGTGTCCCCTGACTAGTTAACTCTGTGCTCCTATGAGTCTGCACAGTATGTGGAATTTACAACACGAATTCAGTGAATTTAATCAGTTCCTTATCAAACCCTACTTTGAGGTCTGTTTTGTGAGGATGAATTGGTAAATCCAAAATATTTCTATCCCCTCTACTACTGTACACTCTTTCATCTTTCATCTGTTTCTTTTTCTCTTAGCATTTATTTTTTTCCTTAATTATATTTAACTATTTTGTTAACTTATTTCCCTCCTTCTCTGTATTTAAATAATACGTTTTAATATATTTATTGACTCTTTCTTTTTTTATTCTTTTCTCCTCTCTGTCTTTTCCACTTTCCATTCTCCAACTCATTTATTCTGTCCCTCACTCCATAGAGTCTGGCATGCTAATGCTTCCAGAACCAAATGAATTAATGACTCCCTTGAGTCAGAGGGACAACCACTTTAGCTTTATATAATCAGGGAGAGATGGGTTGGAACTACCTGCTCACAATGATACACTTTAATTTGTTGCTAATAGGCCAAGATCCCAGAAATCATCTCATCTGGTGTTCTAAGCTAAGCTTCATTTGGACTGGACAGTTGTAGGACGTTTACACCAGTGAAAAATGTGGCTCTTTAATATGCTTTAGTGAATGTCAGTTATGCTGCATGCTATGCCTCTCACCCATTCAAGCAAGCAAGAAACCTAAATTATTACATAATCGTTTTGTCACAATGAAAATAAGTTTCTACAGGAACCATACAGACCAGATCAGACCTAAGAATAGTCATAAGCAAGCCCGAATAAAGATCAGAGAACATTTTTCTTGTATGAATATAGTTGAACACAAAGTAATTTCATAACATAAATTGTAAGAACTGAGCTTTTTTATTTCATCAAATAGAACTTTGAAACAAATGTTTTGAACAAAACAAAGAGATGTAGTAGCAAGGACATCCCAACTGTCTGCTATCTTTTATCCAGGAGGACCAAAGATGTCTGTTTTTCTGATCCTACTATTTTTTTCAGGTAGATAAGTAGATGAAGTGAAGGAGGTGTGGATTTTTTTTTTTTTTTTTCAAGATTCTCTTTTGCATAGAATATCATAATGGTCTGATAATCTGGGTTATGCATGACATATTTTATGAGGATGATGTCATATTTCATAAGCCTCAAGCAGAGATGATACAATCATTTCACAGTGGGAGCTATATGATGTAATTGCCAGCAATACCACATGGATCAGTAACTCAGCAGGCTTCATTCAGTTCCTATTTCCTATAGAGCTAATATGTCTCTTTTTCCCAGCTGAATACATCACAGTGATTTCTTAATTTTTATTTATTTATTTATTAATATTCAGGTGCTTTATTTCAAATCTGTTTTTTGTTTGTCTGTTTGTTTTCAATAGAATCATAATGCTTTGTAACTTCTTGGATTTCTACCCACATTCCCCATTTTATAGCCTAATATTGTGTTATAAAAACAGTAAGTATAAAGATGCCTTTTTCTCCATTTTCCCAGTTGTTAGACATTCAGACTTTTCCTCATCTGTATTTTTGCTATTGAGCCATCTGGCAGGTAAAACATGAACATCTACTTTGAAGAGTGAAGTCCTAGATCTTGGTAGTGTCTGTATGCTAAGAGAGAAACCTGCATACATAACCAATGCACTTATAGCCACCTGATATTTCCTGTAACATCACCTACCTCTGTGTTGTACTTTCACAGTCAGAAAGACTGTATTGTTTAATGTACGTAATTTTGCTAAGGATACAATTCCAGATCAATGGAATTTGAACATCTAAGAAATGTGAAAACCCAGGTCAGAAATGGAAAGGTGCTCTATCTGGAATGTCAAAGATCCTCCTGGCAAATGGTTTATTCCTATATGATTGCAAATTATTCTGTTAGCAAACAAGATATATCTAGTCTTTGTGAAGATAAACGATTGCAAATGTTAGTCTGTCTTAGCTCCAGCTTGATATCAAGAGAGTTTTGACATGTGAAGAGAGGTTAAAACTTAGCTGTGAAAGAAATACACTGTCTTTGTTTTGAAAAAATGTTTCCAAAACAGAGACCGAAAATGTAGAACAATACTTCTAAGGTTCTCGGGTATGGCATTCATTTCACTACTTTTGTACTTTTCTACTGATATCAACTTATGAATTAAAAACAAACAAACAAACAAAAAAAAAACTGGTAAAATTGCATGATTTTTTTATCCAGATATTTTAAAATTTAAATGTATTTATTAACTCCCAGAATTTTACAATAAAAATTGACAGTACAAACTTACTGTCTGACATATGAAGGTATACAGAGAAAAATAAAATATGGAAAAGTAAATAAAAATATTGAAGGATCTTTCAACTGCAAAAGTAAGTGCCAATTGTTTCTTTGTTATTTTAGTAAATGCTATCTGTCCATGTATTTTTCAAAGATAAAACGGTATCCATTCTAGGACTCTAGCTGGGCTTAGAGAAATAATTATTGTGGTCTCAGCAGGTTCAACATTCATCTGGAAAGAAAACATTCTCAGCATTAGACTGCTTGATCTGAAATATCAAACTATGCCTTGTCCTGCCGTTACTATGCATCGAAAGTACAGGTCCATTTTTATTTCTTAACCCTGATATCTGTTGAAGGGGAAACACAGCACAGCACAATCAGTCCAAGATGTTCCTGGAATGCACTGATCATAACTTCCTTCTCTAAGTGATAGAGGATCAAATGAGGAGAGATACCTCCATGCTGGATTTCATTCCTACCAACAGGAAAAGCCTTAAGAGGAACGTGAATCTGAAGAGCAGCGTTGGCTGCAGCAGCCGTGAAATGGTGGAGTTCAAGATCCTTAGGGCAGTGAGAAAGGCACACAGCAAGTTCACTGAGGCACCTTCACCCCAGAAAAAAAAACAACTGTATTCTGGGACGCATCAAAATTGTGGTCTTCAGGTCAAGGGAAATCATTCTTTTCCTCTAGTCTGCTCTTGTGAGTCCTCATCTGGAGTACTGTGTTCAGCACTGGGGCCCCCAACATAAGAATTACTTGGACATGATAGAGCAAGTCCCGAGGAGAGCCATGAAGACGGTCAGAGGGATGGAGCCCTGTGAAACAACTCCTATGAAAACAGGCTACGAGACTTGTGGTTGATCAGTCTGCAGAAGAGGTTCTGGAGAGATATTTTAGCAGCCTTTCGGTACAGAAAAGGGACCTACAGGATTCTTTATAAGGGAGTGTAGGAGTAATGATTTAAAACTAAAAGTAGATTTGGGTTAGATATTAAGAAGAAATTCTTCACCATTAGGGTGGTGAGGCACTGAAGTATGTTGCTCAGAGAGGTCATAGATGCCTCATTCATGAAAAGAGGGACAGGTTGAATGGAACTTCAGACATTCTGCCCATGTCAAAGGGAATGGAACAAGATGAACTTCAAGGTCTTTTCCTTCACAAACCATTCAATGATTCTATGAATTATCACAGAAATTCACACCTATAGTTATTTTCTTTTCTCCTCTAACTTTTGTAAAAAGCTACTGATAATTCATGTCAGATACTGGGCAAATGGATGTAATGAAAACTTCTTCATGCATCTACTATTTCTTGTCCATTGCCATTCTTATCTTCTGTTAGATAATACTTACTAGAAAATAAACGTAAATAAATACCAGATGACATCACAGTTTCTGAGCTCAGTTATTACTACATCTAATTCCTCTTTGAAGTCTTTAATGATTTTGCTTAGATAAAGATTGGGGTAAGCAAGATTAAATCCTCCGGAACAAATAATAATGGAAGTAAAATTGCTTTGAAAAAATTATACTGGAACTTTTATATTCCTGTCCTTTCTTTCAGTCTTATTCCATGAAGGTTGCCAAACAAATTCTGTACTACCGCTGAGCCTCATCCCTCAAGTACAGGCTCTTATTACTAGTCCTCCTCTTTGCGCAAACATTCGGAGGACACTGACATCTCTTCTCTGTACATGTTCACTTGCTGTGATCCAGCTTACACATTGCTCTGTTTGTGAGATTATGAAAACATAAATATAAATCATTCAAGCTTTCTCTGAAATGACTGCTATTGTGAATTTCTGCATATTACAGTTCCAAACCACAGATATCTAGAATACAAAAAAAAATTATTTCATGTTCAGTGTGTGACCATTGCAAAAGATCACCTGTGCTCTATGGGCTTTATAAGAAAATGGGTGCCCATTTTGACATTCTTGTTACATGAAGAAGAAAATCAGTTGCATGTCCAAGTTCTATCTCTCAATGCTGTACATGCACTCTGGCCTTCAAAGCTATATGCTCAGACTTTCTCTTTTCTGACCACTTCAACAGAATGGCATTTGGGCTTGATTTGAGCACTTTGTAAGTGCCCAGTCTCAGATTAAACAGCTTTGCAAGTGTGAAGTTTTTCCAAATCACTTAGTGCTCAAGGTCTGCAGAGGTTCTTCTTTCAGTGATTGAAGAAAAAGCAGAGGCCTCTGCTATTAGACATCTCTCTGTTAGACCGTATGAGCATGATGAGACTGCTCCCAACTTCTGTAGCTATTTAAGTCTCAGTTGTAACAACTAACACAGTATAAGTACACAGCCTGACTCCGATTAGACAGTCTAGGGGTACAGTATTCTGTCAACTCTTCTTAAGTAACATATATTTTTTCTGAGACCTGAGATCAGTGTCCACTGGACAAATTGCTTGTGTGTTTGGGATATGAGAAAGAGATTATTATTTGACAGGAGTTTTGCTCCAAAGTACTATAGTTAGTGCAAGATTTGTTGTAGCAGCCATTGTTTTGCCACTCAAAGGCAAAGCTGTGGACACACAACCAGGTCCCTTAACAAACAGATGCACCTTTTTTCTTCTTCTCATTTACAGGGACTTGAAGATCTGTTTTCTGTTTCTATCTGCATGCACTGGACAGATACAAGTATTACTCTGGTCACGTTGTACACATTTAAATTATAGAGATCGTGGTGTCAGATGATGAATCAGGATTAAGGAAATTTCAAAAAATAATGGGATTAAAAACTAAATTTAAAACTGAAAATATAGAAAGAAAGTAGGAAAGTAGTCAGTTTTTTGAAAACTATTGCCATCAAAAGTGTAAGTTATGAAGAAAATCAATAAAAAACTTATCATCACTCCAAATGAAGCACAAATATTAATCTGCCTATTCATCCAAGGCATCATCCTTTCATTCAAACTGTATTTAGTTACTGTTTGGTAAACATTTCCAGTTATACTCTTTTCTCTTCTATGCATGTTTATACAGAAGTAGATTCATCTTCTTATTTATTATTCATTTCTTATTGTTCATACTTATGTGGTCAGCCCTTTAAGAAGTAGTTGGTTTTCCTGGATAACATATGTAAAAATATTGGAAAAGTTTGAATTCACATCTGTCTTCATCAATGTATATTTATGATTTTTCTGAATGTAAGTGCATTTCCTATTTATTTTTGCCCAAGAGTTTTTCAGGTAGTCATTATCCATTCTCCTCAGCAGAGTTGGCCACTAACCACTATTGCTTTACAAACTGAATGTTAGTCAAAAGTCTTAAAATGCATTTTGTTTGTTTCCACATTAAATAAAGAACTACACTGACCATTTCTTTCACATTTTGACCTTGTTCAAACTTTGGTCCTTGCTTAGATAGCCTTGCTCCCCTGCCTACACTCTGTTGTCATGAATTTCCTCTGCAATGATAAAAAATAAAAATGGCTTACTGCAGAGCAAGGGGCAAGAACAGAAATTAGAGGAATGTAGGGATGTTGTATTCCATTTGCTTTTCATGATGGAGTTTCTGATTTCTTTGGGGGTGATTGCTCAGTTTATGCTTTTACATGAACTGAAATCAAGTGATTACATTGAAAATGTGTCTTGACAGATGTGGCTGTGCAAAAGGCAGTCACCATCATTTTCTCACACCTATTATCTGTAGCTTTTTCCCTTTAGAAGAAAAAATGCTATCTTCTGCTTACATAATGATTTTTTTTACCTCTGATTTTTTTCTTCTTCAAGCAGAGTATCAAGTAAAGAAAATGGATCTTCTTATAAGTACAGACTTCCACTTTATGAAGCTCAAGGTAGTAATACGAAACAGTGTATATGACATGAAATTTCCTAGTCAGGCCTTTACATAACAGCTAATATAAGCCAATTTACAGCCTCTAAGGCATTTTTTTGTGATTTCTTAAAACAGTTTCATTATTTGGCTACAATTAGCTCTTTTAATAGTCCTTCCTTATCCTTTTATTGAGACATACTTTCCTTGAAAGTCTTATTATTGCCATCTTGTTGATACCTTTCTCATCCTTGCACTAATTATAAGATAGAAGTATTCTTCCTCCATTCAATAGCTTTCAAGAAAAAGTGATTTAGAGAGAGACACTTAGCATAGAAAACTCATAAGCTGCCACCTAAATAAGCAGTTAGAGAACAGCAGATGTTTTTAGATTGCATTGGTAAATGGTGCAGTGTTATAGACCAATCAATATAGTTAATGTTAATTGTAATGCACTTTTGTCAAAATGATGCTTTTTCTTAAGTTAAATTTTGATTTACATCACTTTCTATAGAATAATTCTGTAAACCTGATGTCTGTTGCATTTTGTGCCTGCTAATAGAAAGTTGCATTCCTTTAGGTAATAATCTGGCTCAAGTATAGTAAACCAGACTTTCATGTACCTGATGGAAAGGCATACCAGATATTTACAGATGACATTTTTCACTTTGTAACTATTTCATGGTGTTCTGTTTCCTAACGCAGCTTAGTCTAAATCAAGTAATGCTCAAGAAGTTTCAAAGTCTGGAGTTCAAATTCTAATTGCAATCTCATGCTATTTTGTACAATCACATAATACTGTTGGCTCTAGAAGCTTAACTGTTGAATTAGAAAGCAAATTGGATTTTTTGCTATAGAAAATAGCATGAATTTTTGCTATTTGATTTCTGAAATGGTTTAATTTAAAATATGTGTTTCTAATGTGTTGTTTAAGCTCTGTCACAAGATCTTTGGAAGACAGGCTGTGCTTTATTTTCATTAAGTACAGTACTTGGGAGAACGGAGCATTTTTTAACGGTAGAGTGCTGCCACAATATCAATTGTAGCTGTTCTGTGAAGTAAAATGGTTATTTTTTAATAGGTTGGTTTGTCGCACTCCATTCCTCCACTGTTTCAAATGCCATTTTATATGCCAGTTCTCAATCATAACATAATGAAGTACACAATGCAAAGCATGGTAACGTAATAAAGGAGCTCATCTGAAAAGCAAAAAGAACAAACAAACAAACAAAAAAAAAACTGAGATAATTTTGTTAATAAAGTCAAAATATAATTAACTCATTGAAAATATTAAAGAGTTTTTATGCTTATGATGAATCATTATTTTCTTCCATGAACAACATGGAAGGTGTACTCATGCCACCCATACAAAGAGTGAGTTTTCTTGTTCTGGTTCTGCAAATTTAGAAGAAATCCAAACACAGTTAGCCTGGACCGACATCAACGTAATGCTTGGTCCATTGATTTTGCACGCTTGTATTTTATACTTGTGCTCTTTATTTACCCACCATTGCAGTCTAGCATTTCACAGTCTATATAACTGCACATTTATTTTTCCTGATAAATACTTGTTCAGAACTTGTTCTCTCTTCCAGGAAGAAAACAGTATAATGCAAGTCCTTCCATCCATACAGCAGTAACAAAGTAGATAATATTGCTCTGACTCTAACATACTCTTTGAAAAATGAACTGAAAATATTCTCTTTGTGAGACCGCCAGTCTGGCTTTTTACTGTTGCTTCTACAAATACTGACTCTGACCAAGGAAGGCTCTCTTATATACCCTCATCATCAGTCTGAAATCATCTCATTAGCCTAATGAGGGCGAAAATGAGCATAAGTTAACATAGCTGATCAGCAGACTTTAGAGTTGTTCCCATCTGGACATTGGTGGACAAATACAGACCGTGTACTGACAGGCAGGTCATCTCTGAGTTTCAAGATGAAAGAAGGGAAAGGTTCAGTTCAGATTTCCTCTGACTTCTTAACACTGTAGTTCTTAGTGTTCCCTTCTGAAATCTTCCCTAATACAGTCTGATTCTATTTAGATTAAAAATATCGTTCACATTTGGATACAGCTAAATCTCCAGTGTCCTTTTCTGCCAGCATTCAGTTATCACAAACATGGCTCTGTTGACTAGGATGAAATAGAAGCTTTCCTATATTACTAGAATTATTGGTAAAATGACCCTCTGCTATGACTGGAATTGCCTCACTTTCGTTTGAAGTACTGAGGAATATTGTATAAAAGTTTCTGAATAATTGAAAAACATAGATACTTTGTTATTTTTTCTTGCTATTGGGTTATACCAGACATTTTAAGCCAGGGAGGGACTATTCTGTCCCACATCAGGAGTTCTGTTCAGCTGACAGTGTAAGGAGTGACAGCTACTGAGTGAGGTGCTGTAATCCTGAGACAGCTTTTGCTTGGAAAACCTCCAGAACATTCTCATTCTTTTACAGCCTGAGATCATCAAGCCTGAGGCTAGAGCTAAACAAAGCTCCCTTCTCTCTCAGACAGTAAGTACAGGTTGTTCTTCTTTCTTGGCGAGACAGTGAATGAGAGCCAGACTGCCCTTTAGACTGTCGCGGCTAGGGAACATGGCAAGAAACCATTACCTCTCCCTGACTTGGCTGCTGACATAGGAGAGGAAAGAGTCCCCCTGACCCTCTCCATCTCCCTGCAAAGAGACACTGGTGCAGAAAGGGGAAATCAAAAAGAGGCTGAGTACGAAAGCTTACTTGATGTATCCTACATTTGAAAGGCTTTGCTGAAAATGCCACTTGGTCTTGGAAGAGAAGTCTGAAAGGATGGGTCAGAACTGTGTCTACAAATCTTTCTTTTTCACTTCATGCTTGGTTTTACTACAGGTCAGGGGACAAAGTGGGTTGTAATGCTGTTGATCACAGCATGTTTTCAGTTATTTGGCTGCACATCTGTTAGCATTCTGCCAACCTGATATTTTCAGCCTCAGCCATTCCTATATGTGTTAAAAAAGAGACTGGCAGCTCCAGTCTCAATTTTCATTTAGTTGGTAAGCAAGCAATATATTCTCTCTTTACTAACATAATCATATGTAAAGTATTTATTTGCCGTAACATTTTCTGGAATGGAGACAGATCTTGAGCACATCTCTTTGAAGTCAGTGAGGCAGTCAAGAACTTGTCAAGTTTCCTGAAAACAAAGTTCATTTCTGTGCTTCTGCTCAAGAAGAAACCTTCTGAACTATTTCAGGATTCAACAGAGATTGAAACATCTAAAAAAATGATTGAATGTAATAGAAGCTTACGTTGCATGAGAGTGATGCAACTTCAAGTAGCCAATTCTTTTCAGAGTTTGGAATTTTTCAGAAAATCTGAACTGTCTGTGTTTTAAGGTTGTTTTCTGGAAGGAGTAAAGCAAATACATGGGATATCAGGATATCCATAACTTAAATCCCTCTTAAAAACTTCAATCTTTATCTACTGTCATGGCAGCATGGTGACGAGCTGCTTCATTTTTTGCTCAAGTGATTAAATATTATTTCAGCCTTTTCAAACTCAGTGATACAGAAATACACCCAAGAAGTGATTGTGTGTGGAAGCTTGTTAGAGACACTTTGCTTGATTCAAGAAAATACAAGCACTCAGTTCACAGAGAGATGCTAACTAGCCATTTTTTTCCCAGCAGCAGCTTGTTAAAGAGAAGTTTTATCCACAGTGCAGAAGTACTCACATGGTGCTTATAGCTGCCTGTGCTCTTATTCCAGCCAAACTTGTCCAGGACAGAAAAATCCTTGTGAAGATATTCTCTAGGAAGGTTCCCTGAGGAAACTGAGTAGGAAGAATTTTGACAGCATCAACTTCTTCTATTGTTCCTTCACAGATATATATGTCTCTCACAGTTGGAATTTCAGAGTTCAAAAATTAAGTAATAGGAGGAGAAACTGATGTTAATCTCCATAGGCTCCATTAGCTCGACAATGTGCTTAGTCTCAAATATGTGATAGCGGGGTGCAAAGAGAGGTTTCTATAGTGTTAGCCTGACTTTCAGTCTTAGCAGCTATGCAGAAATGCCAACGCAACTCAAAAGTAACTGTTGTGCTGTGATAATAAGAATTACTGCACTTTGTCAGCTCATTAGGAAGGCAAATATACCTCATTTACCAAAGAACTTTTTAGCTGATGATTAAAGTATAGGACTTGAAGTCAGTTACCTAAGATCTTGGTTCCATCCCTGTAGTGTTCTTTTTTTTTTTTTTTTTTTCCCTCTTCCTCTCTTTATCTTTCTTATTTTATTTTCTGAGAAAACTTTGATTAATCACACTGTGCCTCAGTTTCTTTTCAGGTACCAGGAAGTTAATGCACTGAAAGCTTCTGATTGACAAATGTAATGTTTGTCAGGTGCTTTCAGCTGTTTAGATAAAAGATTCTCTCGAAGTGTAAATTACAGAGGTAAGCACGGCTGAGGTGGAGGTGCCCTCTTCCTGTTTTGGTGACAGCAGCTGTCATAGGCAGTTAGGTCCTTAGCTGATTTTTTGTGAAAGCCTATCTGCAAGCTCTGGCTAATACTCTGTTTCATTCCGTTTCTGGGGAAAGCCTTGCTTTGCTAGGAATCCATTGAGATGTTTATTTTTCTCCACAGGAAATTTTATTTTTACAAAGATTTTAATGAAGTCTTTAAGTGTGACATAGGTAGATCTCTCAGAAAGTAATGCCTCCTATTGATTTCCGTGGAAACTATAACTGATACAAAAAGTACGATAACACTATTTGATAGAGCAAATTATCAGCTACAAAACACTAGTTTTCAGCATAGCTACCACCATTAGCTATGCATTTTCACCAGCAATGAATAAGATCTTGCACACTGTACTCATAAAAATATGCACCAGTGGAGATGACCTATGCTATCATCACTGCTGAAACACACCATCCACTACCTCACTGTTTAGTCTCAATAAATTCACTGTTTGGTCTCAATAAACATTCAGAAAGTGTCCGTGAGTGTCAGTGGGTGAATTTTTTTCTATGTGGAGGAATTCACTGACATACCTTTGCTTCGTACACACTTCCATGTCAGACACCATTCTGACAGACTGCCCTTCTGCTGTCATATGTTACATAGCAATAAAATGTAATGGAACATTAGTTGGAAGGTTTGATCTTTACTGCCATACAACCAACATTCGCCTGTGACATCATGGGCCAACATAATAACACAGGCAGCATTACTTTTTGAGAAGTCCTCATATAATACATGTTCTATATGAGTTCTCTGGCTATTCATCTCTATTGAAGTGACTGCTGCATGGAGGCAAATTTCAGTTGGCTAACCTCAACTAGCCAGTATTTTGATTTAAATGCTTAAAGCTCTGAATATGATAGCTGGGTCCATGCCTAGTTCTCTTTCAGGCAGAACTTATGGCTTGTAAAGATGACCTCAAGGTGTACAGTTGTCTTTGGCCCCTTAATGCCATCTCCACTTTCAGGCCATCAGCTACCACCTTTGTTGAGTGGGGACTTCCCTGTTTTGTGGGAAATTCTTTCTCCCCTCACAGCAGAGGTTTAGCGAGGAAGGTTTTCAGTGATTTCTGCCTTTTTGAGCTCAGCTTGATATGTGCAGCCCTCTACATGGTTCATTCAGGAACAAAAGAAGTAAGGCATATGGTAGTCAGACTCTTCATGTTGCCCTCTGTGCTCACAGTACCATCTTTTCAATGGGTAAGTTCCTCTGGAGTTTCCCCAGCACAGATGAGAATTAATATTCCTACAGTAATTCTTAGAAAACTGGAAAAAGGAGATGTTTTAAGGGCAAAATTTTCATTAGGTTTCATTCATGAACTCTTAATTTTCAGACTTCACACAACATTCAAGGGAAAAGAAAAAGCCTTTATCTACCAAAAACGATTTCACATCAGGGCAGAGGATATATGTAAATTAATCATGATCTGTTTTCTCAGAGGCTTTTTCATCTTATCTGCATGATGCTGGGAGAGGTTGGCAACTGGGGGAAGCTATTAATCTTGCATTGTTTTCACTGTACCATGCCTATTTTTGAAAAATGACCTTTGATTTAGGTCCATTACTTTGAAGAAACAATTATAATTTATTAACCAAAACCTTTTCCAGCAATTCACAATGATGAGCATATATGTGTGCATATTTGTGTGCACCTGTACAGTCTCCTAGTTATAAATCAGACAAATGTATATGTTCAGTAAGGATGAGTTCAAGTACGTGGACTTTTATGTTGTCTTTAGGTAGATGTCAGCACCTTGTCAGAATGAGTCAGGAGGACATCCACCATGTCTACAGGTCATATTGACTTTTTGCTGTTATATTTGAAATGTGGTAAGAAATATTTATAGCGGTAGCTTTCAAATGTGCTTTGAATGTGACTGTCTATAATAATTACTGCCAGTAGCAATGTCTCTATACAGATAATCACTCATTATTGATTAACATATAAACTTGTACTCTGAAACCTTTATACCCTAGAGGTGTTCACTTCTCAGGAATCTGCCTTAATCTCTAAAAATGAGGTCGGATTGAGGTTGAAAAACACTTGAAGATCTCCATATTTAAAAGGAAGCAAAGAAAAAGCTTTGTTAGCACAAAATAAAAAAAAAAAAGAAAAAAAAAAAACACCAAGATTTCAATGGAATTTGATCTTCTGCTTGAATTATTTGATGTAATTCAACTGGAGATTTTTGCTAGTTGGGACATTCTTAACATGCTTTGTTTTCACTACAGAAGTTGATTGTTGTTAAGTAATCCCTGTACACTGGAAGAAAAGGGGCAGAAAGATATAAGGGCTGCTTCAAAAGTACTGCCTCCTATTTTATTATGTAGGCCCATGTCAGAAGCAGATGTTGGTGGAACAGCAGTCAGAGGTTAAGCCTTCCCACCAATTTCATTGCCATATGACTGATGGCAGCAGAGGGGATGTCTGTCAAAATGGCATCTGATATGAAGTGTGTATGAAGCAAAGGTGTGTCATTGAATTCTTCTATGAGGAAAAAGTTGAACCCACTGACACTCATCAACACTTTCTGACTGTTTATGGAGACCAAACAGTGGATGTCAGCACAGTGAAGCAGCTAGTAGTGCATTTCAGCACTGGTGATAGTGACATGAAAGATAAACCACATTCCAGGAGGCCATGCACAGCTGTCACACCATGGAATGAAGAGTGTCTTAATCAGCTCATATGCACAAATCAGCTAATGATGGTGACTATGTTCAAAACTAACATTTTGTGGCTGAGAATTTGCTCTATCATAATGTTATTGTACTCTTTGTATCTGTTTTTGTTTCTATGGGAATAATTAGGAGGCATTAATGTCAGAGTGACTTACGTAGATCCTTTTCTTAGTCACTAAATTTTGTTTAAATAATTACCTACACTCAAAAATTGTAAGAGGGAGGACAAAAAGGTGTGCATGCATGCATATACTTGCACACATTTTGATCGAGTATATCCTACTCTATAACCTGTGTAACCCAGACTAGAAGATAAATTTTTAACAAAAAATGTTATAGAGCACCAATAAGGTTGACTTGATGGAACATGGACATGCTTACCATGTTTCTGACAATCTCAGCTGAAAAGATTTATGTTGATGTCAAGATAGGAAGCACTTCCACGTGGCCTTTTCTTGTCTTGAAAGAGTAGGAGACCACAGAATAGAAGGTTTCTCCAAGCCTTCTTCAGAGGCAAAAAGCATGAGCTGGTTGTTATTCTGCTTTGCTTTTGCAAAATCTAGTAGGAAAAGCCAGCATGGTTGCAAAATTCATTATAATCACAAGTGTCAGTGTGTCTGAAGTAGCTGTGAAAACTGTTGAGTCCTTTAGGGGATGTTTATTTTAGTTGTTTCATTTGTTCTAGCTGTTTAAATTGTCCTTTGTCTAGATTTCATTCTCTATTTGCTGCACTTTCAAAGCAAATACATGTCTCAGAGTCCTAACAGCTGACAGCTCTCTTGGGTTGAACAGAAGAAACATATTTTTCTCTCCCACCTCCCACCTATGAATAACTTAAATGCAGTGATATGCTCTCCTGGGCTTTCATGTTTCTAACAATATATAAATAAACCAGATTCAAGTTCTTTGGAGTAGGGCTCCTGTCATTTTGAGTTTGTCTGCAGAGCACCTTAGAACGTGTTTGTGGAATTAAACAAACAATTCAGTCTTATATCTCATAAAGCATAGCAAATAATAATGATTAATCATACAAATTGTAATCTTCATTCTAGCTTCAAAAAATATCTCCAGCTGTCTCAGGATTACTAAGACCTATTTCTTCTTTCCATGTTAATGAGTTGTTTACAGATACTAATTTTAAATCACCCATGATATTCACTCAGTTTATTTGTGGGGTTTCTTAATGTTCGACTTTAAAATGATTACAGCTATTCTTATAACCCTAGTGGTGTAGGTGGATTTTTTTAATTTTTTACTTTTAATGAGTTTCCACTCATTATTTCAGCCATGTATTCACATATCTTTCTGAGATTCATAGGATTATATGTTAGTTATACTGTTCAGTTACAAGGAATTCCTTGAGGACTTCTATCCTCAGGCAATAAACATAGTCCTTCAGCGTATCCTTACTAACCCTGGAATTTCTTAGGAAAGAATGATGCCTGATTTTTATTTTTACTGCACTGTTATATCAACACAAAGTATATCATAGTATATCAGCAAAAGATTAACAGGATTGCAGGATGTTGAAGCATCTGAAAAGAGAATTTAGTTCAGTTTGTAACAGACAACTTGATTTTGCTCTTCTATTCTGTTGTAAAATTCCTGTGCACTTCTGAACATACAAGTCATGAAATCAGAGACAAAATTTGCACTTATAAAGATTTAGTTAAGTATCAATTCTACCTTTCATCTGGTAGCTCCATATGATGTGAAAAGGCCTTTACTGGTGAATGCACTGCTGGTATTCAGAGTCCAGTATAAAACTATGATAAGCTTAGAGCAAGACCTGTTCCACCAGTCTGAAACCTGAGGCCAGAAACAAATCTCAAAGTGATTGATAACAAACAGCACCATACTATTCTCCAGTTCCCCTCTAGTTCCCCTCTAGTTTTTCTTGTTCCTAAGTCACACCAAGCATACTGGCTGCAAAGGCTAAATTCCAGATTTAATTTCCAACTTGCAGACTTAAAATCACATTAGTTGAGTATAATTCTCAAGATGTTGTCTCACTTGTAAGGCATATCTTCCAGACAGATATGAGCATGACTCTAAGGTACAAGTTCTCAAAAATACAGTCTTTCTAAGTAAAATCAAGTAAGATCTCTCTGTTGGTTAAATATCAAAGTCTAGTTCTTAGGAACAGTAACATCAAAATAACGTTATAACTTCTCATTTACTGGCAAATGTTTAGCAGTGTAACTTATAGCATATTCTCATCAGTACAGGAATCCCTCAAGTTACATATTTTGAATGTATTTCTCCTAGTCAATTGCACTTCTATGCAGAAGTTTTAATTTGCTTTTATAATAAGAACATTTGGTAAAACTTTTTAAATACTAAACACTATTTCATCTGGATACTTGCCTTGACAAACAAAAGTGGCTGCTAAGAAATGGCCAGTTTACCTGCTTAGGGAGAAGAACAGGAACATATATCCTAACTTACCTGCAAACTTTTGTTTTACTTCCCCTATTTAAGTGACTCTAAGATAAAAATCATCTAGAAAAACAAATGGCATTTATATCCAAGGACACGAGTTTGCTGTTATTAGGTGAATTTTGCAGAAGTTTATTTTTCCAGCATAGACCATTGCAAGACTGAGGACAGCAAATTTGAATGAATCTCAACAGAGAAATTATTGCAGAGAAAAAGGAGATAGGTCTTTTTTTTTCTGCTGTCTGAGGCTGGAAATCTGGCTATATTCCAACATACAAGCAGAATTCAGTATGTATTATCAAACAAAGAAATTTAGACTTTTTTTTTTAGGTAACGGTCTTCAACTTTCTGCTTGAGGACAGAACACTTCAAGCTGCTGTTCACTAGTTTAAAATGACAGACAGGGTATTCATGCTCCTACTTAAACTTCTGATCTCTGTACTTTCTGTCCAAGTTTGCACTGCCTAGAGAGATTTTTAACCAGTCTGTAACTACAGAGGTGTTTGCCCAGTCTGGAAACCTATGGAAATCGTGTGGATTCTGGGACTTGGTATGTCCCACTTATATCAGCCTACCCTCCTCAAGGTGGGACCACGTGAGCTTTCTTGTACAAGCCCATCCCTGTGCCAACCTCTCCCATTGCCTCCTTCTAAACCCAAGGCAGGATGTAACCAAGAATATTTTGAAACAAGCTGAAATGTGCAAGGAATAGAGCTAGTTCTCACTTTCTTGCTACCTCATGCTAATCCTGAGGTAGTGATGGGATCACCAGCCCTTTCCATCACAGGTTTGTCTTGGTGAGGCCTAGCTGAAGTGCAAGACAGAGCCATGGCATAAGCCAAGATGGGGATGACAAGGGACATGCTACTGTGCCTAACTTCCTGAACCTCTTTTACTTCCTACATTTTTATGAGTCTCATTAGCTGTATGTTATACCTGCATTCATGGGAGAAAGAAATGGAGTATATAGACAGTAGTGTCTGCAGCAGTAGTGGCCTTTCCCAGCAACAGTTTAAAAAAAACCTTTTTTGAGATCCCCAAGGAAGCAAAATTCAGTTTTTCCTACAGTGCTGTGAAGTCTGGAATAAGATGTGCCATCTGATAAAATCCATAGCTTCTTGCAAGTAAGCAGAAAAGGTTAGCTAGCATTTACATTTTTGTTCAGACCTTTCAGTTTCTTCCACAGGTCATAGGAAAATTTTTGTTTAAGTATCACATTGGTTTACAGTTCTAAATCTTCTTTTCAGAAGTAATTTGAGAGTTAAAATTACATTAACTGTCAAGGAAAATCACCATTTACAATGTTGTCCCCATTTGAAAATGAAATTTCACTTCTAAATCTGATACTTTCTGGAAATCTAAGCAAAATAGAATACAAATAATCTTTACTGAAAGGCCAGATTTTCAAGACTGTACGTTGAATGTATTGATTATTGTGCATACGTTTTGGTAAACAGCCAAAAATATTTTAATTTTTCTTACAGCTGCCTGTGGAAATTTTTTCAGTTTCCAAAAAAAGGACATAAAGCAAGTGTTCTTCAAATAGATAATAACTAATATTTAGAATCCTTAAATGTTCAAAAGGGAAAAAAATCATCAGTTACTGTAAATGTTTATCAGAAATTAGTTCTGAGCATTTCTTATGCTGTAGGTATGTCTTTGCTTAAGACACTGAAATGATGCCCACTCAGAGTCTATGGAAATAGCAACTAACCATCTGCTGCAGAGAGGACTTTTTAACGGGGAAAAAAAAAAAAAAAATTAAAAAGGCTCTTTGTATTCTTTTCTTTTCAGTCAAATATACAGGACAATTATGGAGATGGGATATATATCTTCATCTTCTCTGTATATTTTTCAACAGTTTCCACAGTTTTTTTCAGACATTTTGCTAGAAAAATGTCATTACAGAACAAGGTATCTGCTCTTTTTTTTTTTGTAACAAATTCAGCAACAGAGACAAGCAATACAAAATCCTTCTTTGTCCTGCATAACCTATAGCGTGTGCACTTGCATGTCTGTTATCAGTGCAGCACACTGTGCATCTGCAAACAGTAACACAATCAGGTTTTCATTTATATTTATGTGACTAAGCTCTGTGTTTGATCATGTTAGAAGATACACACTTTCTAAATGTAATTCCCATATATTAATATATTACCTACAAAAAGCCATTGTTTATGTAGTGAGACTTACATAGGGATTGTGAAAGAAAATTTATCATTTAGATTGGTAAATATTTTCATTCAGTTTTAGACAAGAATATTTTTAATTAAAAAAAAATGGAATTCTCATGAAATCTGTAAATTACCATCCACAGCAGATTTACTACTGCTGTAGAAAGACAAAAGTCATCGTTATGTTCAAAGCCAAATCTCGCAGTCCTTTTCAAGAAAGCTTCCATTATTTCTGAGATAAAACTGAACTGTGCATTCCTGTTACTCAGAAATCTCCTTACTTATTCACAGGATCTTTGGCAAAGTAAAATCCAGATCTCAGCATTATGGCACATAATGATCTCTATATTACAATTAGGGCTGTGCTGGTAATTTATTTTCCAGCAGCTGAGTCATAAATCTGAAGGTAATCGCAAACATTTCCTTCACTAAAGCAGTGGTTGGAGAACGATTTGGAAGTGACGAAAACTGGGCTCTGTTCCCCGTTTGGTTTGGGACACCTGCAATCTCCTTTTCCAAAAAGATTTATTTTAATTTTATTGCTAATTGTACATGAACTGGAACACAGACTTGGATACAAGTGTTCACGTGCTGAGGTGTCCTACTCTCTGTTAGTACAATCCTGTACTCACCTTACCAGACAATTTTCTTGTGGGGTATCAACACTGGCTTCAAATCCTTCAAAGCAAAGAAGAAATTTAACGTGGATTTTCCACATCCTAAGTACTATTCCCAGTGAGATTTAAAGTAGAAAGGGATTATATGCACATAACTGTTTCTCACAGAAGATGACATCTAGCCTTCCTGAGTTCATAGGAAATTTCATTCTTCTAGATACTTCTTTATCATTTCTTTGCCCGGTTAGAAAATAAAAGCTCTATTCCCATTTGCTTAGAAAAATGTGTTTGAGCAGCATTTTATAATATTTTTATAATATAATATGTATAACATTTTTATAATATTAATACTAATATATATTAATAATAGTAGAGAATGAAAAGATTCCAGTCTGATTGGTTGTTCACACCCTCTCTACCTCCATTTCAGGCAGATATGCTGCTTGCCAACACAGAATTAAAGGTTTTAAGAGGTAAAATTAGGAGAATAGAGAAAGATATAGGAGATGGAAGAAATGCAATGTTACGCTACGTAGTTTCTCTCTTCAGAAGTCAGTTATTGAGGAGTAGTTTAGTTAGGAAGGGAAATTTTAGTTTGCCAGGCTAGACCTACTTTCAGGAGAGACAGTGAAGCTTTAAAGATGGCAGAGTTTACTGGGAATTAAGATGAGTAATAAGTTGTTACCAGCAGCTGGGAAGGAGTCTCTGACAGAGAAAGGCATGAATTGGAGGAAACAGATTGCATATACTGGGCTATATCAATGCTTCAAGGAAAATTTGTTTTGAGGGAGGAAGGGAAAATTCAAAGAAGGTTATGCTATTTTTAACTCTCTGTTCTGCATGTGTGCTCTGTTGAAAAAGTGAATGCTTTGTTTTGAAAAAGCCATTCTGAAAAACCTTCAGTCAGCTCAGTGGTCACAAATCCCTGAAGGAAGAAGGGTTCACAAGTGCCAGATGCACTTGTCATGCTACCAGAGTGGAGGAATGGGAATGTCTGCTCAGTGATCCATTTCAAGTTTCATCTTCTGAGAGAGTGGCCTGGTCACTGACTACAAGGGAAGAAAGATGGAAATAGTCCAAAGGGAAGCCGTCCCAAGTACAGTGATGTTCCATGTTGTTTGGTGACCATTTTCAGCTGGTGACAGAGACAGCTGAAGAAATCTCTATCCCTAGGCACTTATTCTACATCTGACTTGAGCATCAGTTTTGTCAGCGTTACTTCTTCTAGGGTTGAGCTGTAACTTGGAGAAAAATCACCAGGCTGAAAACAAGCAAACAAATCTGGATCAGGCACTTCAGGTCATTGACCTGACCACCATGTCAGCATAGCCAGCCAGGTGCACTTTGACGCTACAGAGAAGAAAGTAGATTGCTATGTTAAGCTCTAAAGGAACAGCTAGAGACAGGGAACAGGACTTACATGTTTCAGACTGTTCAACCAGTATGATTTATGCATCACTGTGATGCTCACACGTGTGCTGAGGCTGGCCACGTATTGCAAATTGTTGCATATGTTTCTAAGTTTCCAGCTAGATTGGTTGATGGTCCATAATAGATTGGAGAAGATATGGCTAAGTGATCGTGAGTTTAATGTGGACACAGGACAAATCTGTTGAGAAAGTAAAGAAGTTTTATTCTTCTAAAAGTATGTAGTGCCCCTGATTTTTTGCTTGTGTACCACAAAATAGCATTCATTTACAGAAAAACTCAAAATAAGATTTCTGATTGGCTTGGAGGCAATTAAAATCTTTTTCTTACCCAGGGGTAAGGGATTTATCTGTGATATAGCTTTTATATTATACGAAGAAAAACATAAAATCACTGAAGCAGTATCAGATGGCTCTTTGACAACATACTGTATGGTACCACTACAATACTGAAAAAAAGTACTGACATTTTTTAAAGAGAATGTTGTGATGCACCTTTCCATGAGATAGTGATTAATATGCTATCGAGTCTATAAATAAGGTGCCAACAAATGACAGCTGTGACAGTATTTCTGCACTTTGCTAGGATAGGACTGAGATCAGTGACTCGGTTCACATAGGCCAGTTATCTACTATCTAACAGTAATGAATGGTGAAAGGCAGGATATGAGTTGCTATTTAGAGACAAATTGTTCAGAAAAAGGGACAGGATGAGAATTTCCTCATACAACTTTAGTCATGCTACAAACATACTCAGACAGAAAAATGAGAGAAGTGTCCAAGTGCGAAACAAGCAATAAATCCAAAGATAATAAAAAGCAGTGACTGTCAGTCCAAGGCCGCACGCTGTACTTCAACATACAAAAAAAAAAAAAAAAAAAAAACAAGAAACAAAAAAAAAAAAAACCCTCTAGTGTGGTCTTTTGTTTAGATTTAAGATAGTTACTCCTGTAGAAGTGTGATACAGCCTCAGCTGATTTATAATTGAGCACATTAATAATGCCTTAACCTTTTTCCTATGTTCTAGACCAGGTTATGATTTTGAAATATCTTTAAAGACCTCTTGGATATTTCTACTGTGGAAATAATGAGAATCACAGAATCACAGAACTACAGGGGTTGGAAGGGACCACAAAAGATCACTGAATTCAACTCCTCTGCTAAAGCATGCTTCCTACAATAGACTGCACAGGTAGGTATTCACAGGTCTTGAATATCTCCATAGAAAGAGACTCCACAACCTCTCTGGATAACCTGTTCCAGTGCTCTGTCACCCTTACTATGAAGAAGTTCTTTCATTTGTTAGTATGGAGCGTCCTATGTTCAAGTTTCAGGCCGTTACTCCTTGTACTATTGCTATGCACCACTGAGAAGAGCCTGGCCTCATCCATTTGCCTTCTACCTCCCCTTAGATAATTATAAAAATCTTTCAGATCCCCTCTCAGTCTTCTTTTCCCCACGTGGACAGACCCAGGTTACTCAGTCTTTCCTCATATGTGAGATGCTCCAGGACCTTTATCATAAATGTGGCCCTGCACTGGACTCCTTCTATGAGATCTCTGTCTTTTTTGAACTGAGAAACCCGGAACTGGACACAGTAGTCTAAGTGTGGTCTCACCAGGGCAGATTCGAGGGGGAGGATCACCTTCCTCAACCTGCTGGCCACACTCTGTCCTTCTTGGACACATGGGCTCATGGCAAACCTGTTATCCACCAACACCCCCAGATCCTTTTCCGCAGAGTTCCTCTCCAGCAGGTCATCCCCTAACTTGTACTGATGCGTGCAGTTATTCCTCCCCAGGTGCAAGACTCTAGACTTGCTTTTGTCGAAAGTCATCAGATTCCTCCCTGCTCAACTCTCCAGTCTGTACAGGTCTTGGATGCAGGAGAAAAGTAGGTAGAATGAACGGAACAATTTTGTGAACTGTTCCCCTGTGATGCTTTACTTCTACACTTCTCCATATGCAGATTTTAATTTCTAAACACTTGTTTTCTTGGGAAGTCAATGCATTCATAATGAAAGTAATGAAACAGGAAAGTTCCCTTAAAATTTCAGCGTATTACAGGAAATCCAAAGGCAACAGAGATAGAAATAATATCTTCAGTACCTCATATAATGGTCTGTAGCTACTGAAAGGTGTTAAGTTTTTCAAGACAGTTGTGTAACCTAATCAATACTAGTTTATAATAAGACTTAATCATATTTCAATAGTCCATACCAGTAATTTCTGTGAGATTTGTTTTGCTTATAGTTCAGTCCCAGCTCCCTCAGACTTTCCTCATTGGAAAGGAAAGTCCCTTCATCACTTTCATGGCCCCTCACTGGACTCTTTCCAATATATCCACAACTCTCTTGTACTGTACGCTGTAGCCAGCACTCCAGATATGGCTCGTCATGGGACAGATCAGCTCTCTGCATCTGTTGGCAACACTTTTTTGCTGTGACGGCCTTCTGTGCTGTGAGTGGTGGATGGCTACAAGCTCTTCAGAAGGGATAGACAAGGAAGGAAGGGTGGTGGTGTGGACCTCTATATTAAAGACTGTTTTGATGTTGAAGAGCTTGGGGTTGGGAATGACAAAGTTGAGTGTCTGTGGGTAAGGATCAGGGGGAAGGCCTGTAGGGTGACATCTTGGTGGGGGTCTGTTATAGGCCGCCTAATCAGGATGAAGAGATGGATGAGGCATTCTATGAGCAGCTTGCGGAAGTCGTGTGATCACCAGCACTCGTTCTTGTGGGAGACTTCAATTTCCCTGATATATGTTGGAAATATAATACAGTGCAGAGGAAGCAGTCCAAGAGGTTTCTAGAGTGTGTGGAAGATAGCTTCCTTACGGAGCTGGTATGAGAGCCGACCGGGGGTGGTGCCCTGCTAGACCTGCTATTCACTAACAGAGAAGGACTGGTGGGAGATGTG
>JAOWBP010000001.1:134153066-134187207 GCA_028571105.1 Tragopan temminckii | reverse complement strand
AAGGATGCCCCAACCCCCCCCCCCCGCCCCAAAAAAAAAAAAAAAAAAAAAAAAGATGCAGCCTAGCTGTTTCACTGCAAGACAGCTGTAGTTCACTGGTCACATAAGCCAGTGGAGAAGGGGAGGCATTCACACTGTGCTGTAACCTGGTTAAGATAAGTGTTAGCACAGCTACAGCACTGAAGCATTACTGAAGCACTATGAGGTGTTATTCATATAAATAAAAAACAACCTCAGTGAAGACCAGTTTAGACATGCTGGAAAACAGGACTTTTTCCTGTAGCGTGGTTGAGTAGATAGCACTTTATATTGAAACAGGTATATTGTCAATTGTACGTGAGCTTCCTCACTTAGCTAGCACTCTAACAAAATGTCAGGGCAACTAGAATCACAGCATTACAGAATATCCCAAGTTGCAGGAGACCTACAAAGATCATCGAGTCCAACTCTGATCTCCACACAGTACCATCCAAAATTCAAACACTATGTCTGAGAGCACTGTCTAAATACTTCTTGAACTTCAGCAGGCTCAGTGCTGTGATCAGTGCCATGAGGAGCCTGTTCCAGTGCCCTACCACCCTCTGGATGATAATAATATACCCAATCTGACCCTTCCCTTACACAGCTCCATGCCATTCCCTCAGGTCCTATTGCTGTCACCATAGAGAAGAGCTCATTGCCTGCCCTTCTGCTTCCCTTTGGAAGAAGCTGTAGGCCTCCATGAGATCTCCCTTCAGTCTCTTCTTCTCTGGGATGAACAAAATGAGACCTCATTCACTTCTCAATCTTTTGCCTCTCAGACCTTTTATCATCTTTGTAGCCCTCTTTTGGATGCTTTCTAATAGTTTTATGTGGTTCTTATATTGTGGTGCCCAAAACCGCACTCCCTCAAGGGAGTCAACAGCTCCTCCCACTTTATTGTCGTCCACAATATAAATTAGTATACCTTTAATTCCTGTATCCAAGTCACTGATGAAAGCCTTAAAGAGAACTGGCTCTAAAATGAAGCCAACTGGAGAACTATTAGCAGGATTAGACCAGTATGAACACCTGGAGGTGTTCTGGCAGTTTTGTGCAGCACCACATGGAAAATCAGTGCAGCAAGATAAGGCAGGAAGCTAGTTCATTCACCTGCTCTGGGGAAGGGTCCACCATATATAACCACCTTGCGCTGATGTCTGTCTAACATTTTTCTTGAAAGTCATTGATGATGGGTGTTATGCCTGAAGGCAAAGGTGTAGCTGTTGCTAACTATTTGTCAGATATTTATCCCCAGAGTTGATAACTGACAACACAAGCATCCTGTGCAGGTTCACTGCAGGCTGGCAATGTGTACTATCCCTTTACCCTCACATGTCAGCAAACTGCTTTGAATTGTCATTTCCACACAGACAGTGCATCCCAGTTTATCAGCTCCAACCTGTCTCATCCCGTGATACTTGTCCCATGTTCCTATGCTATGAAACTAGAATGTCTTTTTAAGTATACAAATCATATGATTAATTATCTAAGTGTCGTATATCAGAGAAATAGAAAGAAAAAATATTACAAGTGGAGATGTGGTGTAACAATGGAATATGTCCCTTGTTGCACTGCTGGCCTGGGATTTAGACTGCCATCCATTTCACCTCTTTTTAGCAAAGACCATTATGCTCAAGGTTTATATGTTTCTTTGAACAGGATAGTGATATGTATATTTAAAACCTCTTAGATTTACAGCACTCTGTGTATGGTGCTTTCCAAAAGTGTTTTTCATATTTGTGCTTGATTATATCACTGGTCTGCAGCATATTCTCAGGCTTTTATTACTAAGAAGGTACCATAAGAACCTCTGTTGTCTTACCTCTAAAGGCAGGCTGTTCCCTTACCTACTCTAGTGTGAGAGTAGAAGGGAAATTCCACATATTCTGCCGAAAACTATAATTTGATGATACTCAAATTCATTTTTTTTTTTTTTTCTGTGCTATGAACTGATCGGATTACACTCTGTCTTTCCTCTCAGTGGATTTTGACAATGACTGGCATTTCTCACTCTGTGCTTGTGTGTACACGTGTATGTAAAAGGAAGCATAAAGTATACATATATTTAACAAGTATGCAAGTATGTGAATATATACATGCATACATACATATACACATACGTATACGTATGCATATGCATATGTATATACCTACATACATTTACAAGCTGTTTTCCCTCGATCTTTTCTTTTGTACAGAAAGTCATTTAACCATTCCCTTTAGAACTTGGATTTCCAAAGTCATTGTCTCAGTTGTTTCAACAATGTTTGCCATTGGCCATGCTGCATTCTTTCTACCTCTTTACTTAAGTGAAACTGGATGTAGAAAATCTAGCCAGGCTCTCTTCACATAAGGCACAATAATTTGTGTACTGCTACATAATTATAAATACATCCCAAACTGCAAAAAAGGACTAATTACAACGGTAATAGTAATTTGTTGTCTTGAATTAGGATTGCTTGACAATACACTGCTGAATTAATCAAGCTCTCCATATTTGTGTTGTTATATTAATCCTTTTAAGTATTACCCTTTGCTGTTTATTGAATCACATCATTCTCATTTTATACTATGTCTCCAATTTACAGAGTAATTTAAGACTTAATCCTATTATCCCAAATGCTTGCAAGTCCTCATGTCCAGGTACCATCTGTATATTTTCCAGATGTAATCTTTTCTGTAATCCCACCAGTTCAAAATAAACCTGGAATAGAACTGAAACCATGACCAGTCAGGATCCAGTGCAAAATGTCCTGGTCATTTTTCTCAATGAATTATGAGGCCTTTTTGATCAACTGTGTAGCTACCATATTACAATTTTATTTAGAAAAAATTACATGGGGTCTGTTTAAGAAATAAATTGTCTGGATTAATGTCAGAGGTATAATCAGAGTGTCTCAAAAGATTCGGCAATGCCTTCTGATCCACCCTATCTCATCAAAGGAAGAAATGACACTGTTTATTCTTCAACAGCTCGATGGCCTTACCTTGTCAGCCAGTGTCTATCAAACTGCTCATGGTCCTGAGCAGCTCCAACAGGAGCCTGTTGTAAGTGGCCTGGACCTTGTGCATGGTTGGCGTCTCCTAAATTTTTCACACTGGTCTGTGGGCCTCTTTCCCATTTTCCTTCCTGCCAGGCGTCACATCAGCCCTGACTGCTGAGTATGTCTGAGGGGATAACAGTGTTCAAGAATCCTACTTTCAGTGTTTGTAAATTACTCTGTATCAATTTGTTCTTGTACATTATCATATATGAAAATTAAACCATTTGATTTTAATTCCTCTGGACCTGTCTATTTAGTCAGGCAGAATATATTTACCTTCCTCTCGATCACTTGGATGGTTCTTATATTCACAAGGTATTGAAGATCATGAAGAAAGCAGAACTGTACTTCTGAGTCTGTTCTTGCTTGCAACAGCATCTAGGAGAGAGGAGTGCGCAAATGTTGAGAGAAATAGCCCTACAGACGCTAAGATCAGTGAAGAAGGAGGGGAGGAGATGCTCCAGAGATGAAGTTCCCTGCATCCTCTTGAGGAGGAGGAGTGAGAGTGGCGTGGTGGTGCTGAGTTGCTCAGTTGCTGAGCTGTTAAAACATCAATTTCTTTATTCTATCTGTACATCCTTATTCTATCTTACCCTGTGTTTCTATCTCCTTATAAAATCCTTTCTCTACATCACTGATAACTGTTGCTAAGAAGACTGACTCAGGAAAGGGATTAAATACTTCAACCATCTATGTGCCATCAGTTATTTGCTCCCCTCTGATCAGCCTATGCTTTTCTTTCTCTTTTTCACATTTCTCTTTTATTTGCAGTTATTATAAAAGTTTATTTGCAAAAACTTTTCAAGTTTCTTTGTTTGTCCTTTGCTTCTTGCAAGTCATTTAGCAATCCGTCTTTTCTGATTATATCTCTGTATGCTCTGCTTAATACTGGTGAGATCAAATAAAGTGGTAGGTCTTGCCCATAGTGCTAGAAGTAGAACATTATTTCTTGATACAATAGGCAAATGTGGCAGTCTGAGTTTAAAATCCAATCTCTGTTAGAGGCTGAGATGGAAGTCCTCATCCCCTGTCCATTCTAAGAAAGCACTAAATATTACTATGAGAAGCTATAAGCATCTTAAATTGTCACAGAAAATTGTATTAGATCACCTGGAATTTGTTCATTTCTTATAGATACAGGGTGGACTTACCAAACCGTACCAAAAAAATACAACACAGCTTCCTGAGTAATCTTTAAAAGTCTCCTGGAAAAATGGAAATGCCCAGTGGAGTAATCTTTACATTATATTTTTCTTAGTGTTGCTGTAGGTTTGTACATTACCTTTCTAAAACATATGAGTATTATACAACTGAAATGCAGCCAATTTTGCATTGAAGTGCAATATCCAGGCAGGTTGTTGACAAGACAGAGAAAATGCTGGTGAAGGACAATGGGGCAATCCTTCTTTTCATGGGAAAAGCGTCACTCATTTGTTAATGTCCTTGCAGAGCAGACAAGGCCTCATTTTTTACAGTTCCATATTATCATAATGGCTCTCTGTTATACACTGAGTAGTCACTAACAAGGCTACTCCCTGCCCTTTTTAATTACTTCCAGGTTAATGCATCACGCTTCACTCAGGTTCACTTGTGCAGCCTGTTTTTCCTTTCTGGGTGCCCATTCTGGCCTTTCTGTATCCCCACACCTCAAACACTGACAATATGAATATTAGTCTCAAAGCAAAAATAGCTCTGACTATCAGATGACTCTGTAATTTACATTTAGATTTATTTCATTTCTCAGACTCTGCAAGTTACAGAGCTGGGAACATTTTGGCCTGCAAAACCTTTTCCAAATAGCTGAAGCTGCATTCTCATCTTTTCAAACCATCAGACACCAGGTGCTGACCCAGACCCATTAACCAATTACTCACACGTCATACAATTAATCTTTCATTGCAATTCAATCAAGTTCATTCCCATCTCCATATTATTCTTTACAACCCCAGTGTGTAAAACCTGCATATTTTTTGTCACTGTTCATTTTGCCCTGCCCTGTACTGCTTCAGGCTGGGAAATGAAGTGACTGTAAATGTAATTTATAGAATCATTGGCTGCATGAAAACTCTTTTCAGGCTGACCTGATATGACAGGTTGTAATCGTTTCTTTGGAACCATTCTGGTTTGTCAAGTAGGCAGGCTCTTTTCTTTAAATATCTAAAATAGCAGATTTGTTTGAGCAGGATTAGGTGGTGTTCAGAGCTCTACCGCTGTCTTATCCTTTTTCTCTTTTGTTTCATATAAACCCTTTTTCTTGCAGCTGTCTGTTCATACTGAGCTTCAGAAAGAAAAGGAAAGGAATTCTAGGAGCAAAAAATTAAGTATAGAAATTGAAATCTCCACCCTCACCTTCAGGTATTTGAACTGAATTCAGTAAAAGCCTTTGCTGTAGCTGGAGTGCAAGAGAATATTCTGTCCCTTTGACAGGAATAATCCTTTCTTTTCCCACTCCCTTCCTGGTAACCACAGGCTATGGGCAGAACTCTGTATTAGCACTGCATCTGCACAGTGTAGGGTAGTCAAATATCATGGTTTGGTTCCAGAAAAAGAATCTTGCGTGGGCCACACATCTTGGTGTTAGCACTGGCAGATTGGCTTAGGTGTCAGAGGATTATTCTGACTACTCTATCACAAAACGAAAAGATAAAACTGTTTTCGCAGATGGACGAAAAAATTAGAGGGCAAGAGGGGATCTTAAGAGATTGCTTACTTAATCCATCACTCTGCCATAAGGCAGGTTCAACTCCAATTTTGGAAATCCTCATAGATATTTGAGTAAGCAGTGAAAGGATGTGCAGAGTGGGAAGAAGACATCCTCTGCCAGTGAGAGATGTATTTCATGGAAGCACTGCATACAGTGGATGCATTGCCATTCTCCACACAGCTGAGAAGTTTTCTTTAGTTTGTCTTAAATTGTTGTCACTTCAGTTTAAGTCTGTGACTTTCATTATGATCATCAAATCTCAATTATTCCCCTTCTCTCTGTGCCTCTTTTCCCTACTTTATTTTGTATCATTCCTCATTTTTCTTCAGATTGAACAACTCTGAATCTTTCACTCTTTCCTTCTAGGCAGTGTTTTCTAAACCTCTGATCAATCCTCTCACTCTTCTCACTTATTGAATCACTTATTACTGAAATGCAGTGCCCCAAAACAAACTTTTGCTAGGGCTGAATAAAAAGGCTTCAGTACTTTCTGGATGTGTCACACTGCATGAGTATATATAAGCCTTAGTATGATAATTACTTCTTATTTCTTATTTTTTTGCGATACTGTGCTGTTTTTCACTTGTGCTTGCTTCAGTTTTACAAGAACAGTTGCTATTTTTCTCAGTGTAGCAACTTGCACTTTTTATTCTTGTTCTTACTTGTGCAACAGGTTATTTCCTCCCCATAGGGATTCATTCTTCTAATCTGCTTTGGGATTGTTTTTGTGTAGAGGAATGAAAAGTGATGTTGATGTCAGGGTACACGACATTCTATGCTATTGTTCTGTGGCTTCTTTTTTGTTGCACGCCATGTTTGCTGTTCCCCAGTCTTTCTGTACCTCCTGAACCCTTAAGAGTTCTCAAGAATGATCACTGAATGAACTGTGATGAACTTGCAGAGACCCAGCTGATGGGATAGTTTTTAACATTTTTGTGCCTTTAAAGCTCTCTAGCCCATGTTTCTTTGTTCAGAAAATGAGGTCTTGTCCCTTGCTTGCACATACAAACTGTGACAGCCATTTGATCATACTATCTCTCTTTGGTGAAAGCATGCAAGAGAGATATTAAAGCGTTCCTGTAGTTGTCTGTCGATAGCTTTATTTCTCTGCTGAATTATGAGACCAACACTTTTCTTCATCTTTGTGTTAACATCAGTATTTTTACAAATGGATGTCTTGCTAACTGCCAGCTGAATTTCAGGTTGCATCACTTTCTGTTTTCTGCCTTCAATTTTTTTCTTCCTGCCCTTAGAAGCCTCAGTTAAGTTTGTCTTATTGTGAAATCTTCCTGTCTCTCAAACTCGACTTACTTCTATTCACATCTGGCAACAGATACTACTTTTCAGTCTTCACATTTGAACTTATCTACTTATCTCCATAATTTGTTGTTGTGTTGTTCATTTGTATTTTTGCTTGTTTGGTTTTGGTTTTGTTTGTTTTCGTGGGGCATTTTGGGAGGAACAGCCATCTTTAGCTTCCACTGCCCTTGAATCAGATCCCCATATGACTTTATCATGCAAATTTTTGAATTTATTGTTGTGTCCCTTCCAGAACTCTCTTATTTTTTTGCAACCATTCTTCTCTTATTTCACTTTACCTACCCAGTTTTGTTAAACTGATTCAGTTACGAGCTTAATCATGTATCTAGCCTTCCATCTTCACCTGTTTACTTGTATGTAGTTAAAATAACGGAGTTGTTCTGGAGATCAATTTAGTATCCTCTTGTGTGGACTCTAAGGGAGTACACCGATCTTCACTTGTTTTTAGAACAGTCTGCTTATACTGTTAGTCTCATTAATTTTCTCCTTTCACTAGACTCATTAAATGCAAATACAGTTGTAATGCGGACTTAATCCTTTCCCAGTCACATACTGAACAACAGTCCATTCTTCAGTGCCACTTCCAAAACCATACTCTGTTTCCACCTGAAATACGATTCTTGTTAGGGAGAACTGGCACTTGCGAGTTTTTCTACCCACGCTATCGTTCCTTTTAGTGACTTTTGGTCTGTAGTGGTCATTCCTGTCAGTATTATTAATGCCATATGGATGAGCAGCATAGGGTAGCAGTTGGCGCTAACTTTCTCTGAGTGTCATGTCTGGTTGACAGATATGTTCCTCCATTGCCCTTAGGATAGAGTCAGTAATCACCACCACTGCTCTTTTGCTTCTTTCTGGAAATGATGATGAATTGCTGAACCTTTAGAGTGTGTGACTCTTCCTAAACTGCCAGGGAGGTTGGAGCTATACCTGCAGCACAGGAATTAAGGCCAGAACATGGAGTCGGTAGGAGTGAAGTTCAAAATAAATAAAAGGAGATGGAGTAGGGGAGTAAATGGGTTGAGTTCCTTGACAAAGGACTCTGTGTACAAGAGATTTTAACGTGACTGAAAAAACTGTAGAAAGAGAGATCAGCTGGGTGCTAGACATGTTTACAGAATTGAATTGCTTCCATAGTATGTAACTCTTCTGACAATGGGATAAGAACTCTGCTTGACACAGGTAAGTCCCTGAAATTCCCTCCAGGGTTCAGAGACGTTTGTTGTTGTTACTATATTGTCTTAACTGTATTGCAGTTATCTCTAGAAAATCTCATGCTTTTCCTGTGAGCTGATGGAATAAAGGTTTCTCTGCCTTCAGCAATACAAAGCTCTGCTTTGGAATAAAATCTCATTGCTTTTTGTCCTGCTGCCATGTGTCTGCAGCAGTGCTGGAAGATTGTACATTTGACTTTCCTCCTTATTAAAAATAAATAAATTCATATCTAGATTAGGTATTTTGCTCTCTGGTAAAAGCTGTGCCTTTTACAAATCCCCTGCACCGAAGGGACAATCTTTAGCCTTTTGGAACGTGACACTAGACAATCTCTCCTTGCTTTCTGCAAGACAGTGCAAATCTGCCACAATGCCAGAGATTTTCAAGTGTGTTGCTGCACCTATGATCTATGAAGCATTTTGGAATGCTATAGCAGAGGATTATGCAGTTCTGCATGTAGATACAATTAGGTGAGAGGAAGGTGAAACTGTGAGGTCAGCATTCTGAAATGCTCTTGCTTTTGAAAGCTTAAGTGATTTTTCCTATTTTTTTCTTATTGTTGTTCATCTTGTTTTCTGAAATTAAAAAAAAAAAAAACCACAATAGCAAGTCTTTTGATATCTTCTTAAGCTATATCTTTTTTTATATTTTTTATGAAGAACTTAAAGTCATATTATAACCCCTCAAGATGAAGCTCAAGTAGTTGTTCTTGTCATCAAAAGCCTGAGGTGAAAACACAGCCTTGTATTGTATATCTTATGCAGTATTTTTAGGGAGAGTTTTCATACTGGTAGAATGTGAGATGGCAAACAGGCTTTATAAGTGACTACACACAGGTATGAAGCTGAGGTATTTGCAGAAGTTGTGTGTTTTCAATACAATTCAGGCCGTGAATAGCTGTTGTACAAGACAAAGACTGATTCAAGGTATGGAAACATACAGCATGAAGAGTAAAAGTAGACACTTCCTTGGTGAATCACCATTTTGCCATAGGCTTAATGACTGAATGCTGGTGGCTGAATCAAAGGTGGATAATCTGATGGCTGAACTGAGCTGAAAATCCATGAGAAAATAGACAACTTCATTGAACTCTAGATTAAAATGTGTACAACACTGGATCATAGCTTGGGCTTCAGCCTTGGGGAGGTATGTCCAGTTTACAGTAAATTGAAATGTGAAAGGAAAGGTCATGGGGAAGATTTCCTGGTATTTCTTAAGTTGTGGAAGGAAAACAAAAATGTTGTGCTAATGCCATTCAACAATGCAATTTACTGGCAAGAGGATTCAACTCACCTCCTCCTTTTGAGAGGTGTAGAAGTGGATGCTGTTTTAATCTTGCCAAGGAAGAACAAAGCAAGTGAAGTTCATGACAGGTTGCTGAGTAGGGCTTCAGCTACCCTTTATTCTAGACTCATGTGGCACACTGCACTGATCCCTCTAATCATTTGCAAATGTTCAGATTCATCTGCCCACATCTGAGCTGGTCCCCTCAGGCTCTCTCTTTAGTCAGAGAAGGGAAATAGACATGGCTATAGACTCATTTCTCTCCTCTTTACATATTAGGTGGAAAGAGTTCAAACTGGCCTTTTCTATATAGGAGGAAAGCCAGAATGAGTGATTACCTCAGCTGGACACTTTTACATCAGAATTGTCTGAACTTAGGTAAGATGAATCCCACACAAGAGACAGTGTATTGTCCCAGGAAAAAGAGCTTTGTTACAAAGAACTTGTATAAAATGAATTTTGCTCTTCATTATAGCTGGACTGTATGCAGGGACCCTTGATTTCAGTGACAGTGCCTTCCTGCTGGCCTTAGATCAACGTTGCCAACAATAAGCATCTTCTTTCATGCATGATACCCCCTGGGAAGCATAGAAAGGTGTCATACTACAGACTTCTGGGTCTCATTTTTATATAATTAACCAGTTTTCCACCTGAAATATTGTAATTAAGCTTTCATGTGTAAAGCAGGAGCATATGCCACTGTCAAACGACTGAATGAGACAAGTCAGGCATTTCAATGTTAATTTAACTTTACCAGCATTAACTTTCTTTCACTTGTTAATGACAACCATATGCACAAACTACTGATGGTAACTATTTCATGCAAACAACCTGATCAGTTTCTTGGTAAGGTTATATACTGCACTATGGTCTTATACCTTGACATATGCTAAAGGTAGGAGTTAGTTTTGTTCAGCGTGACTAATCTCAGCATTACAGAGAAAAATTCACTCAGATATTTCTTACTTCTAGTCAGTAATCTATGTCTATGTTAGTGCTGGGTGGACAGAAGATGTGCGCTAATGTACTTTGCTCTTATAGGAATTATATAGGAATGCTAGAACTGTGTCAGAATGTGGGCCAACACATTTGCCCTCAGTCACTCATACTGTATAACTGTTAAACTGATCCTGAAACAAGCCTGACTCCTGCCATCCCACTCCTGTACTGTCTGTAGATATCACAACAGGCAATAAGGAGACAGCTTGTCCTGGGACAGTAGCCTTCAAAATGTCTTGCCTGTTGCTTTGTCCTTCAATTGGTTCAGTCACTAATAGAAATGCTGCCTTGCAGATCCTGTGTATACTCTTCTTGAGTGGATTTAATGGCTGTGGCTCTTTTAAGGAAAATGAGAACTGTACCCAAGACCCATTCTTGCTCTTGATTGATAGCTTTTCTTTCCTTTCCTTGAATTTGGCAGCACTTAGGTGTTAATGTGAATAGTGATTGTAGGATTGTTTTTGCTGCTTAAAATTTCAGGCAGGCAGAACTCAACTCGCCTATTCAGCATCATATTTATTGGGCTAGCAACAAGAAAATAATAATTATACTTACAAACTGCACAGATTGGAGCCAGAAGCAATGAGACAATAAAGCCCCACAACACCATCTGTATAGCTGCCTCCAGGCTAGAGCTGCACTTTGAGTCATCCCATTTAGGAGCTGTCTCTAACAGTCTCTGAAGTCAACAAGAGCCTTTGATTTCTTCTCAGTGGGTGCTCTATCAGATTGCTGTAGTCTCCTTTTAAAGTCTAAGAACAAGGGGGCAAAAGGCAAGTTTAGTGAGCTGCACTGTAAGGATAAAATAATACCACTTTAAGAAGAACCATTCTCTTTGGAGAAATATTAAATCTGTAGGGGGGATAAGAGTTCAGGGCACAGCAATTACTGTATAATAGTAAAATTTCATCAGCAGTCAAGGACAAAGTTGGATTTCTGGGGTACTGCTTGGTGTACAGTACAAGGCAGATTTGTAAAATAAAATAAAATGTTTTTGCTTCCAAGTGAAACAATTAACAGTACAGTTTACATGCAAGGTACTTGAAGCTAAAAAGATATTGCAAGCTCAATCTCATATTTTACATCTGCTGCATTTATGAACAATTTTTATTTTTCAGTGGTGATCTACACAACATGCCCAACATTTGGCAAAACAAAAATGCCGTAAAATCAGTTGGATGAATTGGTTAGAGCATTACCCATTCTTTTCTCAAGGCCAGTCATACAGGGGTCAAGCTGTTCTGCCAGGAAAATGTCCTAAGAGGAATATTTTATTTTACTGTTGTCAGCACATTGGAAAGGATTTTACTCAAGTCACCTTTGTATATTTTATTCATTAGGGCATGATCCTGAAAGGTTGTAGTAACCCTGTGCTCTGAATGACTTTGTGCCATTTGAGGATGATGAGCTGAGTATTTACGAGGACATGTAGGGAATGTCACAGGATTAGGCCCTTACCATGGCCATCTGTGTCCATATATTGGACTTGCTTTGCATTGAATAATGGAACAGGTTAATTCTGTGAGACAACTGCGCTAGTCAAAGCGTCCTGGTAGTAGGTACAGCATGAACACTGTATCTTCTTAGTTGTATGTAATTAAAAGAAATTCTATTTTTATTTTAATATAGATTTATGTATTTAGTATTAAATACACTGGGAAAGAAACAGAAAGAAATGATCCTATGCAGTCTTTCATAAGAAGAGTTTAATTTGTTCTTGCCTGCTGATTTTGATGCTCTACCTAGATGCTACTGAATTTAAACTGTTTATTAGTTTGTAGAAAGATTTACTGTAGTGCAGTATTTCTGAGAAAAATAAAACCTCCTGATCCTTCTTTGGGGATTTGGTAATCAAGAACTAGAAAATTGTATTCAGGGGCTGAAGTTAATGAGAGCTCATTCTGTTCTTTGTGGACCAAAGTGCCCACTATTCTCTGCAGAGGAGACAGAGAAAAAGCTGGCTTTTCTCCTCTGCCATCCTATGGTTTCAGCATTGAATCTGTACTGTGGATTTGAACCTGCTACACCTCAAGTGAAAAAAAACCAGCACACAATGACTTGAATTTCTATTGCATCTGATTGTCCACAGTGTTGGTTGATTCGAGGAAAGATATGAAGATATGGCCCCAGCTATCTTACTGTGATGTCGTAGCACAACATGGCGATGTGCCATCAACTGCACAATGAGAACATATTTTTTTTCTGTCTAAGCATTTTTAATGCACTGCTCAGGCACCTTGTAGATAAATTTGGCATAATCAATTCCAATTTTAAAGGAGTGGAAAGCTCTTATCCCATTTTTCATTTCAAACCACTTACTGTGGTTCCTTTACCTCAGTTGTTGTCTTTCAGGAGAAATGTTGATGGGTTGTGCTCCAGGATTCATTACTGAAGAATGCCTGTGCAAAATTGATGGGTCTTGCATTATACTATCAAGGTGACTTGTTTGACTTCGCTGCTTTGCTTTCCTATCCATTAGCAGAAAGTACACTTCATTAGTAAAAAATCCGATCAACAGACTGCATAATTGCCATTTCTGTCTTACTTAATGGAAAGAGTCTTGTTGCAATGCTTGTTTTCAACTAAGTAAAACAATCTTCATATTAAGATGCAACAAATTAAGCAGCACTTTTACAAAAGCTGTTTATGTATTTATTTTTGTTACTAACAGTTATAGACTGTAAAGGTTATGGTTTGCTTTGGACTGAAAATTTCAAGAAGAGACAGAACAGCATATAGCAAAGAAACCTAAGTAATTGAGATTTAAAGGTCCTTCTGAATTTGTAGCTTGCATGTAGTCTATCAGGTTTGTAACGTTGACATACTTCAAGTTTTCTTTGCAGACCTTCCGTAGCGATTTTGACATCTTGAAATTTACAAAGGCAGTCTTTTATTGTATTTGTGTCTGTAGAACTGTTGGCTTTTCGTTTTGTTTTTCAATTATTATGTAGGTCACTCTAAAAGTAATGCCTCCAATTTGTTTCCATGGAAACTACAAGAGATACAAAGAAAACAATACTATTCGACAGAGCAAATTCTCAACTACAGAATTCTAGTTTTCAACAAAGTCATCACCATTAATCATGCATTTTCAGCAGCGATGAACAAGAGCCTGCATGCCGTGCTAATAAAAATCTGTACCAGCAGTGGTGACCCACACATTAATGAGTATCACTAGGTGCAGTTTTTTTCTGCATTGAGGAATCCAGTTCCATACCTTTGCTTCATATGCACGTCCATATCAGACACCAATCTGTCAGACTGCCCCTCTGCTGCCATCTGTCACATGGTGACAACACGTAATGGAATACTGGTGGGAAGGTTCAACCTCTACTGCCGTACTGCAGACATCCATCTCTGACATTGTGGGCCAACATAATGAAATAGGAAGCATTACTTTTGGAGCAGCTCTTATATTCTGATCCTACAATCTGAGCTCAAATTTGTTGACCAGCATTCTTGTGGCTTTCTCCACAGTCTGAAACACTGTGAGGACAGACTGCCTTCTGTACTGCCTTCTCTGTGTCAGCATGCATAGTTACCAGGAGCAGCATTGCCCAGTATGACTGCACAGAGATGTTATGTGAACTCATCTGACTCCTTATGCTCTTTCTTTACCTATCAAAGTGAATAGGAGCAGGACTGACCCTTGAATTTAAGAAAATATTCCGAGGTTTTTTGGGATTCATATTTGTCTCTGTCAGACTTTTCCTTCCCTTTATAGCTTGAGAGCATTGCAAACGAGCAGCCCAACAATATTGCTATTCTGAGGGTATTCTGATATACGTCTTCAAATAGACAAGACACCTGTGGCCATACCAACTCTGGATCACCCACCATCATTTCCTTCATGACCTTTAAAGATGTCAGATGAGACTATTTTTTTCCAGTTGCTTCATTCCGCACTAGATGCAATTTCAGGTCCCAGAAGTGAAATCAGGCAGCACATTAATCAACTCTGCTCCTAAGTCTCCTCAATTCTGCCTTTCCATAGTTAATTTTTTTTTTTTTTTTTTTTTTTTTTCTGGGTAATATAACACAGATTTTAGAAGAGAGGTATATTACCCTCCAGAAATAAATGCAGCTCCAATATCAGCAGTGGAATAAGCTCATTTAGATGAAAGGAACTATTTTCTTTTGGTGGAGTGAAAAACCTTATCTGTCTCTCTTTGGATTACATTCAAGAGTTATGCCTCCATGGTATATGAGACTGACGTTGCATGCAAGTCATCTGCTTGGTACGTTGTCAGAAAATATTTCCCTTAATAATTCTTCAGTGCATGACATTGCATGGATCACAAAAAGAAAAAGCTGCACTTCTGAAGGAAAATAAAAGTACATTGGAGTTTAAAATGCACTCAGCTAACGTATCAAACTTAATGGCTATCTTTGGAAGGGAGAGAAAAATTGTATCTGGACCACTTCTCATTTGTTCTTCAGCGGTGTTACAGTGACCAGAATGCTTTATTGGCATACTTTCACAATGAGAAGTAGTAAAACTGTAAAAAGTGCTTGCATGACATGCCAGAATAATTTAAATAAAGTTGATCAATCTCTTGTATAATTAACACGAGGCGATCATCTCAGCATTTCTTACCTGTAGGAAACTTGGCGTAATGTAAAACTGAAAACATAAAAGCTGCAAGTCATCTATTACTTTTTAATTTATTTAGTGAGCCAGACAAGCAGTTCCTCAGACTTTGACTTTTAAGTGAAGTTATTTTTCTGCTTTAGTTCAGTTGTGTATAACAAACACATCACATTAAAACAACAGAAACTGGTATAGCAACGCTTTATTTTGTTCTAGAGAAAACCATGTTTTCATGTAATTAATTGCTCTTTTTTTTTTTTTTTTTTTTTTTTCCTGGGCTCTTTCACTTGACTCTGGTTTCTTACTACAGTGTTTTAGGTGCTGTGGCTTTGGGTTTACCAACCCCTGCTTGTCCATTTGTTTTATAGTCACCAAGTATTGTAAGGCTTGAAAAGATTACTGTAAAAATTATAATTTGTTCCTGCTCATTAGAAATGGCTGCAGAAGAAGTTAGCAGTAAATGTCTTCTTTTCCAGCTTTTATTACAGAAGCCCAAAGGGCTGCAGTGCTTCAAGCTGCTCAGCATTAACCCATTCAGGTCCAGAAGGTATGACTTTGGCTGGGCTAGGCTAAGGATTGGTCACATAAGGTGGTTTCAGACAAGTAAGTGCTGCAGAAAAATTGCTTATAACAGCTGCATCTGAAGTTTTTTTTGAAATTTTTTTTTTTTTTTTTTTTTTTAAGTATTGTCATAATTAATGGAGAGTGCAAAGTAAATAGTTTTTCCAGGTTGCTGATCTGTGCTCTGTTAACGATGTGCTTGATTCAGAACAGGACTGTATACTATGGCAGCCACCAACTCCCAGTGCCACTGCACTGTTTGGTAATAAAGTCACTACCATCATTTTTCCTTCTGCGTTCACATGGACTAGTATATCACCTATGGTCCATAAGCCAGATGTCAAGCTTGGTTGCATATAGCTTGAGGAAACTGATAGCAAACATTAATATCTTGAGAAGGTCAAACCATTAGAATTATTTATGTATGAATTTAGACCACTGCCATGAATAATCCGGTGTATATATAAACTAAAAATTGATGAAATAATCAAAACTCTTTTACTGAAGTAAATGAAAAGTCATCCCAAATGAATGTGAAGTATCAAAAAAGTGTTAGATCTTTACAGCTTACTGGCAAGAAAAGCCCCTGCTGTTTGTGCCTGTTGTATGCTGCTCAAGCAAGGAATGAGCAGTGGAGTATACCCCACAAGATCTCTCAAATGCTTTTCTTTGAACAGTTATGTCTGAAGATAGCAGGAAGCTCTTTTTTTTTATAGGGATTTAATCTTCAGGTGTGAATTACAGAAACAGAGGGTTTTTCACTTCATGTGAAACCTTTGGTTCAATCCTACAGATCAGGCAGTAGGCTTGATACTTACTAAAAACGTCCTACTAAAAATAACTAGCACACAGCATTAAAAGTCTGCATTAATTTTTAAAAAATTTATTTAGCTTTAAATTTTAAACTCAATTAATTAATTAAATTAAAACAATTTACCCCATACAATTTAGAAGCCGAGTTTTACACTTTAATAAAAGCATAAGAGCATAATAATGGAGTACAGACATAATATTCTCAAGGTTACTGTTACTTGAATCCATTAAGCCGTGTATGTATTTTTTCCTATTCAAAATATCTTAATTGTTTACTTATAAAGAAGGATGAAATGCAGAGAGAAAACTTACTGTGTACATCAACTGGACTGTGTACTTCAACACTGAATAAATCAAATTATGATGGTAAAAAGACATGCTGAAGGGGAAAAACTACACATTGTATTTACATGAATTGTGAAAAGTTACAAAGCTTTTTTTATTCTCCTAGTTATACGAAAGAAACTGTGAATTAACTTGGTGTCTTCTTGGAAGTATGAATTCAGAAACAACATCTAACAAGGACCAAAATCCCTGGAATGCATTACTTAGAGCTTCTCGGCCTGTACAAAAAGATGGCTTAAGATCTATAGTTTTAAATGTAAATATTTATTTTTAAATCAGAAGATGCTAGGCGGCTAGGAGCTCTTTGTTTATTGAAAATTCCACTAGGTAGCTTCATTAATTTGATTTGCTTGAAAAATGACGCATTGGTGTCCTAAACTGTCAGTTTTCTGATGTGGAGTGTTACCCACTTATTCAGATGAACAAATGTAATGAAACTGTTAATGAAAATGAGTTTGTACATCCACCTTCATTCAGCTGGCCATCACGTTCGTATTTCAGAGCTAGTTCTCCACTCCCAGCCCTCTTATTTTAGCACGTCTTCAGCAACTGTATTTTTCCTTCTTCAAAATATATTTTATTGAGTTTTATTTAGTCAAGCATGCTGTACTCTGTAGACTGCAATTGGAGTGGTACCCTGTAAGCATGTGCAGTAAGTCTTTACAGTTGATAAGGTGCAGAAGATCGTAGTGATACTTTAGCAACAGTTGCATTATGCACAATTATGGCTTACAACTTACTGTAGTGACTGGAGAGGACACTGTTAACTCCAGCGTGACCCACACTTTAGTTTTTATGAGATTAGCAGCTGCTGTTCACTCACTAAAAGGCACCAAAGACAGCCTTGTTTGACACCCCTGTCCATTGTTTTGCAAGCAGCACTGAATAAATGATGGTCTGATAGAATTTCCCTGCATCTTTCCCTAGCTTCTCTTCATATTTTCTATTTTTCAAAAGCTAATGCAGGAAATGTAATTAGAGTATATAATGATGGTTACAACAGCCCCAGAAACACGAGATTGATTCCCATGATGGCTGAAAAACACTCCATGCAGTATGTATAAACAGGCCCAACTTCAGAGTTCTAATTAACTTTATTAATGCTTAGTGCAGAAAGTAAGAAGGCAACTTAAACAAGGATATAAAAAGCACTGAAGCACTGAAACACTGGTTTCATAACTGACTCTTATTGAAAGACATGTTTTTCAGTGTTTTGTAAAGAAAAATAGAGTAATTTAGAAGAAAGATATTAGATACCTAATACACTCTAATAATAAGGAAGTTTTAAATAATGGAGCAAAGATACTAATAGTAGCCTCCTACTTGGTAACATAGGTAGCAGTTCTTTATGATGTGCAATTAATAAATATGATAGCGAACATGTAACAATGTACAATGACAGTGCGATAAAAGAGATGCAATTATGTGCAAGTTTCCTATTGTGCCAGCAAATAAGACTTTATGGGCTACTGGAAAATGAGTTTGTGAAAAACCAATTGTAGAAACCTTTTCCATTATATGTTCCTTTTGTAGAAACATATTAACTCACATGTGAAAAGATAAAAAATGACACTGGTAAATAACTGTGGAGAAAGACCTTTGGCCCACTACAGATACAATTGCAAAACACTGCATTCACAGAAATTATATATATATTATCTTGATATAATTGGCATAACTAAAATTAAGAGGAGCAATATATTATTCACACATAAAGTATATAATCTGCATAGATTTTTCTGTTTACTGTCTATGGATTTCCATTTTGTAAAAGCATATATGATTAAGCGAACTTTGGAGCTCTTCAATGAACTCAAACTGGAACATGTCTGAAAAACTTATGTGATACACATTTCCCATTACTATAATTGCAAATGTTGCTGTAATAACACCTTTAAGGTACTAATATCTCTTCAGAACAGAAACTGCAGTGGAAAACGTAAGACTACTCTTCTTGCATTCCCTTATTCCCAGGCATGGTGATCTAACAATATTTATGAGATACACCTATTTTGGGAAGTTCTCAAAACATATGGTCAGCAGTTTCTTGAATAAAACGATTGTGACTTGGAATAATGCATTATTTGTTTCTGCTGATATTTTTTTGTAGTCTCAGTAGATAAAGGCATAACAAAAAATCTTTTTAATGAGAAGAAAAACAACAGTCTGGTGCTGTGGAGTTTGGAAGCAGAGTATTAATACATAGAGAAGTTTGGAACACAGAAGTACATAATGTCAATAATGGAAAATTAGTGTATCTTTTCAAGCTATCTATTATAGTTTGTTTTAAAGCTTTTATAAAGGATTTAATCCTTTATATTCTATAGTGCTCGGAGCCTTGCCAGGAGAGCTTCTACCTCTGGAATGGTTTCTCCCTTAGAAGGAGACCCATTACGCTCTGTTTTCCTCTCTTTGTTGCCTTCTCCGTTACAGGCTTCCTTTCTCCCAGCAGCCTTGTTCCACGCCATAGAACTTGTTTCCACATCATAAGTAACCTCTTTGGTGACCGGGCTTCTTGTCGAGTTTAAGCTGATATTGTGGCGTGAACATGACTTCTCTAGTTGCGCTTTCTGGTTCTCTGTGAAAGATAAAACAAATAAATTTCATCTCAATATAAAATACCCAGTTTCAATATTCTGTAATTTAAAAACATCTCTTGACAAGGCAAAATTTCATATGCAGATGACACATTAAAAAGATTAATGATGTTCAAAGAGTCAAGAACAGTGAAGAAAAAAGCAGCAGGCCTGGTCTCCTGGAAGTGATACAGACTTTTCACAACTTTATTAGATTAGCATCCATATTTCCCGTAAAATCAAGAACAGAAACTGACAGGATCCTTCTTTCTCACTTGAGTCAAAGACAAAACACTACTCAGCACTTCACAATGGCTTCAAACTTTTATCTGGTTAATTAAATTTCCTACATATTTTTTAATTGATCAAATTTTGAAATATAAAAAAATCTATTTCCATTGTAACAATTCTTATTTAGGCAGCTAAGCAATTTTAAGAATCTGCTACTTTTTGCTAAATATCATTGGTATTAACTGTCAGAGAAAACTGCGCTTGGTTAAGATTCAGCTTTGCTGGGCTGACATGTATTAAGAGACAGATTTCCTCCCTGCACACAGCCCCAGTATTCATGTAACAGCATCTGAAGAGTTCCTCTCATAGATCTCAAACTTTTTAAAAACAGGCATACTCAATATTCATGTAACCTTGAACAAGGCTTGAAAATGGCTTCAGCAAACTTGACATGACATTTGAAGTTTTTTTGGTTATTCTCTGAAAGATGTTCCATCATCCCAATAGTAATGACTTTGGAGCACGGGCAGTCACTCATGACAGTGTGTTTTATGTGAGAGCTGAAAATTCCTACCAAAAACAGCTTGTACATTAAAAGGCAGCTGCTGAAGATATTTACTGCACTGTCATTCCCTGACCAGAGGCTCCTAGTGATGGATGAGGATTTTACACACTTCCTTGGACAATCTCAGCAAATTTTACAGGCACAATCACCTTTTGGGAAGTGGAGGAAAATAAATGCCTTTCTATCATCTTCTAGAGCAGATAAATAACTCTTAATTAAATTTTGATAATAGCTGATTTTTTTCACTTAGCCAAAAAACCTAATTTCTATTTTGTATTATGGAAAATAATTTGCCCCCGAAGATGCAGCAACGTACATTTCAGATTTTCTGTATCACAGAAGGCCAAAGATTGGAGATGAACACATCTTCATAATTACACATAATAAACTCATCATATAAATTAAAATATCTCATTCTGCTTAAATGTTTACATTTATTGATTCTGATCGCATATTTGCAAGCTGAGAAAAGCATGCCACCTGTGTCAATACACAAAATTTAAGCTGCATTGTAGCTGTTTTTGAGTAGATTGTGTTAAAGGAGTACGGGAAAAACAAGTGCTTTGAAAATCAATACATTTTAAAGCAAAAGATAAAATGCCAGAATCAAAGATTAGGTGTAGATGTGTACTAACACTCAAGTTCCAACTACTTGGCAGTTCACTGGAATTCTTACCACACAATAGTCAAGCACAAGGATCAATTAAGTATGAAGAACTATACTCTGTAAAAGACGTATGAACACTAATGCACTGAGGCTTCAACATTTTCCCCACTTCCTCATACTATGACCTAAGTAACTTAGAAAAACAAAAAGTCTAAGCAAGGAACTGCTTCAAGTTAACTGGTAAGAAACAGTAGATGTTGGAATCAATCTACAGGGTCATCCCACTTTGAAACTCCAGTTTAGACTTGCGGAAAGATGTCTCTCGTAGCTTGCTATTTATAGCATGGAATTCTCATGTAAGTAACTGAATAAAGCTGAGTATAATTTGTTGTGGGTATTTTTTTTTTCTTCTTTTTTTTTTTTCCCCCTTAAAACAGCAGCAATGGCATTGATAATCATGACTTTCTTGGCATATACTAGTGAACAGAGGGCTGGAACACCTCGTCTATGAAGATAGGCTCAGGGAGCTGGGATTATTCAACCTGGAGAAGAGAAGGCTGTGAGGAGACCTCATTGCAGCCTTCCCATATCTAAAGGGGGATTATAAAAAGGATGGGAATCAACTTTTTACAAGGGTAGATAGTTACAGGATAAGGGGGAATGGTTTTAAGCTCAAGGAGGGAAGGTTTAGATTGGATGTCAGGGGAAAATTCTTCAGAGAGTGGTGAGGTGCTGGAACAGGCTGACCAGAGAGGTTGTGAATGCTCCATCCCTGGATACATTCAAGGCCAGGGTGAATGGGGCCCTGGGCAACCTGATCTGGTACCAGATCTGGAGGTTGGTGGACCTGCCTGTAGCAGGGGAGTTGAAACTTCATGATCCTTGGGGTCATTTCCAACCCAACCCATTCTATGACTCTATGAACAGAGTCAACTTGTAAGACCAGAGGCCTTTCCTTCCTGCAAAAACAGGGAATGGCATTAGGAAGTGCCTTAACAACCAGTCAATCTATGTGAGTGGTCCTCGGTTTGCTTGTTGCGCAGGCAAGAAGCCGCAATTCCTTGAAACAATCACATAGTCATGTCCTTAATACATGGTGCTTAATTCTAGTGATTAACACACTTCCTAAGAAATGAGAACATTTCTGCTTCAGTAATTTACATACACTATCTAAATCCAGTTCTATCATCTTGAAGTTGCTTCAGATGCTTCCTAAGTCAGGTGGCACCTCATATGTTCTTTCAATTAAGGAAGGTTTTCTATATGCCTAGGTGCATGCTCAGTATTAGCAGATTTAGCTGTAGGCAATTACCAGCACAGTAAACTGGCTGTTAGGAATCCTATCCAGAAACACTGAACTTTGCTGCTGGACCTGGTTCAGAAAGCACACATACTTATTTGTAGTCCTAGATTTCACTTTGGTAAATGTGTATCCAAAGAACTATTCTTTTTATCAGAGTGAAGGATCACTGCCGTTTAAGTAAAAGTTTAAAACTAGTTAGATATTAGTAATAATAAAAGCAGAAACTCACACTAATTCCTTAGAAATAATTTCTACTTTGCCAGTATTTTATTTTAATAAAGCAGTAATTAATGTCAACCCCAAACTCTGCAACAAGCTATACTGCTTCACAAGTTGATTCAAAGCTTTCATGCTTTCATGATTTGGTATGCCATCCACTCCACAGTCTATTTATAATCAGGAAAAGCCCCATGTTCAAATTAGTTGACAAATTAAGCACAAGAATCAATAATCATTACTATATTTCTATTAGAGACTGGAATGCTTTGAACCATCAGAGTAAGGAAGTTCTGGAATGCACATATAATAAAGAGAGAAAAAAAACAAAACAAAACAAAACATGATCAGTTATGAGAAGCAATTTAATATGTTCCTGAAAAGATATTTCATATGGCTGTCTGCAGTAGCAAGAAAGTGGCTAAGGGACACTTCCAATATTTTCCTTTCTATAGCAAGAGAATCTACAGGAGACCCATAAACCAGTCAGAATTAACAAGCTTTTTTTAAACTACTTTGAACCATTACACCATGGTAATTTATTAATTTAGTTTGTGCTTTTATCTGAAACCAAAACTATATGTGAAACTATATTTGAAAACTCCATTTGAGACAGTGTACAGAATAAAATAAATGCATTTACACACTATACATCTCGTTTCAAATAAAATGTGAATTGAAAAGAATAATATTAAAGGCAGTTAAAAGAAAATGACTCATGGAGAAGCACATCTACATGAAGTCTTGTGAATAAAAAAGCTTACATTGATGAAGATGCACTACTTGTCCACCTACTGTAGCAAGCTCTACCTTCATGCAGCAGCAAGACAAAAAAGAAATCAGACATTAAAAATCACTGATTAAAGACAGAAGTTAGCTGTATACATCGGAAGTAGTTATGGTCCATAAGACTGATGTTTCTAATATTTGGCCACTCTGAGAAATCAATAACCATCACTCACACATGTCAATAATCACTATGAAGATGAAAATTAAAAAAAACAAAATGACAACAAAAAAAACTTTGATTTCACAATTATGGTTTCTAATGACTAGAGTGAGAAAACATTTACCCATATTATTTTTGACTTTATCACTACTGAATGCTTTGAGACTCAGGTAAGATAGAGATCGCATTGTAAACCACTGAAGTCTAACTGTTCAGATCTTATCTTATTGTAGATCCTTGGCATCTTCAGACCTATTAAAATTCACTTTTCTCAGATGTGAATTTCTTGAACACTGCTGTTAATCAAACACATTTCAGAACTGTATTCACATAACCTGGGGCCAAATAGCTACTACCATCTAGAGATAGGTCTTCTAAAATTACTTTCATTAATGGCAATGTTCGGGAAGCATAGGAAGTTCTGCACAAATGTGCGCAAGAACTTCTTCACTGTAAGAGTGATTAAGGGTGATGGAGCACTGGAATAGGCTGCCCAAAGAGGTTACGGAGTCTCCTTCTCCGGAGACATTCAAAACCTGCCTGGATGCCTACCTGTGCAACCTGGTCTAGGGAGCCTGCTTTGGCAGGGGGGTTGGACTCGACGATCTCTAGAGATCCCTTCCAACCCCTACAATTATGTGATTGTAATTGAAAATTGTGCTTAATAGCTTTCCTTAGTTTAAATTGTGTCCTAGCATAGAATAACTCATAATCTATTAAAGGCTACACACTTTATATTCAGAAAAAAAGAAATTGTGCAATAGTATGTGAACAAAAAAATCAGCAATGTGAGACTTGCCTGCTGTGAACCTGGGGAAACAAAATACGATCGGTTGGAGATTTTTAAATCCTGCCTAATGCTGTTATATATTACCTTTAATGGTGAACAAAAATGATTTCAAGAGACTTACTGAAGTTGAGACACAGATTTTTCTAAAGCCGGTAATAAATATTTTAAATAAAAATGTACTTTGAAAAGCTTTATTTCATTGCATAGTCTCTCAATAAAAGTCTTGGTACTAAGGACATATTTAGTTTTTATGTAAATACTTGTACACTGATTGGAAAATAAAGCTGTAAATACAATAAAGAGAATGACATTACATGGCATTATAAGCTTGTATTACAGTCATACATCTCAATGTGGGGCATGATAAAATCGTAATATAGGCAAGAACGATTGCAGTTATAGTCTCATTACATCTTTTCCCGAGTTAACAAGGAAAATTGCTCAAAGACTCAGCGCAGTATTTCTGATCTCTTTGGCTTGTGTTCCACGTGCTATATTGTATTCTTGAAGCTATGTCTATGCTGATAGATTTTCTTCAGACAACACTTATACATCACCCTTATCACCAATGCAAATTATTTTTACATTATGAATCATGTCTTGCACTTGCTAGGAAATATTCTAGGGACATGCTCCCATGTCAAATGGTTTTGGCTTGGTAAAAGTAACAGCCCTCATCACTGGCTCCTCAGCATGGTGTCATACTTTGACCTTGGTTCCCTGTCCCTGATGAGAGAAACTGAAAGTCAAGGAAAAGGTAGTGAATCGTGCTCACGTTGTACTCATGTGGTTTCCCAGCATAACAGCAGAAAAAAACTCCAATATTCAAAATTGTGATTTTGAGCTTCCACATACCAAACTCTTGGCTTTTGTACTATCAGAAAGAACAAAAAGAAAATTAATTCCTGTTTTCTTCTTAAGTAGGTGTCATAGTTTCATCTGGAATGGACTTTTCTTCATTGTCTGGTATGATGCTATGTTATCGTCTAGGAGGAAAACAATGTTGATAACACACTGATGTTTATAGCTGCTCCTAAGCAGTATTGTACAGAATCAAGGCCATTCTTAGAGAAGGGCCCAAGCAGCTGGGAGAAAACAGAATTAAGATAGCTGACTCAAACTGGCCAAAGGGACATTCCACACCATCATGTGGAAGGAATTTTGAAAGGGGTAGAAGTTCATTTGGCTCTTTTCCACTGCTTTGGGGGCTAGCTGGGCATTGGTCACCGGGTGGTGAGCAATTGATTGTGCATCATTATATATATTTATACAGACATAACTATTATCCTTTACTGATTTTTCTATCTTAGTATATAGTTTTATCTCAACTCACGAATTCTGCTTTTTTTTTTTCTTTTTTTTTTTTTCCCCTGACTCTCTCCCCCATTCCACTAGGAATATGGGGGGAGCGAGGAAACAACTATGTGGTGCTCAGCCACCTGTTGGGTTAACCACAGCAGGAGGAAATGGGGGGTCTTATTTCCTGCACTGGCTCTCCATCCCTATTACATCTTAAGGTACTGCACATATGTGAGCCTCGATTTTTGTCAGGCACCCTTATTTCCTTAAAATCATTTATACAGCCCAAAGTTAGTGCTCTGAAATCCATTCCTTGACACTGCTGCTAGAACGTCACAACACCTAATTCTCTTCCTTAAAAGCCTGCCTTACCTTCCAGAAGCAAAATTTAGATGTAATAGGAAGGACTGCAATAGCTAGAAGGCACATGCCTATTACACAACATGACTCATAAAAAATGTTCTATCATCTCCTTGCTGGATAGTGTAATGAAAAATACTTAAAATACATTTTATTGCCATTTTTTATTAGTTTCCTATTTTTTTCAACAGTTTCTGTGACTGGCAAGGGTAAGATGGAAGAAAATCCCCAAAATGTTAAAAGAGTGCTGTGTGTTGTCATGACTTATTTCATCTATACCCCACAGCACTAACCCTAGCTCCTAAAGAAGTGTTAGCTGTACTTAAATGATCTTTGATAAGAAATTTCTTAGACCATAATATTTCATGCTAAATGTTCACAACTTGACTTAATCCAGAGCAGAAAAGAATTGATAAGGCACAGAAAAGTGTTACTGAGCCTTCAAAGATTAAATAAAAATAAAAACGTACATTTAATTGATGTAGCTGTTCTAGTGTTTTATTAAAAAGTGTGAAATGCAAGGAATAAACATTAATCAATATTTCAGTTTAGATGAGATTCACTAAGTTTTCAGAAACATCAAATATAGTTTTTGTGTTCATTTCAGAGGCAAGAAGAGAGTATGTCAGAACTAAGACTAGGATAGAGGATTTATAGAAACTAAATTTCAATGCAAATCAATTATAAACTCAGAGCAAACTAATTTGGGAAGAAACGAACTGTGCTGAACCAGCTTCTTTTACCTGTTCCTAAAGCAAAGCCTTTCCAAACTGTTTTAATCTCTTGCTTACCGACATCTTCCCAAAGACTAGCTCCTGTTGATCACACCATTCAATCTTATCCCTACTTCTTCCAAATGCACCTTGCATTTGCAATGAGATGTGTGGAAACAATTTCTGTTTTTAATTTAATCTAATACGGCAATGACTTTCATTACACGAAATGCAGATTTAAGTTACTAAGATTTAAATGCAAGTCTTGAGTGTCTGTCAAGTGGAAACAAAAACAGTTGTTATCAAACTGCTGACAAAATTCACCCAAGCTTTTTATGTAAGTGAGAAAGAAAACCTCTGAAAGTGCATGATGGCTAATTCAGTCTTATGGGTTTAGCCTCCTCCCTAATTTCACTCTGCATTATAGTGGATCTTGTTTTGTTCTCATGCATCTTTCCATAAATTAAGGTACATTTGGTAGTTTCTAGGACACTGCAAAATGGAAACTTCCAAACTTGAAACTGCTTTATGATCACTATTGATTTTTAGAGCACATGGTTTGAATCATTCTTTTTTTTTAAAAAAAAAAAAAAAGCAAGTGTCTTAATTAAAGAATGGATGAATAATTTTGTGTAACTCTAGTATTAGTAAGCAAGAAATTAATCTTATTTATGTTGGGATGAGCGAAGGTGAAAAGATGAATCTTGATCCTATCTCATAAATTCTCATAAATGAGGCTTAGTGACGGTATGCTTTCAGCCAGTGGCTGAACATCTTATTCAAGTGAGGTGTTTATGGGATTTCTTCCAAGGTACAAACATACAAACAAATAGGTACAAACATTTCCTCAGAAAAGGAAACAGATCTGTGATTAACATATCTGGGTTATTTTAAATTTCTGAAATGTGTTTCATTACTAGGCTTTCTACTCTGTACAGAAGCATATTGTAGCTGACCATTTCAAGTTGGTGTTGGTGATCTGTGACAAAGTACATAGAGGTACATATTTATATAAGGTCCATATTTATATTTTATAAGCTATACTCTGATAATACTCTGATAATTTATGTAGATCTCATACTAAACTGATGGCTTTGAACAGGAGATCCATTTAGTTTCCAAACACTTTTGTGTGGTATCTACCCATAGATAGATGAATACAAGCTACACTTTGATACAGAATTTAAGGAATATGCATAACCACTGCTGGCATCAAAGGAAAGCTTCTGGCAGCTGCAGTGTGCAATGATAAGTAATGTGTTGAGGAAAATAAATGGAAAAGAAACACAAAAATTGTGGCAGTGTTTTCTCAATTGTTGTGAACCGATCCTCTCGCTGCCCCCACTCCACAACAGAAAGAGCAGTGGGAACCCTCAGATCTCTGAAAAATAAAATCTCAACAAATCCAAAGAATAAAAAACATCTTAGAGAATGACCTGATATTTATGAGATTCCAATCACTGCAGTTCTAAATGGAATTGTTGCTTGTTAAGTATTTATTAATTTAGCATAAATGTTTTACAAAAACCAACTATGTCTAGTAATTGCCTTTAGAATTTAATGGCAAACTCTTGAGTTTATCCTCTTCTTATTAACTATTCCTGATATGAAAACATTATAAAGATCCTAAGCATTCTAATTACTGCTACAAAAGCATACTATTTGTATATCCTTGTTTTAGCCCAAATTTCCATTTCCACACCTATATCAGCAATCAGAGTACTGACAGGCTGAAATATTGAAGGCATTACAAATATTTTGTAATGCCAAATCGAACTAATGGGAAAAATTCTTTCATCATCCGTTGCACTTTCTTCCTATGGAATCAGCCTTCTTCTAAAGTAAAAGAAGTCTAGCCTGCTTCTAAAGCAAAACGAGTCCTGCAAATGTTTTTGGGAGTAACATAAAGTTAAAAGGTGAAAACTGAAAGTAAAGTAGGCAAGTGTTAGTCTTAGCAGTCAAGTAGAAATGCAATTTTCTCACATTCCTGTAACTCGTACTGGAACAATGTTCCAGGGCAGTTTGCGCCCACACAGGTCACAGTCACAGTGTGCTGTCATTCACTATTATCCAAAAGATTGCAGGAATAGCTCCCAGGCTCCCATGCTCCTCTCTTTACAGCACAGGAGCAAAGAGGTGATTGTGAAGTGTAACCTGCGTACACTAACATCCAAGATTGCCTTCATGAATGCACTGGAGATAGGTAGAAGCTGAGTCATCTTACTTCATGTGACTTTCATCATTCAAGCATTATTATTATGGTTCTTTTTTTTCTCTGCAGAAAATTTAATGGTCAAAAGCATGCTAGAAAGGAGACTGAAACTGTGCAGCAGGAAAAAGTACATTTTTAAGAGTCAAACTAAAAATCAAACATTAGGAAATAAATGCAAAGTAAAAAGTGATTAATCTTCTGCTTGTTTTTCAAGACTGCTTATCAACTGCTTTGACAGTTCTCTTTAAGTGTATCAAGCTAATTAATGTTATGTGTTTTCACTCAATTATTTCCTCTCTTTGGGATGGACTGTGATTGGGCCTTGTTCATGTGTGAAGGAAGATGGAATTTAAAAATAATCCTGCTCTGGACACGACCCACTGATAGACGTGTTTGACACCAAGAACTGTACATTGCAAGTGTAACAAATCACTTTGCAAAGGGACTAGGACTTCAACAGAATTTTCTTTAAAGATGGCATTTACTCACTTGTTCCATCATCACTTATTATTATCTGAAAGAAATTCTAACCACATTGTCATAGGTAATTAATCCAATCTAGGCAAATTCAAAATGTTGTATTTAACATCATTAATGGCATGCATTTTTCACTTCATGAACACATTTGTGCCCTATATTTTAACAGATAAACACTTTGCAGCCACTTTGGTATGTAAAAATTCAGTTTAATCATCAAAAGCCAACTATGAGATTTCCAGATTCCTCTTTTCCTCATTAATTGCACGCAATTACTGTGTAGCAATGATCAAGTATCAGAAAAGATCAGCTAGTCTTGCTATGTAAGGGAGGATTTTTTTAATTTAAGACATAATACATCTTTGGTCTTACAGAAGAAGGTTTTCTCTCACTTAGAGGAAAAACTTAATGTAGACACAGAGCCAATATAAAAGAGACTGAAAAAATGATCCCTTTACGTTCACTGAAAAATCAAGGCTGAAAGCAGTAAGACCTCCTAAACCACTTAAAAAAAAGAATGAATTTTACATATGGACCTGGTATTCCTCTGTCTATTTTGACTTACAAAGCAGCCTTGCAAATGTGCCTAGATCAAAAGGTGATACTAAAAACAAAAGGTTAGAGATCATCATGGTATATTAATTATGCAAAAGAAGCCAAACCAAATCTAATCAGAAACAGCAGACTCCAAACAGGAAAAATCTCTTTTTTGTCAGAGAAAACATTTATGGTAATGCCAGAGCATCTGCTGACTACAGTCAGAGCTGCAGGATGCCAACATTAAATCACTGAACCATCTTGACAGCTTCTCGGCACTCAAGTCATATTCTAATAATAATTTGCTGTGAAATTTACCCAAATCTGAAAATTAGCCAGAAAATGTTCACAAAGAATATAGGTAAGAGTCAATAATGGAGATACAAAATTGATTTTCATCTGAAAAAATACATATCTAAAATAGATGTTTAGTCCTTAGACATTTTAGAGCTGCATTATATTGATAAGTCTCTACAAAAGACTGAACATTTTAAGAACAAAATATAATTTTTTCTTCAATGTCCTGTTGATTGTAACCTACCACTTTTTTTGTTTAGAATGTTAGCGTGCATGTTTGTTTAATATAAACTCAGATTAGCCATTTGAAGAAGGCCTGCACCATTAAAAATCAATTTTTAATTCCTGACACCTGAGGATTCTACACAGAACAATATACTTCATTGTAAAGCTTTAATTGATGCATCTATGTACTGTGGAGGGTGATTGCTTGAATAATAAGTATCAGAGATGTGTGATCTGGTTGCTAAGCAAATGTGAGCAAGGCTACAAGCCTGAGAAACTATGTAATAATGAATCAAGGTGTGATGACAGGATAATTATTCCATGAATTGTCATGTTGAAGGACTCACAGAACACTGACCTGTATGCGATCACACACTGGAAAATTGCTTGAGGGGTAATTAAAGTAATAATAGAAAAGTCCAGCCAGTCACAAATAGAAAAATACATGCTTAACTTATTTCTCTGTAGCACGCACAATCAAATGATTTCTTATGTTATATCAAATGTTTCAACAGCGAAAGAATTCAGGAGACAACAGATTACAGCAAAGATCACTGGAATTTATCAGAATTAGCATTACTGGTTTTCCTTCTCAGCACATGTAAGAGGAAGACAAACACCACAGCTACAAATGTTCCCTCCTTCCTCCTTCTTTCCCTGGTGTTTTTATTGCTGAGCATGTTACATGTATGGAGTAGCTCTCCTTTCAGCTTGGGTGACATCTTTCTCAGCCTCTTGCCAAGATGCTGTATATGTTTTGGGTGTGAGGGAGAGAAAGTCTTGGAACTCTTCAGCAACAGACAAAACATTGGTGCGTCATCAACAGAGCTGTGTTGGGAACACAAAGCACAGCACCATATGGGCTGCCAGGAAAGAAAGTTAACTGCCACCCAGCCAGACCCAGCACAACTGCTGATATTTTAACAGATCGATACTTACTTAGTTGCCACTGTATATCTACATTTGATGAAAGCTACTCATGAGCCAGTTTTAAGACTTTCAAGATACACTTTCACAGTTTTGATATTTGCTTAACACATTTCCATTCCTCCCCCTCTCAGCTTTTGTTCAGTTTACTGTATCAGTTTATACTGGTATAAACCCCTCCCTACAAGTCCACACTTCAGCTCTGAGTATATATACTTAGCGTAGACAAAATAATCTAGTTCTAGAAGTAAGCCTGTCTGTGATGGAAACCATCTAATTGCTCAGCAGTATATATTCAGAAATCTCCTCACTCCCCCATGTTCCACCATTATTCCTTCTTTTTCCCCTTAAATTTTCATGAAGACTGGGATACCCATATGTAACTGTCATACACAGGTCATATATAATCACAACCACTGCATTTCTGAAAAAGAAAATTCTTTTTTTCTGCCATCACGTTCTAAAGAGAACCTAAAAACACCTCTTAGGAAACACACTGCATATAATAATTGAAATTGTCATGACATTTCTTTCTAGAATGAATATGTTCTGTAAACACATTGCCAGCTCATCAGTTAAGTTACATAGTCATGGTAAATATGCTAGAGTTGTATTTCCAAATCTTTCCTAGCATCCTCATTAGAACTCATTTCAAAAGAGTAATGTTATGCCTAAATAGCTTTAAATGCTATGAAGAAAAACAAATTCTACTGATAAATAACTCAATGTTCAGCAGCTAAATGCAGCCTAGGTAAAATCTATTAAAATGCAAATCTCAAGCACAGACTTTATCATTTCAAAGTAACATCCCATAGAAGAAATATAATTTTTAGATTTGTGTAATAATACTGTGAACAAATCGGGATTCCCAGCATCACCCAGCATCATCGAAGAGTAACTGTTCAGCAGATTCTGAAGACATTTCTAAAAATTATTTCTAGCTATTCATGTATTTTACTTCAGAAACATCCTAACTTAGGAAGACTATGGGGGTGAGGGAGAATATCCTCTAAGAATTCAGCTTGTGCAAACTGCATGTTATCTGCTCTATCAAGCTGGGCCTGTAACTGGTCTGTAATTAGGAAATTACAAAATATTTTAAAAGACTTTATGTCTCTTGGGAAGATGTAGGGATTAGGAGCACAGGTAGTGTTGTCCTCAATTCTCCCATTTTGAGATGGCTTGCCCAGGGAGGTGGTGGAATCGCCGTCCCTGGTAGTGTTCAAGAGGCATCTGAATGAGGAGCTATGACATATGGTTTAGTGGCTTGTGGTAGCAATGGTAATGGGAGGATGGTTGGACTGGATGATCTTTGTAGGTCCTTTCAACCTTGTCATTCTATGAATCTATGATTCTAATATACTGGGCAGCAAAATGGCTGGGCTTATCACCAAAGCTTTAAACTATATTTGATGGGGGAAGGTGACATACTGCTGTGTGACAGAGAAGATCCACAGAACACTGTCACTTCAGAAAGTAGGAGTGGAAAACCTCACATTTGTTCCAGAGGAATTTGGGAGGACTCCTCAAAAAATGTAACACAGCCAATAGCCCAGCTGAAGTGCCTCTGCACCAATGCATGCAGCATGGGAAATAACCAAGAGGAGCTGGAAACTGGTGAAATTAGAAAATCATGACCTGATTGCTATCACAGAAACCTGGTGGGGCAAATCACACAACTGGCCTGGCAAATAGCAAAGTCAGAATACTGAATTTCAAGAGAACAAAATTCCAGCTGTTCAAGGAATTACTGGATGAAAGTCTCTGGGAAACTGTCCTTATGGACATAGGAATGGAACAGAGCTGGCAGTTATTTAAGGACATATTTCAGAGGGCACAAGAGCTCTCCTTTCTCAGCATAAGAAATGAAGTGAGGAAGCAGGAAACTGGCATGGCTGAGCAGAGATCTGTTGGTTAAACTGAGGGAAAAGAAGGAAATATATAGGCAGTGGAAACAGGGGAGTATGGACTGGGAAGAGTATGGTGATGCCATCCAGATGTGCAGAGATAGGATCAGGAAAGCTAAGGCACAGATGGAACCAAATTTGGAAAGAGATATTAAAAATAATAAGGGATTCTATGATTCTATAGATACATAGGTCAGAAGAGACAGGCAAAGGGCAGTGGACCCTCTCTGATAAATAGGAAGGAAGAACTGGCTTCAATAGACAGCTACAGAGAATGTCTTGGGGATCCTGGTAGTTGAGAAACGGGACATGAGATTCACTTGCAGCTCAGAAGGCCAACAGTATCCTGTGCTGCATCAAAGGAAGTTGATTGTTCCCCTTTGCTCTGTCCTTGTGAGGCCCCATACTGTGTCCAGGTACAGTGCCCAACACAAGAAGGATGCAGAGCTGTTGAAGTGGGTCCAGAGGAGGGGCACAAAGATGATCAAAGGGATGGAGCACCTCTTTTATGAAAAAAGGTTGGGGGATCTGGGCATGTTTAGCTTGGAAAATAGAAGGCTTTGTGGAGACCTCCAGTGTGGCCTTCCAGTACATGAGGAGAGCTTATAAGCAGGAGAGGGACTGATTTTTTACACTGTTTAATAGTGATGGAACAAGGAGGAATGGCTTTAAAATAAAAGAGAAGAGATTTAGGTCAGACATTAGGAAGAAATCTTTTACTCAGAAGGTGGTGAGGCACTGGAACGGTTTGCCTGTAGAATCTGTGGATGCCCCATCTCTGGAGGTGTTCAAGGCCAGGTTGGATGGGGCCCTGGGCAGCCTGAGCTGGTGGGTGGCAACTCTACCCACAACACAGGGTTGGAACTAGATGATCTTTAAGATCCCTCCTAACCCAAGCCATTCTATGATTCTATGATATGATTCTATGTTTGCTGCTTCTGAGATTAGCAATGACAAAGAGTGTCACGGAGTTAACTAGATCGATCTACGCCCGTGACAGGGGGCTGTAGGCCCCTGCCTTCCCCCCACACAAGATGGGAAGGGAGGAAGGGG
>JAOWBP010000001.1:134134792-134145099 GCA_028571105.1 Tragopan temminckii | reverse complement strand
AAAAACAAAAAAAAAAAAAAAAAAAAAAAAAAAAAAAAAAAACACAAAAAAAACAAAAAAAAAAAAAAGGAAAAAGGAAAGGGAAAGGGAAAGAAAGGAAAAAGGATCCTTTTAAGCTTTGGATTTCCCTGGCAAGAAAGTGCAAAGAAATACCAAGGCTGTTACTACTATGAAACCACAATAGATTTGGTACTGTCTCTGCATAACAGCTACCCTAAAAAAAATCCTAATGCACTTCTCTCAAATACCTGGCATCCCATTAAAATCTTAACCTAAACAATGCATGACAGAACATCTTTTCATTTTAATCAAGAAGTTGTTGATATCCAATATGAATACGAAAATATTACTAAAAAATTAATGAACAGTTTTCTCTTTCATGGCTTCTGATGGAAGCCATAAAAAAAAAAAAAGAAAAAAAAAAAAGAAAAAAAAGTCATACCCAAGACATTTGCCTGTCTAGTAACTTTCAAATTTGCTTACGTGCTTCAATTCTACCAGATTTAATGAAGAGGCATATATCTCTCAGACAGTAGAACGATTCAGGTTAGAGAAGAACTCTCCAAGTAATCTGGTTCACACCCAATTTCAAAGTGAGATACAGCTGTTAAGGTAGATCCTACTTTTTTTTTTCAATAAATAAATAAATAAATAAATAAATAAAATTCAAATTTCATCATTCAACCTTGGTGACATTTAATTACCTCAGCTAAATTTTGGAGTCTAATATACTACAAAAACTGCCAGTGCATTTCACACAGGACACTATTACCATACTGTGCAGAGTAGTAAGTAAAATTCACTTACACAGTCTATCAACTAAGAAATACAAATGTGTATTAAACAGGCTTCATGAACAATAAAGCTCACAAAGCATTTTATTTCTTTTTTTTTTTTCTATATGACATCATATCTCTCCTGAATACTCACTTTTTTCCACTTTTCAAAAGAAAATATCTTTAACAGTTACATTCTCTACCCCTTACTAACTCAAATGCAGAAGAATCATTAGAGGTAAGTGCTACTGCATAAGTCTTACGGACATTGGAAAGCAGAGAACAAATTCAAGTTTGGTATGTAGAGACTGAATGGTTTTAGAGAATGATAGCATTGTAAGAAGGTTCTTCTGAAGTTGCTCCAATATATACTGGTAATAGTCATTACTTATAAGCTATCGTTGATTGTTTAGAACTACAGAACTGATTATAGTTACAGATTTTCTTCCCCTATCAAGTAAGTAAAATACTACACAGAAGGGATATATAAAAAAGTGATTATTTTGCTTAAGCATGGTTAAAAAATACAAGAAATTCTGCTGCACATCAGTCACCACTTATTTATCACAGAATATGTTTTTGTATATTTTTCCAAAACTTTTTTTGTGTTTAACATCTTCAGCTGTTAACTCCCATTTCTCCAACCTTAGTTGAATGCCTAGCTCTCATGTGCACTTTCACTGGCCATCTAGCCCTTCTATCTCTTCTTACTCTCCATTCACTTCCACCCCCTTTCTGGCCAAATTGTCTAGTCCAATTATCCACTTCCTGTTCAAGAACTTCCTATCTTCAGAAGTCTTCTCCCACAGATACATTTTATTTCGGTTTCCTTCTGTATATTTGTGGGAGGAGCAGAGGATAACAGAAAAACCCAGATGGTTGGGGGATCACCAACCTCAGGTAGAAGTCCCTAGAAAATTTTATCTATAACAAACAAGATTAGCAAAGGCATAAGCAATTGAAAACTACAGTAAAACACCAGATAATTTAATAATCGACAAAAAGTGGCCTGTTTAATATATTTTTTTTGGTCTCCAATGAAAGAAAGTTCAAAGATGATAAGCATATAAATTAAGACAGCAGCTCAGAGTCTGCAGTCCTGAAAGGGTAAAGAAACATAAAAAAAGCTGCTATAATTGTTCAGTTAAACGCTATCTTTTGCCAGATTAAAAACAGACCAAAACTTGTGAAAGAAACAAGGTCTCACTGATTTTCTGCTCAGAGATGATTAGAAACTGTAGCATGATAAACACAAAGTTTTGTTCCCATATGGACTGGTTGGAAAACAGCAGTTTCAAAGTGGAATCTCCAGACTGTTGACAAGGATGCTTATATGAGACAGCTAAACCAAAGTATGAATCTTAAGTAAGTTTTCTTAATTAAGCTTAATTTCAATGAAATGTTCTTTGTACACTGCTATATTTCCAAGAGCTTCTATTACACAGCATGGAATTTTCTAGATAACAGTTTCATCAAAAGCATAGTCATTCCTAACACACAATATATTCATTTCTGTGTGGTTTACAGCCTTCATTTTTACTGTCGTACAACCCTAGTAAAACTTCCCCACTGAAAACTGAGCAAGCTATATCATCTTAACTGTACCTATAAGCTCTAAAATTCACACTCATACGCATCATTTACACTTGCAGTCTTATGTATGGCAGACTGAACTTACAGGGCTTGAGAGAAGAAAAATTTGTAATAATACATCCTAGGTACTACTTCACATATCTCTGCACCAGTATGGAAAGCCACATTAGAAACTTTTCAATGCAGATTCTATCAGCTCAAAGTCCTTATAAGCATTTTACATTTTACTGTACTGACCAAAACAAACAATACATACTCCCCCTATTTATAACAAACAAACATTTATGTAACTAGAAGCAGTAATAGATAAGCAGATCTCAGTACTTGAACAATGCAATGGTATGATTACCAATATGACGTTCTAGTAAAACTATGAAAAAAGATGAAATATTAAAGAATTAGTATTACATTAGAACAGTGTTGGAGTACCAGTTGCTACCATAATGTACAACTCTGTCCAAGCTAATGTGCTTGAAAGTCCTTCAGATAGTTCAAGAACCATGTGTTTTCCCCTCTACAATTAAAGTTGAAATTTGCATTCTCAGTGAGCTTTAAAATTCCTTAAAGTTGAACACATTAAAAATTCTTTAACTACCCCAGTCATTCTTTACCGTTTGCTGCCCCTACTCAGTAAGCATCTGTAACATATCAAAGGGTCAGGTAAGAGTTAAGATTGATTTCCGCGAAAGCAAATCCCCATATTTATTGTCTGTTACAGAGCACTTAGAAAAGTTATTTGTGATGGGTAATTACAGCAAAAGACATGCAACTATCTTAATGCTATTTGGAGGACAAACTTGTTTCTTAACTCTGATATGTTCATATGAGTGCCTAAAGAGAAATCTCATTAATATTTCAGTTTGATTTCAGTATGGATAGACAGCAAAACTGTAGCTTGCTTCAATGGGAGAAAGAATAAAAGAAGGATCAAATGGCCTAGCTGTCCTATTTCCATCTCTTCTCCTAAAGAAAGTAAGGTCTTACAGCTAAATGAAACTGCTGTTCAGGGGAAGGTCATTTTCTTATGGAGATTTAAACTGAAAATTCAAAAACTTATTGGCAACTGCAGTTTATTTATAATGCTCTATTTCTGTGGTATATATATAAGTGTATTTATTGAATCTTTTGTCAAACTTCGCTTTAATTGTTCGCAGCTTGTGCAAGTAAGTTATTTGTGTTATACATATTATTTAAAGTACTTTTAAATTCACAGTAATTTCAATCTTCACAAATTACAGACAAGTTTACTACAGCTTAAGACTGGTGCATGGTTTATTTTTTTTAGATATACATTCATGTTATTGCAGAAGCTGCAGTTCAGAAGCGTATAAATTAAGTCCAGATTGCCTGATTTACATTACTGATTCCCTGATCTAGCTTAGTTGAACACTGAATTTAAATAGAAGTGCTTGAAGTCAGGAGGGATTTATGTATGTGCTTATATGGTATATTGAATCAACACCTTATTGCAGCAAGTCACAAGTACAGCGTGTTAAAGCGGCTTACTGTGGCAAAAGCATATTTATCTATCTATAACAAAGCCAGAAATGATACATCTCCTCTAAGCACTTCTGTGAGTTAGTAGAAACCAGCAGGCAACAATAGTTACTTACCACCTACTTTTCCTTAGAAAGAATTATCTAGCATAATAAATCAAAAGAAGAATATATGTTTTCACATTCAAAGGAAAAGGTCCAAACTGGCATGCTTTAGCTGTTTGTTAACTGTGTTTCTCCTAATGAATTGCCCTGTTGCTCTGTATCCCTCTGACTGCAGTATAACAGCTTTCATTAGTCATTGTAAATAAGGCTTTGTGCCACCTTATTTACATTCTTATTGCAAATAGCTAGAAACTCACATTATAATTCAGATACTGCACTTGCTGGGAAATCATTTGATGATGTCTAATGCATGATTTTACCTTAAAGAACATTAAAACCAAATCTTTAAAGTTTGGGGACTTTTTATTTTTCATCTGACTTTGCCACTGGCATTAAGCTCACCATGGCCAGAATTCTTGTCAATAACAACATCAAGGGAATTAGAATTTTACTGTAATTAGACATTGCAAATTGGGTTTTTCCCATGGTAGAAATGTCACAAAGGGAGACTGATATTCAAAGTTTAAAATATGATTATCAATTGAAAATGAACTAGAACTGTAAATACAGAATAGAAGTGTTCTTTGAAAAAATCAGAAATATAAACAGTGATAGATTTCACAATACACAATTATTTTATTTTCTAGATATTTTCACTATAAAGTTTTATTTTCATTCTAACACTTTAGCAAGTCAAGAACCGTAAGCCAACAACTGTTATCTGAATGGTAGTGAGCATTCACGTAATGTTTTTCTAAAATTAAATAAATTGTTTTATGTAGGTCAACCTGAAGTCAATGATTGTCAGTTAGTGACTGAGGTACAAAAATCGGAGAATTCATTATCCAAAAATGAAAAAAAAAAAAAAAAATCACAAATAAAAAAAATATAATACATGTTTTCCTAAAGTGGAAAAACAAAACTAACAAAAACTTTTACATTTGTATAATTACTTTTATAAAAAAAAATGTTTGTCAATGGTAGCATTCTTTACACCTATGACTTTGCTTACTACAGAAAAATGAATGTTTGATACTTAAATGAATATATATGTACCTATGTACAAAATACCCCAATTATATATATATTATGCAGAGATACTGTACATGCATATATATTGTGCTCGGTTTTAATTCAGGCTTTAATACATCTACTAATGCCAAGACAATTTTTATTAATGCTCTACTCAAACACTTTGAAACAGTGACTCTCAGTAAAATCCCCACTGGCAATCCAAACCCAGAAAAAGGCATTTCACGTTTTAAAAGACTTATTCCACCAAAGAAAGAATTATCAAGTCCATTAAAAGGATTCAAAATATTACTTGCATAATATAGTACAGAAAAGTACAAAGACATGAAAAGACGTCTATATAAGAGTCTTAGTTGACAAAAAGGGAAAAAGGAAAAGCTAATCGATTCCTTAGAAAGGGGAACAAAGCTATTTTCTAAACCCATTTTCAACCTTCCTAAAACAAGGAAATGTTCAAATATTGAAATATTTTTAGTGAGCACATGAACTAATTTTCTGGTATTTGGTATATTCCTCTCTGTCTCACTATGTGACAGAGCACTGGAACAAGCTGCCCAGAGAGGTTGTAGAGTCTTTCGAGATATTCTAGACCTGCCTGGATGCCTATCTGTGTGACCTACTGTAGGCAACCCGCTTTAGCAGGGGGATTGAACTCAGTGATGTCCAGAAGTCCCTTCCAACCCCTACAATTCTATGATTCTGTGATTCAGCTGTACAACCTGAGGCTGTATTCAACATCCTCTGAGCTACGCTATGGTTGAAGCAAACTTGCACTGTGGTTTTCAAAACTACAACCTTTCAGCAGAAAAAAAAAAACAGAAAAACACAAAAGTATACAATTGTTTTCATCTGAGGAGTGAGATTTTAGGTATATTTGGTTTATTGTCTGGCTACTTTCTTCCCATGCTGGCAACACACTTCCCAAGGGTCTTCTTTCTCCCCATAAACAATTTTGAAGCAGATATCACACGTGTAGTGCCTGCAATGCAATATACCTATGTAACTTAATTGGCAATATTACTTAATTTCATGGAAGAATTTGTTCCTAGCACTATTTTCATGTTACTTTAAATATTTGAAGTTTCAGGAGAGATTTGATCTAAGACGACTAGAACAATGCAAGTGTTGTGACTATAATAATAATAAAAATGAGAAGTATCAGAGAATTGCTCAAGGAAAGTCAAAATATCAGTCTGTTTCTAGGAGACATGAACAGGAACATCACGTTTTAAGATATGTGAAATTATGCTTAAGTCCTTCCCTACATCAACATCTTTGTCCAGTTTTAGAGACTGAAATTCAAGAGAGAAGCTGACTTTTTCCTTTTAGTTATCAGGAGAGTAATGAAAGTCATGAACATCTATAAATCTTAACCTAGAAGATGGAAAAACAGGTGCTCTTTAATCTACAGACAGCAAAATATCAAGCAAAGACCCCGGGCAATGAAGGTACGTCAAAAGGACACCTAGCTTTTTCCTTGTTCCCAAGATAAAATTCTTTTTTCTACTGTGAGATAATTCATTCAATAACACATGTATTTAATAAATATGAAGAAAGAAAAAACTAGCAAACAGTAGAACTAAAGGCCTTAATTTGAGAAGAGTATTTACACCCAGGTGTTCAGATCTGCAGACAGAGACACGTACTCACTTCTATTCCCAATGAACTGTACTTCAATGTTTAGTTCCCAAAATAATATTCAAATCACTGTTCGATCCATGATAGATTAGAATTATCAAATTAAAATGACAGAATATTTTTTAACTCCCAGAATGCGCACAAGGATGACTGGGAATAAGTATTCTCTCTTTCCGGTGGGCTTTTCCTTTGCTTTTCTCCCTAAGCTGCACAGGACTCTTCATTCTAATTATCAGACACCTGAGTGCTTTCCTAGTAAGGAACAGTCCTTCCCTCTTTTTATTTTAACAATCCATAGAGCACATTCAAACTATTTTATGGCAATGCATCACTTACATTAATCTTTCAACAAAATTAGGTACCACAACAATCTACTTTTCTAAAGCTAAATATCTTCACACAGAGATATCACTTATATTTCAAGTACTGAATCAAGCAAGCAGTTGACAAATATTATAGTTCATACATGACGTATTCATTAGGAGAGTTCTTAAACTACACATAACTTGGCACTGTTAGGACAGATTTCAATACATGCATACTTAACTGCTTTAATATAAATTTTGAAGTGCTACAGGCCTTAACATGTTATAGCTATAATACCATAGGTTATATATAACATTCTAGGAATGGAAAGGCACTGTTTATACCCCCTCCACACCACCACCATTAAAAACAATCAAACAAGCCAGAAAACAAACAAAAAAACATGCAAAACTAACAAAAAAGAAACAAAACAGAAACATGATGGAAGGAAAAATCAGAAGGGTTTAAAAAGACAAAGAATAATGGAGAATGTTCAGCACCTCTGTAAGATTTAGCTAGGCATCAGTATCTAGCTACATGTTTTCAAGTGCTTTAGAAAAAGGCCACAGCCAACTTAAAAATCACATTTGCCCAACTGCAATTCAAAGAAATAAAATAAAGAAAATAGTTTCCCTTCTATATGGGAACATTCTGCATTATTTGCCGTGCTTGGCTAACAAATTTCTTCTTTACAGTTGGTCTTTCACAGAGCAATAATGGACAGAAACTCATGAAAAATATAATAATAAAACCACAGAATGTAGAAATGGAGTACGTAGATTAGGTATAAATGCATACAATTAAAATTTCCAGCTAAAATATTTTCTCTGAGAACTGCTAACACAAAGTATTAAGCTATAATTGCGTAATATATGGCAAAATAGTACGGCTTACCCTTCAGCACAAGGAGAAGGGGGAGTAAAATTAAAAAAGTGTAAAAGAAGCAAAGAATAAAAGTCATTTATAAGAAAGAAATAAAACTTCAACCTCAGTATTCATACACAATATTACAGAAAACAAAGCAAAACAAAACCAACAAACCAACAAACCAACAGTGAAAGCTTTCTTTATTTTTCTACCCAAGGCATTGGATAACTTTTAAACAACTCCAAGTGATTCAGCTTATCTCAACAGCTAGGTAACAGCATGATATAAAAAAGAACTAAAGTTTGTTTGTTCACAGTTTGTAGCACAGGTATAGTAACATACATTTGGAAAAAAAAACCAAAAACCAACCAAACAAATAAAACCCAAATGCATGCCAGCAAGGAAAAAGGTTGTCTGCGTACCATCTCCTAACCCTTGCAGAGCAAGTGAATTTGAACCTTCTGGAGGTGGGGCAATTTGCTTCTTGCCTGATGCATGCTCTGCTTTAATGCAGGGTGGAAGGAGATGAAGAAATGCATTTTTTCAGGACACTGAGGATGTAAATGAGTTCTGAAGTTTTTAATGTCATCCAGCTCACCCGCCAGTTTTGATTTTTCACTACATATATATATATTAATTAATACAAATTCTTATATAACTGAAAAGTTAAATAGGAAGCTTTTGTCTTCTGGTGAACTTCCTTGCAAGATCTGACTGAACTGCAGTCTCATCTTAACATTCTAATCTAGAAACATGAAAGTTCCTAGGGCTTTTGACATGCTAGCTTCAGAGGCAAGAAGAACCTTGGAAAATCTCAGAGGTGATTTGGTCTCAAGATATATCAAGTCAAAGGACAGTCTGATGGGATACCATGTAAATGTTAATGAAATCCTCTCCAAAATGTTAATGGTCTACTACATGTGACCAGGATTGTCTCTGAATAAGTACACTAAGAAAAATTGGAAGCTAGATATTAGCCTCATAAGAGATTGCCAAAGAAGTGAAGTTAATGAAAACAAGCGATTCATTTTATCCATCTGCAACTAAGCTGAAATGCCACATCTTGTTTAGCTTATGGGATATGTAAATTTATGTTTCACCTTTCAATTGCTTGTACTATAAGAAAGGATTTGTAATACCTAAGGAAAGGTGAAGAATTTCTAGAATTTGTTCTCTTAAGCTTAATAAAAGGAATATCCTGAAGTATAAATGTTTCAATGCAGTGACTTCAGTTGCTTCAAATTTCATTAAGGCAGAAATAGGAATCTAAAACAGCAAGCAGAAAACAGGAACTGTGGGTTAAGGGATGAAGAGAAAAAGTAGTTTAATAACATTAGTGATCCTTCAGAATTTGTTCTGGGGGAAGGTGGGGTAGAGGCTAGAAACCGATAGCTTAATGAGCATACAGTCTGTACACAGCAGTTTGTTTCAGCTGTAAGTCTCAGTAACAGTCCTCAGTGCAGTGTCAGCTTCATAATGAGCAAGCTTTCCACTCAACTGAGGAACTTAGTGTATTAAACAAATCACAGTATATAAAAATTCATTGCTCATGGAAACAAGTAGAAAAAGATCAGCATTAATGATGAAGTGCAACAGATAAAATAAGGAGACAAGGACACAGAAGCATCACTAGTTTAAATAGTTTAAGCTGTTTAAAGTTTAGTTTAAGCACAATCACCTTTGACATGAGCCATTTTGATATGTCAGTACTCCAGCTATGGAGGCCATACAAAGCCATGAACATCAGCACTTTGCAGTGTCTTTAAAAGCTGTAGCTTATTAACCCAGGTTGTCTTCTGGTCTGTTCCAGGCCCGTTTCATGTGGGAGAGAAGTTCCAGGTTTATTTACAGTTTAAATTTACTCCATCTGCAGTGTTACTCTCTAGTACAAGAGAGGCATAAAAGTAGAGAAGCTAAATGCATCATTTTCTATGAGTGAGTCATGTAGAATTTTCAACTGATATTTCTAAATGTGTTATAGTTGTTCAGTACCATACTACACCAGTGCTCATATGCCTTGCTGTGGTTGCATCTAGGTAAAAGATAAGATGAAGAATAGACTGCAATTAGTCCACATAATGTATCCTCCAATTCCTTAGAACATGGTTTCTTTCAAAAAATAACATTTGGATTTCTGTTCCCAGAGTAACTCCTTTAGGACCTGAAACAGTGATCTCATTACAAGTTTTTCAGTTACAGAAACTCTAGTTCTGCAAGATTATGTCCATAATATTGCCTTTACCTACATCTTTAATTCTACTTGTTTCAATTTTCTCATTCTCTCCAGGATTTTTTGCAGAGTTCAGTTCTCCTTTTGTGTCTTCTTTAAATCTTAGCTTCAAGTGTTTTATCAAAAGCAGATATCCACTTCTTGTCTACCTAGCACCCTCTTTAAACTATAGTTTTTTAAAAAACAGTATTGTACAATCAATGGAAATATAGATATTATAAATGCCAAAAAGCTCGGCTAAGTTGTTAAACCAGAGCAAAGAAA
>JAOWBP010000001.1:134093314-134126865 GCA_028571105.1 Tragopan temminckii | reverse complement strand
CTGGGCTTCTTGAGCAGATAAAGAATGTTCTGCTTTCTAGAAGGGCGGGAAGTGAAATGGCTTTAAACTGGAAGAGGGTAGATTTACACTACATATTAGTAAGAAATTCTTTACTGTGAGGGTGGTGAGACACTGGAACAGGTTGCCCAGTGACGTTGTGGATGCCCCCTCTCTGTAAACATGCAAGGCCAGGCTGGAGGGGGCTTTGAGCAACATGGTCTAGAAGGAGGTGTCCCTGCCTACAGCAGGGGGTTGGAATTAGGTAATCATAATGGTCTCTTCCAACACAAACTATTCTATGATTCTACGATTCCACTTGTTCACAGTTTTCACACCAGGCAATCAGCGCCCTTAGTAGCTCTGTGCATTTCCGCAGAAACGCTGAGAAACAAAATCAACCAAGGAAAAGTTTTGCTTAGCACACAGCAGCGCTAAAGCCGGCAGCAGCCTCTGCCGGGGCCTCTCCCAGCCCGTGCCATCAGCATGCACCCCGCGGCCGCAGCCTCCCGCCGTCGCCATGGCAACCCGGGTTGCTCGGGGCCGCCCGGGTCGGGCCGGGCCGCTCCTCCCAGCCCCTTGGGATCACCCAGCCCTTCTCCGCATCCCTCTTATCACTGCTGTTATCGCTATTATTTTTCCCCCACCGGTTCTCTATGGGTAATTTCAGTAAGCAGGAACAGCTGAAATACCTTTCTCACTCCTTCCTTTATGCAGCCCTACAAAAAGCCCAAACCGGCTCGGTATATGGCCAGAAAAGGAAACGCAAGAAGTCTGTCCAGATATGCTAATTGTTTTCATAGGTGGTTTACACTCCTTTCACAGCAACTGATGGGGAGAAGAAAAGATTTATTTCTATATAACGGAGCTGCTGTAGCAGTGGGGTAAAGGCAGCAGCTATATGGGTGGGCAGCAGTCTGCATGGTGAGCCAAGATAAGAGGAGACGGTAATTTAATTATCCCAGAGCACACAGAGTTGTTAATTTGGGCTGAATTTGAATTAACTGCAAATACGGCAACAGAAACGAAAAGGTGTAAATAAAGCGTTCCGGAAGCGCTGTGCCCAACTTTGAAATCAAACAACACAGAGCGCTTCACACTGCTTTTTCCTGTTGGCCACGCGTTTAATTCAGGAACCTGCTGTGAATTTTTAAATCTTTAAAAACATCTTAGGATTAGTGCTTTTCTGACAATGCTTTGACTTTACCAGTGCAAACTCCACTCTGAATATTGGCTATGAATGCTCCTTCAGCAGATTCATGCTAAAGCAGCTGGGCCAATGGAATATGTAAGTAGCTAAATACTGCGCACAAGAAACTGGTACACTGCAAGTCTCCAAGTCAGTTAGGCTAAAATGTCAGCTGCCACCTCCCCGAGGCAGAAAGTGTAAAAATGAATAAACTTTACTGAATTCTTTTCTGTAAAATAAGTGCTTTCTTTTCCCTCTCCCAGTGAAGAATGGCTATTACAAGAGCAGATTAAGAAAAGTGAATATTGAAAGATAAATCACAATCCCATTTCCAGCATCACTGCTTCTGCGAAATAATTTATTTCTGTGATTCCTTTTATATTCAAAAGTAGCAAAGCAATGGGCACCAAACTGTCAATTTCTAAAGACAAAGAACTATAAACACTTTTCTTTAAACTAATCACTCCCCTTCTCCCAGGTACTACTTTGAAGACTGTAAATTCTGCTGTCTGAGAAAAATTCTTTGGTAAACTGTGATTTTTAAAAAGCAAATATGCAAATTTCTCATCATAAGCACCAGTAATAGCAGTTGAATATTTAATCTTCCTGCTGTTTGGAAGATAATCTTATGTAACTTGCTTTAAACTTTTAGTTTGATAAATAATATTGGTTGGACAATCATATTTCTTTTTTCCTTAAACTGCTAAAAATTTAATTCATCAACAAAAAAGAAGTAAGTAATGTCAACTGGAAAACTAAGTTTAAAATAAGAAGTATTCTGGAAAAATCACTGTTTTTGCTTGACGCTGAACAGAGTATTGAGGGTCATTCAATTTTTTGTTAATAATTAATGGAATTTTATTTACAAAAATGTGAAATGAAAGTTAATAGAGATGCTTTCCATGAATACAAATTACAACAGAATATCTCCTGAGCATTGATCAGTAATGAGGTATTATGCGCACTCCAACAACAAATCCCAGTGGAAAGTTTAAATGATAGACATTCTCTTCTTAGGTTGACTGAACGACCCTGAGCTGATTCACTGAGTAAACTCAAACTTATTTCAACTTTCACTTTCATATACTGCTTCTACACAAGTTTACATGAAAATTAAATCCTCTGCACTATTCAGGTCACATTTCTCAAAGATAGGAAATTTCACAAAAGAAATGGATAACTGTTACTTTAATTACATATTGAAATCTTTTTTCTTTTTACTGAAAAATGCAATAGATTTGAAGCTGAGCTTTAATTTCTTTGATGCACCAAATAAGGGAATATTAAAAGCACTTCAAATACCAATTAATTAAAAAATATTTAGTGTAAGAACCACCAAAATTTTTGTCTTGAGAAGGAACAGATGTTTATACTACAGAGAAGCAACTAAGTTTCAACAGAAGCAAACAATCAAAAGGCAACTAATTTCTGGGCTTTTCTAGTTCCTGTCAGCATACCTCATACAAAGGTATACGATTATAGTGTATGATTACCTTTAAAGTCTGAAATTTAGGGCAACAAGGCTTTCTGAATACGAAGCACCTTGAATTGGAATTCTCCACTGGCTTGCTCATCTTCTTCCAAGAAAGCCATCAGACTGTAAAATTTTACTGCACTCCATTCAATTTGATGTAAGAGGAACCCACATTAATAACTAAAAAAATAAAGGCTGAAATCTGCAACATACACTGAAAGTATAAGTCAGTGGAGTGTGCCATTTACTAACATAAATACAGTCAGCTCTTATAAAGAGCTTTACTATTTTTCATATTTTCGTATTGTTCTCTCCATCTTGTTCAGTTTAGCTTCGACAAAACCAGACACTGGAAGATTAATTTTAGTCAAATTTCTTTTCCCATAAAAATGCAGTTAGTATTCTTGTTAAAAAGTGTTCTTGATGAAATAAGTTTTCTTATCACTTGCAGAAATGTATTACTTACTGCAAACATTTAAATAACTATTTCACTATATCAATGCAGGCTGGGGGAATAAAAATTTGCAAGCTAAAAATAAAAAATAAGAAATAGCTCCTATTTAAAAAAGAAGGGGGGAAGGGGGGCTATTAAAAGCAATAAAGTGTTAAGTATAAGAGAAAATGCCCTGTAAGCACTCAATGTACTAGCATTGTGGAAGCAGGGATCAAGAAAACCTAGTTGGATTACATGGTGCAAGACCGGAGCTAGTAGTTGTTAAAGTACATTTTACAGCAATTTCTGAAAATATCCAGGTCCTGAGTAGTTGTTAAAGTACATTTTAAAGTGATTTCTGAAAAAATTCAGGTCCTGAGTGGCATACAGTTTGGATGGGAGATCTCAACATGTGGTATCTCTAAAATGGATTTGATGGGTGGACCATTTGGTGGGTAAGGAATTGGATGGATTGTCATATTCAAAGTGTTGCAGTCAATGGCTTGATGTCCATGTGGAGACCTGTGATGAGTGGTCTTCCTCAAGGGCCAGTATGGGGACTGTCACTTCGTTGGTGGCATGGTGGCATACCTTCAGCAAATTTACAGATGACACCAAGCTGAGTGGTACAGTTGGCATGCTGGAGGGAAGGGATGCCATTCAGAGGGACCATAGCAGGCATCAGAGGTAAGCCCATGTAAAAAACATGTGGTTCAATAAGGCCAAGTGCAAAGTCCTACACTTGGGCTGGGGCATTCCCTAGCACAAATACAGGCTCGATGATAGGTGGATTGAGAACAGCCCTGCAGAGAAGGACTTGCGGATATCAGTGGATGAAAAACTCAACATGAGTCAGCAATGTGCACTTGTAGCCAAGAAAGGCAACCATATCCAAAGCTGCATCTAAAGCAATGTGTCCAGGAGGGTGAAGAAGGTGACTGTCTATCTCTACTCCGCTCTTTTAAGACCCCACTTGCAGTACTGCATTCAGGTTTGAAGCCCCCAAAATAATAAGGATATGGACTTGTTGGAATGAGTCCAAAGGAGGGCCACAAAGATGATCAAAAGACTGGAGCACCTCTCCTTGAAGAAAAGCTGAGAGAACTGGGGATGTTTATTCTGGGAAAGAGAAGGTTCTAGGAAGACTTTATCGCAGACTTTCAGAGGGGACTACAAGAAAGTTGGAGAGGGACTTTTTACAAGAGCATGTAGTGATAGGACAAGAGGTAATGGTTTGAAACTAGTAAGGAGTAGATTTAGATTAGACATTAAGAAGAAATTCTTCACTGTGATGGTGGTGAGGCTTTGGAACAGGTTCTCCAGAGAAGTTTGGATGTTTCATCCCTGGAGACCAGCTCTGATGGTGCTTTGAACAATCTGGTCTAGTGGAAGGTGTCATTGTCCACAGTAAGAGGGTTGGAACTAGATGATCTTAAAGGTTCCTTCCAACTCAAAACATTCTGTAATTCTGTGTATGAACATGTTCCCCCAACACCCAGTTGTGTTCCTCTCTTAACTCACAGATCTTTAAAAGAGACTTATACAATACGGATATTTAAAGTTTGGACAGGGTATTACTTGAAGGTATTTCTGTCCCGCTTCTCACTTAGCTTACTTTTAAGCAAACTAAAATATACTCTTTAAATGCATATCTTGGTATGTGCAGTTAACAGAAAAATAACAATTACAAGTATGATGTATTTTGTGTTACCATAAATTTCCCATAAAAATCAGTTGGAGATACTTTCTGGTTGCTTTCTCGGTTACTTCAACATGCACATTTTCACCAGTCCTATTAAAAGTAATATTCTCATTTTGGCTACAGTGTGTTTTATAGTTTATTGTTGCAGGTCAAAAATACCATTTTTACTAGTCTAAGTTTGCAGTTACAGCCTGAAGTAGGAGAAAAATGTTTTATATACTGCAGTAAATGGTACTGTTGAATGTTCTGATAGGTAAGTGAGAAAGATGGGCTGAGAATAAGGAATAGGCAAGATGTGGTAGGGAACAAGAAAAGCTATCATTAGGTATTTCTTAAAAGGCTTCAGAAATAACCATCAAGGAAGAAGAAAATGATCCATGAAGAGAGATCAGACCCCAAAATAAGAAGTTAGGATGTAGCTAGTTGTATTAAAAACAGAGTTTTTAATTGAGGAGTTTAATAATGAAAACAAAGCTTTTTCTTTCAAACTTTTCTATTTTAAATCTGTCTGTCATTGGAATGGGGAAAAGAAATAAAAAATTCCACTTCAGCATATTTTGTTTTCAGTTCCATTGGAGGAAACTATTCTAAATAATAAGGTATTCAATCTTAAACTGCAAGATTCATATATTTTTGAGAAAGCTGAAACAAAACTAACATTTTCTAATAGGAGATCTCACTACATATCAAGTTTTCAATAAAATGATCTCAGGGCAACTGCTGTTAGGTAGATAAACAGAGACTGGGTAAGCTCAGTGGAGAGTAATTGGCTGTGTCCTGTTTTCAGTCAGTGACTGGCAAACAGAAAGAACAGACTTAAAGCACGAGGGTAAGCTTGGAGACTGATTAGTCAGGAAGCTATTGCTAAAGGCAGCACGAGTAGGAGCTATCCCATGAGCTCTCTTACAGCAGTTTTCCTTGCCCTGCGAGACACAACTGGAAATCCCTTAATGCACTCTGCCCTTCATTTATTTTTGCTACTGGACATTTGAGTGCATTTAAGAACGCTGCTTTTTTGAGTAGTTGCCTGATGATGGATCACATGGAATTAAAATGATTTTATATTTCTTAGGGAAAGGGGAAGACTACCATCTACAGTACAATTATAAAACTAGGGATGATCTGATAGCATACTGCTTTTTATTCTGTGCTGAGTAGCCAGAACTGAGTTTACAACTAGTTAGATATCACTCTTTATTATATGTGTGATTTGCTTTTTAAGATGAAATTATGAACTTAACATATCCAAATTCAGATATTTAGTCAGCTTTCTTGTAATTCCTATAATCTTGCTGCTTTTAACTATTTTAATATATTCTAAAGTGTGTCATGATTACATTCAATGCAAATATTATATTTTTATACCAGTCAGCAGTGATGAAACATTAACTTCAAATCTTGCTTATGAATAAAAATATAAATATGTAACATAATGTTACAGTACCAATTCATTTAATTTTTATCCAGCTACTCTAACAAAACATTAGCATACTTAAAAATTATTATCATAGTAACTAGCTGTGAAATATAAATTACACAAACACTCTGTAGTAAAGAGAAAGAGCTGAGTATCAAGATACTAGAGTTTGGAAGCAAAAGAAAGTGGGTTATCCAAACTCAATGCAAATGTTCATATATAAGCACTGTAATAGAATTAACTCATTTATTCTTTTCTTCATTCCTTGCTCAGGACAGAATATGCTAACTTGAAGAGCAACTATTCAAACTATTGTTTTATCTTCAGTATTCGTTGTACCAATTTCTATTAACTTTATTATAGATACAGAATTAAAACATGGAGAAACCTCTTCTTCACATCACTAAAATTAGAGGCCTAAACTCACTATTTAACAATTTATAAAAGCTAATTCTTGTCTAAGATGGGTATACCCTTCTCTCTGTGCAATATAAGAAGCATAAGCTCACTAATTGGGTATCTATATTAATGAGGTATGAAATTCTTCAAGAAATTAAATACATGAATTAATTGTAGAAGATCAGTTAAAAATGGACACCTGATATGCCCAAGTAATTAATTAGCATTCAAAAGCACTTTACGTGTTTAGTGCTTTGTTCATACTATTTTCACTTGCAGTTTTGGATATTTGGTACATCTGTAAAGTACATCCTGAGGGTCTCAATACTCTAACAGTGAAAACTGGGGGAAAAAACAAATAAACAAACAACTAAACAAAACAACAACAACCAAAAACAACAGAAAAACAAACCAAACCAACCACGGCCACCCAAAAGTACACAGGAACTGCTCTGGTTTGGAGGAAATCTTTAAGCACTGTTTCTCTTGAAATAGTTCTTATTTCATTCTTCCAAATTTAACAGTCCTCTCCAAGCTCCTCCATCAGCCTAATTTGGCATTGTGTTCATATGGGTTATCAGCAGGTTTGGAATCGTTACAATGACTCACCCAGTTTTTCAGTTAATGATGGTAGAGTGAAAGCAGAGGTGTCATGAACTTTACTTTCTCATGAAAAAGATGGAAGAAAAAATACTTATATTTTAGAACATAGGAAGAAAAAGTGTATTATCTCTCCCTTTTCTGGTAACAAGAGTAATGCATGCTCAAATAAGAATGGGTCCTCGGATAAACTTCTCCAGACAAAGTTCTTTGGGGAAGAAAAAGCAATTTTGGCAAGGAAATGAAGTAAGGTATTTGGGGAATAAATTACTTTTCATTACTTTTGAAACTAAGAAAATGGGAAAAAACAATCACTAAATGTAATTATAAATACAATAAGAAAAGGTACCCATTTCAAAATGATTATGAGAACTTTTACTCAGCTACATTTAACTCTGGTTCATCCAGATTCCATTATTCCCTAAGGGCACAAATTTAAACCATACTCTCCATATCCCTGGAAAATTCCCTCTGTTCATTAGCTCCTCTGCTTACAGAGTTCTGCTATAAATAACAAACATTACTGAGCCTCGTGATTCAAATATTCATATTGAATGAGGAAAGCCGATTATGATTCCTGCCACAGAAAACATTCAGTCTTTAATCCAGTGACTGAAGTAAAATGCATATAGGGATCTGGAAGCTCCAACCATGAAAATACCAGCCTATTAATTTGTGTCCCACTAGGCAGGCATTTTCCAACAAATAGTTTACCCATGGTTTTATTAAGCTCTTTTATCCAAGATGTTTATACCAAAGCAGCTGTGATTTAATTCCATTCCATAACACAAATACCTATGATACTAATACAAACTTTACCATTTCCCACCAATATTTTTTGAAGTGTAGAAATCAATCTCAAATTTAACTAAAACAGTCACTTCATCGAGCAAAATGTGAGGCATATCCTGATTTTAGTTTATCTGTTTTTCATTTTTCTGTTTATGAAAAGCAATTATAACAAAATGCAGTGCTTCTAGCCAGTATCTGCTCCCAAATGGCAAAGAAGAACCCAAGTGACAAAGTGATTGGAGAAGTGAAAATATATACCCTTTAAAATTATTTAACTGTGATTTAAGAAACGGAAAAGACTTTGACTTAGTGGAAGGTGTCCCTGTCCCTGCAGGGGGGTTGGAACTTAACCCTTTTGGTTGGGACTAGATGGTCTTTAATGGCTCTATGATTCTATGATTGATTCTGTGTCAGGAACAAGAGTCAAAACAATATCCACTGAAAAGGAATACATTCTTTATTAGCCCAATTTTCCTCAAAATCCAAATATTCTTCCCCGAATATGCTTAAATTATAGCCTTTCATTTTGGATTTGTAAGCTACATGAACGTAAGGAAAGGCAGTTGGTAAGGTTTGTGGGTCATGTGTTACTGTGACATAGGAGACTGTACGTATGGTGCAAACTGAAAGTAGAAAGTCAGAAGCAGTGAAAATATCAGATTGCAAGAGTAATGTATTCACAAAGGTGTTGCCCACTGATGAGCTGCATAAGTGAATTGTGTAATTTTTTTGACAGCTGCAATATATAGTACTTTTACTATGCCAGAAACAGCTTAATGTAGACAATGATGAATTGTCATGAAAAATACGAGTAATTTCCAAAACCGTTTTAATAGGATCTAACCATCTAATCATAGTCCAATTGTCTTGCACTACTCCAGATCATTCTGGCTATCATCTTTCCTTCTGACATTCACGTGAAAGCTGTATTCGTGTCCTGTATTTGCTTTCTTTGCCACTCATGATCTCTAAGTAGGAGCCACCAAGAAAGTCTCTTGAGCCTTCTCATTATTTTGCTGGGAGGTTGATGTGAATTTTGCCTTAGGCATGTATGATGGAAATAAGTAAGACTTATCTATTTTTGGCATGAAACAAAGATGATACCACATTTATCAAGCAACTTACAGACACAGTCAACAGTTCTGGTTCATCTTAAATGCAAATTTTCCTTTAGAATATTCCAAAACTTAAAAGTAAAGCTTCCAAGTGTTCCTATTCCAACAAAAAGGAAGAAAGCACAGGATGCTCTTGTTTTCCCGGCATCTTTTAATGCCTTTTATTTGCACTGAATGTTGACTTACAACAACAAACATCAGGAAGAAATAGAACTCCAGTACTTCTTTTACACTACATATTTTTGCTCTGTAGCAACAAGCACTTAGAAAATGAAACTAAATAATCCCAAAGGAGGAAAGAAAACTGTTAAGGGAACACATTCACTTACATGGCAATAAAAGATGAATTAAGTGTGCTTAAAGAATTTGATGTGTAATGTTTTGTGCTTTCTCTGCATCTTTTGAAATACTGAATGAACACTTGCATTTACTAGGCATTGCTTGAGTCACAAAAGACTCGGGTCAGGATCAATACACCGTATCAATCTAAGATTTTGTCCCTAGTGTACCTAGTGTCTGTATTAACCAGACAATACTCAATTCTACCATCTTGCTATTGAAATTTCACAACCCAACATAGTGAAAGAAAGTAAAGGCAATCCTTTTAAAATGATATATGTAAGAATATAATGAGAACTGTGATTGCTGTTCAGACTATGCATACGTTATTTATTCTGTTTGGATCAGTGTTTCTAAAGCATTTAAAGAAAGTTTCAGGACCTTAGATGCCACTTATTCTTAATGTTCAGAAAATAATAAACAGAAGGGAAAAGGCCTGGTAAATTTATAGCTAAAGCTTTGTTTAACGAATACGGAAGAGATTTGAAAAGTACTCTGAGAAGTGACAGAACCTCTTTACTATACAGATCAGCTCAGTAATCATCTTCAAATGGAAAGTTCTGCACGACTAAACAATGGAAAGACAAATATGGGTAAATTGTTGGTAATTTACAGCTCCCTTTGCAGATTTAAGACTGTCCACTGATGCATATTCAGAGGACTGCTTTGAATATATAACCTGCCTGTAGTACCTTTTGGAAATCTAGTTACCCAGACAGATGACTATGAAGCTGACATTTACTATATGTGCAATTACGGGATATAGAGTGTCACTACTTTCAAATGTCACTTCTTTGCTACAGTTCTCGTCTTGCAGAAAATGTGCTTGCATCTCCTGAAAGAAGCATTCTTACTGAACTAGTACCAATAAACGCTGGCAAGATATTTATGAAAGCACTTAGTTCTTACGAGTGTCTAATTTGAACACTTCAGAAGATCTCACTTTAGTAACGAACTCATCAAATCTCTGCAGAGTAAGTCCCTTTATAAGGTCCAAGGTGGCAGTTAGAATTTTTGCTCTTAGTAATCTTTTGCTCTCTTTCTTGTCTATACAATGTTCACTGTAACTCTTCATAGTAAGATGAAGATATGCAGGACAGTTTACTCATGGCAATTTTTCTAAGATTACAATTCCTCTTTTCCTTTTCTAAATATGGGTGCTGCCAAGAGGTTGACAGTTTAGGTTTGGCTTATACAGACAGCAAGTTAACAGAAATTCTTTTTCTTTCTATACCAGGTTTTTTCAGAGTACTTGCATGCACTTCCTACTGATTTGAAGTACATTTTTTCCATTCTTAGCAGAATCTGTATCAATTTTCCAGCATTTGGCTGCTCTTTTTTTTCTTAAGGATTATTTACTGTTTTTCTTTCTGTCAATCTTAAGTCAATTAAAAAATGTTGATGTTGCTTTTTTTTTTTTTTTTTTTTTTTTTTTTTTTTTTTTTTTGGAAAAGGCTCTGAAAACTCAAATTTTACCATTTTTCATCCAAACCCCATCTAACCACCTTTCATCCTTCTGACCCACTTTCTCTACTCCAACATTAAACTTCAAGAAAGGGAGATTCCTAGATAAAGATCCTAAACACTCTGCAAAATTAATCATACTTTATATTTTCAAATGTTATTTCTACAGGGCCATCTCTGTGAGAGCCTGCATGTGTGTGCAACTATGCCAATACAGAATTAGTTCTAAAAAAAAAAACAAATAAAAATGAGTAAATTTCCTCCTCTGGATATTTTTTCACACATACACAAAGTTTGCTCCTATGGCCACAATTTCTCTGACCTTTGCTGCCTACTCCCGAAAAAAAAATAATAAATTATAATTAACATTGTATATGGTTTCAGGGGAATTATTTCTGTTAGGATAGGCAGCAGTTTTACTTGACTTCTGAAGTCAATATTGAAGTGAAGATTTGGTCTTAAAATGGGAGCAGTTGAGAACTACCTTTCTCTTTTTAACAAAAATTCTAGTAAATATTTTCATTTTATAACAGTGCCTACAGACATTGCAAGTTTGCTGAGGAAACTAGTCTGTTGAGTGAAAATTCACAAATCCTTCCAAAAAATTTCTCTACTTTCTTCTTTCCATACATGAGTTAAAAACATCTAGCTAAATATTTAGCTCATGAACGGAATGAAAACCAGGCTAACATCAATAATTTCTTAAAAACAATGTCTACCATGAGGAAATGATTGTGTTCAAGAATGCATCTTCAGGGCCACAGGTTAAGAAACGTACTGGGAAAAATCTTCACAGGCTTCAGTGTCTCTCCAATGTTAGGTACTTCCTAATGTTCCCTGCATGCAATTTTGGGAAACACAGCAACATACACTTTTTTTTAAAAGGAAAAACTGAGATCAAATGTAAATCATCACATGCTGTCATATATAGCAATGCTCAAATAAAATAGTGACCTCCAGGTGGTTGCACTATTGATTTTCAGAATTAAGATGAGCCTTAGCTCACTGCCATCTATGATTGTCAAAAATAAGGTAGCAGAGACACTAAGATGAACCTCAGAAGACAATTCTATTCTGAATAAGAGATGAAAGAAACACAGGAAAAAAAAAAAAGAAAAGTTTCCTTCTGCTTAACTGGGATTAGAATAACACTGCTGGCAAGAATTTTATTTAACATAGGTATTTAAAACAGTTCAGACTAAAAATCATATGAAAATTATTCTGTCGTTTACAGGTTTGCTGAACAAAAAACTACAGTAATTTACACTATCCTTTACAGTGGGGGTTTGACTTTACTATGGAAAGAAGACCTTGTTACCTTTGACAGCACAGTCCACAACCCAACTGATTGCAAAAGAAAGATTTCTTTCAACCTTTGAAGTCACAAAAATCAACCTGCATTTTCACTTCCATTTTACTATAGCTTGTCTTTACTCTCAGCATTTTGAATCTAACCTCCTTGTAAAGAAAATCACTTTCCACTGCATTTGAGATATATATACGTGCAATCACAGCTGTATGTAGAATTTCTATTCATGTATTTCAGATAACATTACCTTGGCTACTGTTACTGCAAATAAATGTGTAGCCATAGCAGCAGAGAACTTAGTGCAGGCTGCAAAGCTTGACTGAAAACTTATTTAATAATGCAGTTTTCTGTGCTGCAGTGGGCACTTTGCTGCCTTGGATATACTTGTTTGTGTGTTTGAACGTAACTAGCTTGGAATAAATGTGCAAGATGCTAATGTATGTTGATTGTTGTTTTAAATAACTGATCGACTCAGATCAATGTTAGCCATTAGCTGCTTGAAAAGATATTATAATGTGCAAAATCCTGATCACTGGCAATTAAGTGCTTTATTCTGCTCTCAAAATACAAAGCTTCTCCATTTGATATTACTGAATCAAAGGTACAAAAACACTAGAACTACACTAACAAACAACTAGAGCTGTACACTATTCTGACAAGCAATTACAGCAAAAGCATATTTTGCAGTAGTTCCACAGTTTATGGTTATTTTCATTTAAAGCTAACTGTAACCTTATCTGGCAGTTTTTGTATAAATTTAATTCAGCTGTTAGTAAAATAAATACAAAACAGCATTAATAGAAACAAAGGAAACAAATATAGAAATCATACCAACAAAAATCTTTTGAAAAGATTTGTATTCCTAAGGTAATTCTGATCACAGAAATAAGAGCAGAATTAAATGACAAAAAAAAACAACCACACATTGTGTTAGAAAAAAAAAAAAAAAGAAGAAGAAAATCTGTTCGATAAAAGAAAAGTGCAGTAGAACTGAAAATAAAAGAACGCAGCCAAGAGGCCACCCTGGGAAGCAGCATGAGAACTAATACTCAGAAATACCAGGTGAAGACTACCAGTTTTCAGGGGAGATCAACAAATCACAAGGAGGAAAAGGACCAATCAATGGCTATCATTCGACTACATTTACTACTTGTTTGTTTTTTTTTTTAGCAATCTATTTAATGAAAGGAGAAAATGCCTAGTCTCCGTTCTAGCGCTATTTAATGCTGGCTTGCTCCTCTGTTTTTCACTTTTATTTTTTTTTAAAAAGACTTGGCTTAGCCTCACCATTAGGAGGTTGTTTGGTATCTTGAGAGTATTGTACTGAGGATAATGATGGCGGTGATGAAATAAATTATCTTCCTGTTGCCATTTATATTACAGCTATGGAGAGAGTGGGCATTCTTTCTGCATTTCTCACCCTTACCATACTCTATGAAATATGAAGTCACTGTTTTTTACATCTACTGTGCTGGAGTACAATTTTATTTCACTTTTTTTAGAGAAAAATCTTTAATCATAAAGACTAAACAGTTTTTGTTTGGTTTTATTTTGTTTCTAAACAAGAAAGATTAGTTAGAACTTGATGGCATCTGCCCAGTAGAGATTGCTGCACTCTGAATCATTCAGTAGGTTGATGTTTCAACACATGACTTGTAATTCTTTCTGACTGTATTATGAGTCAAAGAAGTACACTCTAGGTATGAACCTGCAATGTGTATTAATAAAGCATATCCACTATAAGTGAATCTGTTAGTCTCATCAGACGAATCAAACAAGAAAAGTGCTTTATCGCTTTCCACATATTTTAAGGTAGTAGCTTTTTTGGCACACTGATACAAAATTTAGCATTCATTTGAAATTTCAAGTTGGGAAAAACAGCCAATCAATTAAAGGCCAAACCAATCTTTCTGTCTAATGACACATTACAATTTTTATGAAGTAAGCTGAAATCAGAGACTTTTTACTATAGAGTATATGTGAAACCAGCTACAGAAAATAAATCATAATGTCTAGTATACATAGAAACAATAAGTTACTGCATATTTATCCACATTAGACAAAAAGTGAAAGAAAAAAATTACAAAGAGGATGAAACTGAAAAAAAAACAAACTTGACATTATAAAATGCTCAACTCCTTGGTAACAGAAAATTAAAGAAGCTTTGTAAGTTTTGGTTTGAGTGACAACACTACTAACTTTAGTGAGGTTACTAAAAACAAGCTTTGCTACTGAGGGTCTAGTATACATTCTAGATAATATGCAACCTACATAATTTCTAATTTCCTAAAACAAAATAAATGATCAGACAGAACATTCTCGAATTACCTACATAGGTTTTCAACAGCTGAAGAAAGAAACAACAACAAAAAAAGAATAATTTGCAAGATAAACTCCAAGCGATTAATGCCCATATATTTTAGCAGAAATTATATCAAGTTCAGTGCTATGTTTGGTTCAAGACAGTCAGATACAACATCTAGATACTGTGACAAGTGCAAACAAATCAACAACATAGTACTGAATTTCTTAAAAGAAAGATTAGGAATGTATTATCTTGCTCCAGAAAAAATCAGGCTCAAGAAAAGCTGCATTCATTCTAAAACATCTTAGAATCATTTGTCTCAAGATGCTCTATTGAAAATATGGCTAAATTAAAAGCAACAAAAAACCCAAGAGTTTACTCTTACTTTTTTAGAACAAACATCTGATCTTCAATCAAATTTGAGTACCAGACTATATCCATCAGTTATACAAACTGGTTCCCACGCTTTGCAGAATTTAAAGTTCTGTGTTCTTTCTTTATTTTTTAACCTGAGACAAAAGACTTAGTCCTCATGTTTGTCCAAATGCATTTATAATTTGAAAACGGAAACCATACTGCCTGCAGTCAGATAGATAGAATGGGCAGAAAATAAGCAACAATCAACATAACTGTTCCATCAAGTGGTATCTTACAGGGTAGAATTCAGATGTGCTCTGTAGTCATTATTTAAATATCAGTATGTTACGTGCCAGACAATCACCTGCCAAATTTACTTCATTTTTCCTTGGGCCAATTCCTAGAAGTGAATTAAATTATCTTTCACCTGTCTTTCTGGCTCTAGATCATTTGACTTTCAGTTTAATGACAAATTCTGCATGGTCTTTTTGTCCACTGTAGACATTTAAGAAATAAAAACATAAGAAACACAGAGGTATAATTAATATCCTCAGTGTGATTGCATTTGCTTTTGAAATTATGAAGTGTATTTAAATATCAAAAGATAATGCATTCTGCTTACAAAATGAAGACTTTTGTTTTTCTTTAAGGTTAATTAAAATTTTTCTTTAATAAAATAAACTATGTAAATAAACTGAGACCACTAGGCTAGGAGCCACTGAAAACAGTCAATCTGGATTCCTGAGATTTAGATAAAATGCAGCTAAAATACTGTTCTGCAGATTATCTAGGGAAGCTAAAAAACATCTATACCTTCAATTAACTTTATGCAGAGGAGTATTTCTACTGATTGAGTGGGATTGTTTGGGAGTTTATGCATAAGACCCATGCTCAAATTTTGGAGAAATACTATTCCATGAAATAACGGATTAATTTCCTCTTACTTCACTGACACAACATCATTTTTTAAATATTTTAGTGAATGGCAGCTTAAACTACTCCAGATAAAGTATCAATAAAACCAAGACAAAAAGAAGGAATGCAAAAGGTTATATAATTTGGTGTCATAAATATTTAACATTTTAAATGTTTTGCAATCTCTGCTTTCTAACAAAGTACATAATAGATTAAAAAGTCTTGCATTATTGTTCCTAAGGTTTATAAAATTATTGCACTGAAAACTATGATCAAATTTTAAACAAATATAAAAAACTTAAAACAGAAGAGCTTTACAACATAATAAGTACTGTTTCATGGTGTAATATTCATATGAACGTTAACAAGGTACCAATACTGTTTTAGTGTTACACTAGTGCAGAAAACAGAAAATATCACAGCAATCTTTTGAAAACACAGATCAACTACGTAAGCTAAGTTAAAAAGAGCATGCAATTCATGAATATGGTTCATTACCATGGTTACAGGCTTTCAGCACAGGCCTCTGTGTGGTTGGACTGAGATTTTGTGGTATTTCTGCAAAAGCAAGAAAACAAAGGAAAATAAACACCTCTTTGAAAGTTTCTGGATGGAGTATTGTAACAACGTAAGCAAGCAGAAATACTTGAAAGTTAGATATTTCTAGGACAAAATCTACAGTGGAATAAACTGATGCACTGGCAGAACAAGAGGACTCTTGTCTCCTGCATACAGTGGTTATTACTGTAAACCCCTAAAATTTAAAGTATACATAGCTATATGGAAGAATTTTAACGATCAGGCTGCACTAAGTTCAGTACATTGATCTCCAGGAGACTACAGATAGCAGCAAAGTAGCCTGAACATCCCTGATAGATAGGTATCACTGCAAGAAAGAATTAAACCCCAAAGCCCTTAGACCACTGGACCCATAATGATTTCAGCTTTACTCAGAAAATAAAATGTAAAATAGAATATCCACCTTTAGGCCTTGGTGTTCTTTTCCTTCGATCTCGAAAAGCTGCACCTGACTGCAAGGCCTCCAACAGACTATCCATCACTCCAGTCTCCTCACCTTCTGTAAGAGAAAGGAACCCTCTGGGTAACCACAGCAATATGAAAGCATAAGTAATATTAACAATAAAAAACAACAATAATTCATAGTAGTATTAAAATCAGTTAAAACTTATTTGAAGTTTAACATTCAGAACATTGCTCTCTCACAACTAAACAGAACAGATTTGGTCTTCTGTCAATTGCACTAGGCCAAATTTTATTTCATTCATTTCACGTTCCTCTTTCTCAACTGTAGCTTTAAATGAAATGTCATTTCACTCATATTTTCATTTCAGTACCCTTTTGCAACTGCAAATAATCAGTTTCATGTCAGCTTTCAAGAGCTGTCCCTTAAGTGATTTGCTGTATTAGACAAAAGAGATCATTTCAGTTATTGTTATAAAAAGTTGAAATTGTTTCTCGATGGGAAGCTGAAGGAAAAATATTGGACTAAATAGGATATAAAATGATATCCATAGGTAGCTTTAATCAAAAGCCATTTTCCTTTCATACTTAATGACCTGTGTTCAATATTGATGTAGTCCAGGAAAATACTTCTCATCATATTACACGTGTGGGGATAATATCTCCCTGAAAGAATTAAGAATGTTATCATGATGTTATAATTAAACATAAGCATTAAAAACTTTACTTATATTTCCCCAAATAAACATATCAGAAATCTTAGGTATTTTAACTTAATTCATCCTTTGTCTCTACACCTGTAAGGAGAAAAAAACCCACAACACCATGGATTTCCTATACAATGAAAAATCTCCACAGAGCAATAAAGAACTAACTACATGACAGAAATCTCATTATGTCTCACAAGGCTAAACTCCCAAGGTCAACATACACCTTGGATACAGTCAAACACATCACATGATTTTGCAGATATTAGTGAACACATTTCTACTCTCAAAATTTGAGCTTTGATGTCCACACAAAAAATGTCATTAAATATAAAAAAAAGTTTTCTTTTTTTTCAAAAAAAATCTATAGAAATACACATATAAACATATTTAAAGCTCACAACAGATGTTCTGTAACATTGATTCAAAATTAAATTATATTTTCATAAACATATTTTGTTTGTAATTTTACCCACTCTTTAATTTTTGCTAATTCTATATGTATACTTGTGTTTAGGGAATGATTTTTATTTCATTTTTGGAATTCATTAAATATATTCCACTAAGAAGAACAATCTTCTTTGTAGTACTTCATCTGCTACTATCCCAAGTGACGAAACTATAATCTGAGAACACACTTATTTCTTCTCTTCTCTCTATAGACTCAACTACTGGACTTAAGGAGCTATGCATAAGGAGAAACAATGGAAAATTAGCAAATATTTTATAACTTTGCATAACATTGATCCCCATTTATTTTCTATGCAATACGTGGCAGATATGGAATATAAATAAAGACAGATTTTCTCTTGCTTTGAATTTAGTATAATATACTTTACCACAATGAAGTTTCCTCTCTCGTGACCAGCGGACCAGTACAGCAATTAACTTACTTAAAAAATATTATTCATATTGCATATTCACCTTCTTGGTGGCTTTCATTGTTGTTCTGTTAACTTCTTTTTCTATCTGATCTCATACAATTCTTTAATATTCACATCTCAAATGAAAACACTCAGTGGGTGTTTCAGTTTAAGTGATGCTCAAGGAACAAACCATTAGTTATATTAAGGTACGTGAATTTTGGAGGAAAGTTTATAAGCACAGTGGGTAGTAATAACTCAAAAAAGACTCAATATTAGTACAGTTTCCAAAATAAAACCATAACTGTTTATGAAAGAAGAGTTCATAAACTTTGTTTTAGGTGGTAGTAATAACAAAAAAAAAAAAAAAAAATTGCTTTCAATTCTATTTCAGCATGTCATCTTTTCTCATTTTAAGCCTTTCTAAGACTACTATGAATTGCATAGTTATTTTGAAAACATAATAGATTTCAGTAGAAAAAAAAAAAACAGTGCATAATTTGTTATACAATAAAAAGACCAATTGAATAAAAAATATTGCATATTTTAAATAATAGAATGGAAATACAGCAAAACCAACTTTTCATTGCATAGCTGGAACGTATTTAAGGGTACTATCTATTTTTCTTTCTTATCTGAAATATACTGTAGCCAGAAATCGTCTAATGTTTTCATTGACATGCAGAAGTGTTAACAGAAGAATAAATGGCATATATAAAAACTGAATTAAAAAAGAAACACCTCTAGTAATATTATAGTATATGTGGATTTACTGAAGAAAAATTAATGACTGCAAATAAAAACATTCACAGTTGCTATTCTGTACTAAAACATGCAGAAAGCTTGTTTTTCAAACTTCTACATCTTCAAAGAGGCTCCAAATGCTGGTTTTTGATGCCTAAATCAGCAGTTGATTACACCACCTTCTATGAGGTCGTATAGCTAGCTATTAATACCCATACTGTTATTATCACTCTAGTCTGTTAGTAATAGGCAATAAATTACATTAATCTCCCTATTCTGAATCTGTTTTGCCTGTGACGGTAATTGGTGCATGATCTTCCTGTCCTTATTTATGACCCTTTTTTCCCTTTTTTCATCATCTTTTCTCCTCCTCTTCTTTCTGAGGAGGAGAGGTGAGAGAGCAGCGTGGTGGAAGATGCCTGTCAGTGTAAAACCACACCATCTTCATATTTCACAAATGCAACAGAAGGAAAAGGGTGCGAGAACTCAGGGGATACTCATCAAGTTATCTGAAATAGCAAAGACTTGATATAATCTTTGAAATAAATCCAGGTATCATAGCATCATTCTAGCTTTTATGTAATTCAAAAATAAACTTGTAGCACTGAAGCTACTGGGTTTGTTCTTCTTGTCTGAATAATCAAGTCCTGGTATCACACACAGTTCAGTAGTTAGCAAAATAAATAAATAAATAAATAAATAAATATTTTTTTTTCCCTCACTAAAATATAAACTGTTTTGTTTTGGTTTTTCCTCTTCAGCTGAGGATATAATTCAGGTCAAATGCACTGTGCCCAGTTCTTGATGACATGGAATTTAATTTCTTCCAGGTTTAGCTATGCCAAGTCTTTCGCTATAACATAATAAATCTTCTGAGGCAAGTGAATACCAGTCTTCGGACAACAGCAGAGATTTCCCAAATTATTCACACAAGGCTAAGCATGAGAGAAAAAGATACAACTTAAGATACTCTTAAGCACTGATTAGAAAGAGATTTAAGAAAAAAAAATCTGCAAGCAGAAAATACTTTTTCTTTCTCTTTCAAGTGCTCCACTGTAGGTTTGCTTGAATAATGATTGACTGTAAGAGTACATCCCATAAAGCAATGCCTAACTGATTAAAGGTTCCAATTTGAGTAAAAACCGAAGGGCCAAATATCATAAGAGTAAAGTTTTAGCAATGGTGTAGTGTTTGATAACTTAATTTCTGGAGAGTAGAACAGGGACAGGGAGATAATTGAAGCCATCAATGCAGGAGTGAGCCCCAGTGTTTGGAACTGGTTCAATTTTTTCAGTTTTAAAAAGATTCTCAGGCAATAAGATTCTGTGAAACATTCATACTACTGACACATAACTTTCAAGCACTTTCAGATGTACACATGAACAGGGCAGGAGCTCTTATTAAGGCTCATGTAGTCAATGCAAGAATACAAGAAACTTCCTTTTCCAGAGAAAGAAATGTTTCAAAAAGTGCATTATTGTGACCCCCTAAACTCTGACTCCTTACTCCACTGAGATTCAGATACAATCTTACACAGAAATTGTTGGTGAATGTGAAGGTTAGTTTTGTCCAGGAAATGGTGGAATTTTAGTAACACTGCATGAATTCGAGCAATAACTCCTAACACAGTGTAAGTGCTCCTTTGACCCTAATTAACTGTAAGAATGTTGTTACAATACATGTGGAAAAGAAAACTTCTGACGTACAAGTGCAAAGTTGAAATAGCTGTCAAGTATGCCCTGGATGGACTGGCTGAAAGGACAGTTCCCTTTCCCTTTATAATTAAAAAGTGTTAAACTCAGCTTCCGCCAGGAATGTTGTTATTCAATTGCCTTTCCTCAGAGGCAACTTCAGGAAAAAACACCTACCAGCTTTTCCCAAACCTCACAGGAATCACAGAAACAGTCTAGTCCAGAATACAATGAGTTCAATTTCTTACTGATGCTCAACACAAAGCAGTAAGCCTGTGCTAGTTCTTCAAAGCCCTAGAAATTATATCATTATAATATGATTTCACCTAATGACCAAATCATATCATAGGATCATATCATAGAATGGCTTGGGTTGGTAGGGAACCTCAAGGGTCATCAAGCTCCAACCCCCCTGCCACAGGCAGGGTCACCAACCTCCACATTTAATACTAGACCAGGCTGCCCAGGGCCCCATCCAACCCGGCCTTGAACACCTCCAGGGACGGGGCATCCACAACCCCTATGGGCAGCCTGTTCCAGCACCTCACCATTCTCATAGTAAAGAACTTCCCCCTGACATCCAACCTAAATCTCCCCTCCTTCAACTTAAAACCATTTCCCCTTGTCCTGCTATTATCTACCCTTTCAAAGAGTTGACACCCCTCCAGGTTATAGGCTTCCTTTAGGTACTAAAAGGCTGCAATGAGGTCACCCTACAGCCTTCTCTTCTCCAGGCTGTAGCACCTAATTCCATAAATCTTCTAGCTGAGGAGAGTTGGTTTCATTCTGTCTTGTTTGCTCTTGCTAAAATTGTCCCATCATGTAGTTGTCATACCATGATTTTATGGGACACAAATAGTTTGTGACTCTGAGCATATGAATGAAAGCTGGATTCAGGTTCCAAAGAATTAAAATGAACTGAAATGCAAGCTTCCATTATTCACAAATCCTTAAAGATCATTTGTTGTAACTAAGGTTGGTGACATTTTAACTTCTATAAGTTAATTCATATCATAGAAAACCAAAAGGTAAAATGTGATCATAGAAGTGGTTCCGTACAAGTGATTAAAAAGAAAACCTTGGTGATGTGTGGCATCTCTTTCTGCATCTCTGTTGGATCCCAATTTCCCCTTAAATAATCAAATCACCTTATTCTCAAACTTTGTGAAAAAAATGATGAGACAGAGAGAACCTTTAGCAAGTCTACATATTGTGCAAAATCCAGAGGAATGGCTGATGAACCAGATGGCTGTGTTCCCATTCAGAGGGACCTTGAGAAGCTGGAGAAATGAGTAGACAGAATTCTTTATGAAATTCAAAAAAGAAAAATGAAAAAATCACCAGGAGTCAGCAATGTGCCTTTGGGGCAAAGAAAGCCAAGGAAGAACACTGCCAGTTGTTCAAGGCAGGAGATCCTTTGCCTATGCTCAGTGCTGGTGAGACACATCTGGAGGATGAGTGGAATTGACATAATTGAGCAAATTCAGTCAAGGGTCATGAAGATGATCATTAGGCTGCAGCATTTCTCCCGTGAGGGAAATACTGAGAGAGGTGAGACTCTTCAAGTCTAGAGAAGAGAAGGCACAGGGAGGTTCTGTCAACATGTCTAAACACCTGATGGGAGTGTGGGGTGTAAAGAAGACTGAGCCAGACTCATCAAAGAGGTGCCCAGAGACAAGACAGGAGAGCAATGGGAGCAAACTGAAATCCAAGAAATTGCATTTAACTATTTTTTTTTTTTTTCTTCTGTTGACTGTAGTCAAATGATAGAACAAGTGCCCCTGTAACTACAATGGAAACTCTAAATATGGCTACATTAAAAAGTAGTTTATCTTTCTATTAAATCATCAGAAACTAAAGATAAAAGTCTGAAAATAAAATAGTTTACCTCCATATAATACCTACTCAATACAGGATACTGTGTGCTTTATTACATTACCCAATAATACATTCAGAAGGTCGATTTAAAAGCTCAAACTTCTTATGACCCATTTTCTTTTTACTTTATTCTTTTTAGCAGAAAAACAGAACTGCTAAATTAATCTAAATGCTAAGTTTTTGTTACTTCTATTTAATTACTTATAATTAAACAGACCATGTTTAAGCACTTATTAAGATTAGATCTGGTTATGATCTGACTGGACAGCTAATAGAACAAAGTCAGCTATGTACAAAGAGGTCAAATTTTTACTGTTCATGTATGATTTTTCTGTTTTCTTTATACATTACAGCTCAACTCAGATGACACTGACAAGAAAGACTGCAATCAATCCGTCTTTCAGACCAGCCAAGACCAAGTACTTCCAGTGCTGCTGTTTCAGAGAGTAAAAAAAAATAGAAACAAATGAAAAAGATCTACTAGCAGAGACTTGCCAATTACAATTGCATTTAGAAAGCAGTTAGAACCACTCTATTTGCATTCTTATGTGAAATTAGCTCCTCATATTATATTCAGCTACAGATATTCTTCTATCTATGAGGATGTCTATGAACATCTGTTTCTTTGTTACTGTTTGCCTCTGAAGAAGTTCATTGAGTAAAGAGAAATACATTACCACTGCCATTCCAACTTATAAACAACTAATAAATTAGAAAATATACACAATGATCACTCACACTGACAGCTGTGTTACAGAGATGAGAGACTGAAGGAACTTTAAAAGTTACTTATTTCACAGTTGTGGAGTGAGAACATTCTGACTAGTGACACAGCTGAGCTTAGACACAGGAAATCTTCCATGCAGCTTTGGGTAGGCAAGGCCCTTTCTGTTTAGCAGCTGTAAGTGCACAAGAATACCAGGGAGGATCAGCTCAAAGGACCACCTATTCCTGCATTTGTTGGCAGCAAACATCTTTAAAGAGGTCAAAATAAACACATTTTAATATTGAAGATAAAATATGTAAGGATGCTGTCTTGGTCTCCAGCAGTTTATGATTCAGACTTTGTATTTGCATTTAACAGTTTTCAGTAAATAGAAGCTGCTAGAAAAATAAAGTAACTTTTGTTAGCTTCAGAATACAAATATTTTGGTATGTAATAACAACACTGTACTTCTGCAAAACCACTGCTGTATTGCTTGGTGAAGTATCACAGTGAACAGCACAGAAACAGAAGCAACAACAGATTCAGTGCGAAAGAAGAGTCAGAGACACGACCTTCTCTTCTGCTAGCTTTCCAACAATGGCAAAAAAGGTTCTTGGCTTTTTTACAGCCTTGGACTAAGGAAAAGAAAATTATGTTTTGGTAATTATATTGATTTCTTCTCTCTGTTGCCACTGGAAAGAAGAAACTTATGAAGATTCAGGGGAAAACAAACAAACAAAAAATAACTACTGGCAGAATAAAAGGCAAGTAGTTCAAAAAACAAGTAGTTCAAGAGAGAGATTAAAGAGGACTCTAATATATCCCTGCTTATGGAGGAAATGAGGGATAGTATTTGGAGTAGGAATTATAGAATAATAGAATCAACAAGTTTGGAAAAAATCTCTAAGATCATCTAGTCCAACCATCCACATATCACCAGTTTTTCCCCACTATATCACGTCCCTCAGTACAACATCTAAATGTTCCTTGAACACCTCCAGGAATGGTAACTCCATCACTTCCCTGCACAGCCCATTCCAGCACCTGACTATTCTTTCAGAGAAGAAATATTTCCTAATATCCAACCAGAACTTTCCCTGGTGCAACCTGACAATATTCCCCCTAGTCCTATGGCATGGGAGAAAAGCCTGACTCCCACCTCACCACAACATCCTTTCAGGTAAATTGTAGAGGGCAATAAGGTCTTTCCTGAGTCTCCTCTTCTTCAGACTAAACAATCCCAGTTCCCTCAGTTGCTCTTCATAAGACTTGTGCTCCAGATCTTTCACCAGCTTTGTTGTCCTTCTCTGGACACACTACAGAGCCTTGATGTTTTTCTTGTAGTGAGGGGTCCAAAACTGAGCACAGTACTCAAGGGAAAATCACCTCCCTACTCCTGCGGGCTACACTGTTTTTGATGCAAGCCAGGATGGCTACCTGGGCACACTGCTAGGCTCATGTTCAGCCAAGTGTGAGCCAACACCCCCAGGTTTATTTCCTCAGTCTTCCAGCCACTCTGCCCCAAGCCTGCAGTGTTGTGTGGGGTTGTTGTGGCTGAAGTGAAGGACCCTGTACTTGGTCTTGTTGAAGTTCATCCCACTGGCCTCAGCCCAGCTATCCAGCCTATTCACATCCCTCTGTGGGACCTTCCTACCCCCAGGCAGATCGATGCTTTCTGCCAACTTGGTGTCATCTGCAAACTTACTGAGGCTCTATTCAATCCCTCTGTCCAGGTCATCAGTAAAGATATTAAACAGGACAGGCCCCAGTGTCCTGGAAATGAATGCTCAAACAAAAAACTTCTATCTGCATGTCTGCAAACTGCTTCAAACATGGCTCCAGAGATTCCCACTGTTTTTAAAGGTATACCGTTTAAAGTTTCAAGCATTTTATACACATTTGTTTAGAAATCTTGCTGCTATCACATAAATGACAAGTCCTATGAGAACAAAAGTCAATAAAGATATGCTTGTAGATATTTTTTTAAAGAGTGCTGTTTGTTTTAACTATTTTTTTCACTCAAAATTTGCTGTTATTTATTTTTCCCATGCCTTTATATAAACATGAATTTCCCAAATGCCGTTCAGCTACTATCTCCATAGGTTTCACTTCTAAGTAAAATTTTCAGGAAAAAATTGTTTCTGCTAAATCTTTTTTTTTTTCTTTTTTTTTCTTTTTTTTTTTTTTTTGGAGTTTAGTACAAATACTTCATACAAATGAACAGTAACTGCTGCGTTCTGAGTCTATGGATTACTAGCAAGTGCATAAACTACTTACTGTATATTTCAGAAGATTTAGCACCTTTGAGATCTTGGTAGAATATGACTTGTGATGACTACTAGTTGGTTTCTAACTAATACACACTCTGATCAGTTCCATTCCTTTTTGTACTACAAGTATCTAATTCCCTGAACATCCTACAGTGTGAGATGTGATGAGGTTTTGCTGTATCTCAACTTTTGATGTGGCCTCTGAAGACGTATTGCACATTGTTTTTCAGGCTATTTTTTTTTAATGAAACATACCTGCATATTTATCATTCTCTGCATTAGTTTCAAGTACAAACATGACAAATATTCTTGAGGGAACATCTGCTTTCAATAATTTATGCTTTTCTGCCAAGGCAATATAGTTGCAGCTGAAAAACAAGCTCCATACTTAGTGACATATCAGCCCGTGTCTCCTGTGTCTACTTTCCTGGGGATTCATGGTCAATTTTTGTCACATCTTGTTCCTCGTGCATGGATCTTCTTTCTTTTTCCTTCTTTCCTTCTTTCCTTCCTTCCTTCCTTCTTTCCTTCCTTCCTTCCAAGTGGTATAAAGCAAAATTACATCTACAATCCAACTTCGTCATGAGCTTACTGTTAACTGCCCACAGAGTATTAATATTAGTAAGTAACTAGACAATGACATACAGTCCCGTAATTCCTTCTGCTTAAGTCCTTAAGAATAAATTTAAATGACAAAAATGTTACCTCGGGAGTCCCCTTGTTGAAGAGAACGCACATAAGTATCAGTGGCGCAACTAAAAAGTCAGGGCACAAGTAGAAAGTGTTATCAGCGGTAGGGAAATTCTGAAAGGGAAAGCTCCCTAGAGAGACCTTACACAAAATACTTACACAAAATATTAATGTCATCCCTTCAGGATTTCTTCATTTATAGGATTATCAGAACTTTTGCCTGCTTAACAGTAAATTTAATTGCACAAAACATATATACCAAAATACATCAAATCTAGCAATAATCCTGCAGTTGCCCAGAAATTGAGCTTTTTGTAGAAAATCACCCCACAGACAACAGATTATTAACATATGTTAGAAATCACTGCTGACATTTCAATTGTTATGGATCAGAAACTGATTTTTATAATATGCAACACTTGCGATCTTTCATTTCCCTCAGAGGGAAGGAACACATTAAGAACTACTGATTCTCTGTCCCCAGCGAGATGAAATTAATAAAATGGAGGCCTTATGAACTTACACTGGATGGGGAAAATAGGGTCATTGAGGGCACATATTAATACAGGGAGTGTTGCTGTTGTTTAATTTTATCTGATGGAATCAGAATTTTAATTAATTATGTTTACAGTTTTCATTGTTTAAACTGTCAGTGCTGGGATACTCAGTGTCTTTTTGTTTTGCAGAGCACTTCTCAACTAATGAAAATATTCATATTTCACAATGTAGCTGACAGTAATAAAGAAGAATCAAAGCATAAAACACTTCTAGCAAATCTGTGAAACATGTGACTCCCCTTTTTCCCCAAACCATGTAAACAATACAAAAAGCTCTGCAAAAAGGAATGCTGCAAAACTGACTTCAAATTAAGCTGTAACTTTCCAAGTCAACTGAAACATGGATTTAAACCCAGTTTCTTGTGGTAAAAATGAAACTGAGAAACAGCAATGAAAACAAACTAAACATCAGATTTCCCATATAAAATGTTAAGAAATCATTTTGACATCACTTCACTGCTTTAGCATAAGGAAGGGCATCCTTTGTAAATATCCACTGATTAAAGTGTGGCTTGTTGTTTAAATAATATTCAAGGAAAGACACAATGAAGATGCCACAATGATGGAGTTCTCAATTATATTACAATAAATTTTGCTGGTGTTATCACAGTTATAGGATTCTTTACACTGTGATAAGATCAAAATAATTGATTGATGTGTTTTCTGCTGAGAATCTGAACAACACAAGAAAGCATGTATCTGAATGTTAATAGTATGAAGACAAGTGATATTTACATAAAGATCCCCTTCTACAAGTTATTTACCTTTGTAACCATAGTATGTGATAGTTTAGACTGTCTTCACAGATTCAAGTAAAGAATTTTTACTGAGTTCCATTAGCTTTCAAGTTAGAATGGAGCTCAGAAGAAATCTGAAACTTCTGTCTATATTATGTGAATTTAAGCTTTAGCCTGTTATAACAGGGAAGCATTTGGGCTGTGATCATTAGGCCACAAAAGTGTTACTATCTAAGATGTAGAGATGCAGAATGTTAGCAAACTACAGTTTACATGGATTTGGATACGGCATTGGGTTAAGTTTCAAAAAGAGATGCACACATAAAAAAAACACAAAACAAACAAAAAAAAACTTGCAAGAGAATAAATCAGGTAATTCCATATAGATAACAAAAATCTACAGTCTTATTAGCAGAAGTTTGAATTTAGATTACAAAGTTTAAAGTTTTTCAAAATATTCATAAGATCCTAAACATATTTTACAATTTAGATAATATGAATATACTTATAGCTTGAATATAAAAAAAAATCAAAGCAAAAGCTTTATGAAGATGTATCACACACTATGTGTATTTACCTAATTTTAGAAAATGACTGTATAGATGCTGAACTTGGTGTAACGTATTTCAGAAGCAGTCTGCTGCAGAAGTATGGATGATAGCACATAAGTTACAATCTACATGTCAAAGTTATCATTTGTATATCAAAGGCAGAACAAAGGCTAAGAAGACTATTAAAGTTCAGGAGAAGGCTGGTCTATTGTAGGACCACCTCAGTTCTCATGTTTGAATTGTGTCACTTACTGCTGAAATGACTGTATTCACCCATAACTTACAAATCAGTTGTTGTCTTAAATTTGTGATCATGTTCCTTTTAAGTTAATATACAATCTATGTAGTGCTAGACAAACCTAGTATGTGACTGGTGGATACAGTCCTAGTGTGCTGTATACAACTTACTGTTCAATTAAAGTATAAGTTAGGTAAAATCCATATTTTTCTTATATAGTTAAGATCCTAGGTTTATCTGAAGGCAAAAAAAAAGAGGCAATAATATTCCCCAAATAGCTAACTTTCTTTTTTAAGCATTATATAAGTCACTTACTTATTCAAGACATAAATTGCCTCATGCAGCTGGTGACACCATAGACAAGACAACCTTACTCTTCAAATAAATTTCAAAAGCAGGTGAGAGATGAAGCAATTCAAAGAATGGGACTTGAAGAACAAAGGAGAATCTAGACTTAAGCATCCATGTTGTAAATAAGACCAGTGGTTAACAAAAGAAGTTCAATATGATGATATAAACCCAGTTTAAGCACGGGATAACAGTTCAGTCCTTGAATTAATGGATACGCTCTGAAAGCTGGAGCTCCAGAACTGTAAACACACTGTAGTCACTATTCAGCAGTTAATAGTCACTGAAAAATGCACAACTTAAAGCAAGTTATAGAAAAGACTGCTCTAATATTTAAGAAAAGAATTGGCAGCTAAGAAAAAAAAATCAGCTGAAGGCACTGCTACAGCCTGGGAATGTGCCCTCTAAAGGACTATACATCATGTAATTTAAGGATAACAGAACAAAGGTTGGGAAGTGTCTAGAAACTAAGCCACCTTGCTAGAGCATGAGTAGGGAGAGAAAGAGAAAACAGAAGAGAAAAAAAAAATCCAATTCTGTCTTCTCTTGCCAAAGGGCTCTCAAATTTGTTCACGTCATCTTGCCAGCAATCAATGGTAGCTTATCACTACTAGCTATACAAAAGTAGCTCTATGCTTTTGGCTTTTTTTTTTTTTTTTTTTAAACTCATATCAGATTTAGGGTACAAATATTAAGGACTGATTGCTTGAATACATACTGATAGTGATGGAAAGTAAACAATAATTTGAAGTTATAATGAAATATAATGAAATAAGCATCAATCTAATAAAGTTCTGTTTGAAAGTGTAACAGAAAAAGTTAAGAAAGTCAGAAGTGACATATAGCACAGTGATACATAGGCATCCTTAACCTTCATGTCATTTGCAGTTAAAACAAGATGTTACTGCAAATTGAAAGTAGAAATGCAGAGTACACTATGATCTGTTCAGTTAAAAAAATGCCTTATAGAATCAGTCAGTACATACAGACTATTCTCAAGTATGCATCTGTTTAAATGCAAGAAAATGTTTTCTGGGATGGTGACATCAAGGAGTTCTGAGTGGCTTCATTCACACAACATTTGAAATAATGTTCCTACAAATCCAATATCTGATCTAGAAACCCTATAAAGAAGTGAAATGTAGCAGAAAATCAGTTACTCCACATTGTCACCCTTAGATATTAGTGCTTATGTATTTGGACAGAGGGAAGGTCTGGTTAAATGTTTGCCAGCAGGTCAGATGTAAACATTTTCTGATTGATTCACAGATTCTTAAAGAGCAGACTTAGTCTTTCAAAGAACAAGCTATGGGTAGGAAAACAGCGGAAAAAAAAAGTAATTTTTTTTTTTCTTTTGAAAGTCTTTGCTATTCTTCTTAGTAAATATGGTTGCAATAAAACTGCCAAAGTAAAAAAATAAATAACCTCCCCTTCCTCCAAAGCTTCCACTTTTCATATCATTGTTGCAGTACTTTCTGACAAATAAATCTACCTTAAGTGCTTTCCACTGCCAGAATTTGGGTTTTCTAATAGACTTTTAAAATGACAATTCAAAGTGACAAGCACAAGAAACCTTACAAAGAGCTCTGCAGAACAACAACAACAAAAAGAAACCAACAGCAGCAGTGGCCAATTTACCAAATAGCAGATCCAATACATTTATAGTTTCAGGTGACTCCAACATTCTCTTTTCCCATTTGATGAGGGCCTTATGTAGCTGCTAATGAAGGAAAGAAATATTTCTGTACATTTATGTGATCTATTGAAACAAACGAACAAAAACAATCTACTAAGAGATAAAGTAGCTATTTACTCAATAACTTAGATGATTTCTGGATGACAAATACATATAGTTCACAGCCTCAGTAGTTGAAGGAGTGGGTTTAGCTACCAGAGGCCCGTATACACACTTGGGCATGTGACTCAGAAGTCTTTAACACTGCAACCTGTTTCACAGAAAGTTTCAACACAAATACAGGAAAAATGAAACTGCGAAGAACTTTAGTTTTCCCAAAAGGACTATCAATTGTATATCCAAAGCACTATCAGTCATTCTTAAAACATGTCTTACAGAAGAATAACTAATCTTTTTTGAAACACTTCCAACCATGCAAGAATACAGCCACTATTTCTACCCTCTTTCAAGTCTTCTATACTACATTCTTTGAACTTTAAAAGTGTCACATTTACTTCTAAAAAATTTACATTTTTTTGTTTCGAGGAAAGTCTCTTGATTTCTATCTTAATAGAAAACTTTAGTATCACACCTCAAGGCACACATCTACTCTGGATATTAGTGAAAGGTGGAAGAGACAGATAATCATTTATTCCAAAGATGTGAACCAAGGATTGAGTGGGGAACTGTGTAACAAGATCTGCTCAGAAAAAATGAAAGTAGCTCATGATAATTTACACTGAAAGTCGTATATCATTCTGAAGGATTCCAGAAGCTCAATCTAAGATAAAATATAGCAGTATAGAGAATCATCAGAGATCTTCTTTACTAACAGGGAATTTACAGTGTCTGTAGTCTCTTGGTACAAAAGACAACACAGAATAAATGAATAACTTTAAAAATGCATGGATGAGGTTACTTTGAAGGTGTTTCAACAGGGACATGGTGGAATAACAACTGACGTATTCAAAGAAGAATCCATAGTACTTCAGACCAGGCTTATTCTCTTAAAAGAACAAAACGAATATGTAATCTTAGTTAAAAGAAATAAAAATGGCTTTATGACTTGGAGAATATTTATTCTCAGGTAACATAACAGGTTCTCAGCATAACTGAACTTATTTGTGATTCAAGATATACCAACCTTCACGCCAACCTTAACTTTCTACATTACTCACCTGTTTTCATTTCTAACAAACGCTTTTTCTTTTGTTGCCTCTCTTGTTTTTCTTTTTCTGCTTTCTCCTTAGCTATTTTAGCACGTCTCTGTTTTTCTTCTGCTTCTCTCCTTCTTACATTCTCCTTTACTGCTTGCTGTGCAAAAAAAAAGGTTGCTCTTAGCAAAAGTTGAGCTTAAAAACAAAGAAAATTTAAAATTCAATATTCTAACTAATCTTATCAAATATTTTATATTCAACATACAATACGTTTTATTCAGAAGAACAAGCAAATTCAGAATAAATACATTAAAAACATACTAATCAGCTCCAAATGGGATTATAAATTCAGCAAGAATTACAGCTTATAAATATATATATTAGTGAAGAAAGAAGTCAGAATATTTAAACAACCTGTTTTCAGAAAACTATAAATTTATGTTCTTTACTTATAGTTCTAAAGGAATTTCAAGATATATTGTTCCTCATAACACTACTGAGACCAAAGAAAACAAAATTGCTTTGGTGACTTATTAGTTAATTTTTCTTATTGTTATCTACATAAGCATTAGTTTTAAAATCATTCTTTTGCATATCCAGACACTAACCAAAAAAACATCAACTTCAATAATGCTTTTAAGATAAACTTCATTATTTTAATATCAGCTGTGTATGCTGGTACATAGCTATGTGGGTTACAACAAATGTAAAGTGCATTGCAGCTGCAATACATGTGCCAGTACATATGCTCAAAATTTTCCTTAATTTCTGTATGTGTTAAAGTTGTTTCACATAGGGAGGATTCTTAATGTAATTTTAAACAAGGTCTTACAAGAAAAATTAACTTTAGCATATTATTCTTCATTGCATAAAGTTCCTCTTTTCATACTGCAGCTACATACAACGTCCCATCTTTCACAACAGATCAAAGTTGTTACCTCCTACAAAATATTTAAAATTTTCTTAAGTTCTTATGCAAAGTTGGCATGTTTGCAATGATAGTTATTGTTTGATGTTGTTTTTAGAAGAAAAATCTCTAGCCTGCAATTTGATGAAATGTAAGAATGGACTGAAGAATCCACTCCTCCATCCCAGGACTAGTCTGGGATGGAACTAGTCCGTCCTGGTCTAGTGGTTGGTGACCCTTCCCATAGCAGGGGGGTTGAAACTAGATGATCTTTGAGGTCCTTTTCAATCCAGGCCATTACACGATTCTATGATTCTGTGATCCAATACAGCATAGATAAATATGGATTATAGCAATATTTGCACAGGCACTGCTTGTAACATCACTGCAATAGACAGTGATGAAAGATAAGACTTTTCAGACTTGAAGGCCTGGGTGAATCTAATGAGGCTCCACACAGGAAAGTGCAAGATTTTGCACCTGGGCTGGAGGAATCCCAGGCATTTATACAGACTGGAAGGAGCGGTCCTTGAGAGCAGCCCTGCAGAGAAGGACCTGGGGGTCTTGATGGATGAAAAACTTATCATGAGCCAGCAGTGCACTCTTGCAGCTTGGAAAGCAAATGGTATATTGGGCTCCATCAGAAGAGGGGTGGCCAGCAGGGACAGGGAGGTGATTGTCCCTCTCTACTCTGCTCTTGTGAGGCCTCATCTGGAGTAATGTGTCCAGGTCTGGAGTCCCCAGTACAAGAAAGACAGAGAGCTGTTGGAGAGGACCATAGGAGGGCCACAAAGATGATCAGGGCACTGGAGCACCTCCCCTGTGAAGACAGGCTGAGGGAGCTGGGCTTGTTCAGCCTGGAGAAAAGAAGGCTGCATGGTGACCTCATTGCAGCCTTTCAGTACCTAAAGGGAGACTATAAGAACAGGAGGGGAGTCTACTCTTTGAAAGGGTAAATAACAGCAGAACAAGGGGAAATGGTTTTAAATTGAAGGAGGGAAGATTTAGGTTGGATGTCAGGGGGAAGTTCTTTACAGAGAGAGT
>JAOWBP010000001.1:134076659-134093214 GCA_028571105.1 Tragopan temminckii | reverse complement strand
TTTAAATTGAAGGAGGGAAGATTTAGGTTGGATGTCAGGGGGAAGTTCTTTACAGAGAGAGTGGTGAGGTGCTGGAAGAGGCTGCCCATAGAGGCTGTGGATGCCCCGTCCCTGGAGGTGTTCAAGGCCGGGTTAGATGGGGCCCTGGGCAGCCTGGTCTAGTATTAAAATGGGGAGGTTGGTGGCCCTGCCTGTGGCGGGGGAGGGGGGGGGTTGGAAATTCATGATCCTTGTAGTCCCTTTCAACCCCGGCCATTCTGCTATTCTCTTATAATGAAAAAATGTACATGGATTTTATCAGGAAATGCTTTTTGAAAACTGAAATTTGAAAGCTTTCAATCATGAAAAATTACTGTGAAATGAAATAATTTTTTTTAAAATACAGCAAAACTTTACTTCCACAGTATCTTCTCCAGGGTCACCTCTGTCAGTTTTCTTGACAGGGGTGGTGGGGAGAAACCTACTAAAGAATGCTAAAGTTCTAGATTGAATTAATTTTAACAAATTATTTACAGATTTTCAGACTGAGCATTAAATAAAATAAACTAGACAGCAAAACTCTAAAGGGACTTGAGCACAAGTACAGTATTGGAAGGAATTACGTATTTGCCTAAAGGAGCAATCAAAGAAAATTCTACTTCACATCAACATTTTTTTCCCAAAATAGTATCAGTAGAACTCAGTCTCAGCTTGTAACCATGCAAATTTAGATATGTATTCCTTTCTAATTAAAATGATCAACGGGACTTAGTTTAGTAGCTCACACCTTCATATCCAGTGCACACTGGTTGCTCTGGAGCATCACATCCTGCTTTCAGCCTCTCCCTCAGTAGGACAACAGCCTCCCACAAGTCCTGTGACATAACTTAGAATTTCATCATCATCATTCTGATGATGCCTCAAACATCATTTGAGACACCACTCCAAGACATAGGTACTTCTGCTGACAGAGCTCCTTTGAAAGCAACAACTAAACAAAAACTGACTATATGCCATCAGATAAAGCAAGATGCAGATGCATACATTTAGAAGTCTATCTCCTGTAATCAAATCCTACCCTAAATGTTCTTTGCATTTCAAAAACTAGATGTCTTAATATTAGATTGCTCAAAAAGCCTAAAACACTACACAGTCTGACCACATCTACTATATACCAACACGGTATGCAAAGTTCTTGTTCAGAAGGGCTACAGAAGTAGATTTATTTTGCATAACATGCCAAGGCTTACACTTTATGGGATGGAGGTATTCTTGGGTTCTCTGTTGTGCTTTCCTGGATCATTTGTGATTTGTAAGTATTTGTATAATACGGAAGATAAATGCTCTAGCGCTTAGGAAACAAATGTTAATGTCTTCTTCCGTGTGTATGCTTTTAATATAGCACTGATTCAAACTTTTTTGTCATTTCTGCTGCAAAGCAATCTAGTAGCAATAGGAGCAAGGGGTTTCTGTAGTTCTGCGATTAGTATGCTGTGTTGCACTTAAAAGTTGCTGATTCAAAAAATCTTTTGCTTTCTCCTACATGCACTACTGCAGGAAATTCTAACCATTAGAGAAAAATAAGAAGGAAAAATATTACAATTGCTTCACATTATTTCAGAAAGCTGTTTTTCTCAAGGAGAGGAACGAGCCTACTAGCAGTACATCCAGCTGTATGAAAGCACAGGTGAACAGACATTTCAGATAAATAAGATGCTGCAGTAAGTGTATTGGGAACTTATCTGCAGGCATTACAGCACTGAAGGTAAGGCGCTTCACTCATATTTTGGGTTCAGCCAACCAAATGTGTACTAGATTTGGTGGTCACAGAGTGCTAATGTTAGTTGCTACAGCTAACAGATAACACTGAAATATAAAGTGCATTCCAGTGTTAGCTATTAACTTGAAAACTATGGCTCCAGATTTTAAACTGCTCAGTTTTCATTAAAACTGAAAAATACAAAAGTATCCTAAGTGAATAAAAGTGTCAGCTTTGCTCAACAACAGAGATGACATAACTTAATCTTCCCATGCATAGCAATGACTAAAGCTGTATTTTTGTTTTAGATGATTTACGAATCTAATCATGGTGTAGCACTAAGTTTAAACATCTTTTGAGCTAAGTTTTCCAAACACCTTCCACTTCTGTCAGTAATCAAAACCAATTCTGAACAATTTGGAAAAATTAGGCCTCAGGTGTCTCACACTAGGCATCCCAAAAATCTTTTCCAAATAGACTAAAACCCAAGCAACTACTCAATATTTTGTTTAGTGTCATTGAATGATAAGTGGTTTCATGCTTTATCTACACACCCTGTTCATATAGCCTTCAAATTGTGCTCTGCAAGACAGAATTATTAATTTTCCTCAAGGTTTCTTCTATCATGCTCATCAATAACAACTAACTGTTTCAAAGCATTAATGAATCTATCTTTATAACACAACTGTGAAGCAGGTTCTTAGTATCTGTGCTAGTTCTATGGGCACAGAAAGCAACTACGGGGAAATTAAGATAAAGGACAACCACTACTTTGCATCTCCAGTTCAAGATGAATCTGAGCACTTAGAATTCTTATTCCACAGCATTTACATAGGAAAGGTGGCTTAAAAATTATAATTTTATAATTAAATTAATACAACTATTTCATAACATTTAGAATTTTTGAAATCAGTTTCCTGGGTTTCAAATTAGGAACTGAACAAGTTTGGAAAATATAACTGGTATGTGTGTTTGAAAAGTCAGGCATGCAGAATCACAGAATCATTTGGAAAAGACCTTCAAGACCATGAAGTTCAACAATCAACCTGATCTACCAAATCTCATCACTAAATAATGTCTTTTAGTGCCATGTCCACACGTCTTAAATACCTCCAGGACTGCGGGCTCCACCACTCCTCTGCACTGCTCATTCCAATGCTTGATTACCCTCTCCAAGAAGAAATTCTTCCTAGTACCCAATCTAAACATTCCCTGGCACATCTTGAGACAGTGTCTTCACTGCTATCACTTGTAACCTTAGAAAAGAGACCCTCCTTGCTGTTATCTCTTTTCACATAGTTGCAGAGAGTGATGAGGTTTCCCCTCAGCTTCCTCCTCTCCAGACTAAACAACCCCAGTTCCTTCAGTTGTTCCTTGGAACACCCCTTTTCTAGTCCCTTCAGCCAGCTTTGTCACTCTCCTCTGCATGCACTTGAGCAACTCAGTATTTTTTTTGTGGTTAGGGGTCCAAAACTGAATATAGGATATGAGGCATGGACTCAGTAGAGCTGCATACATGAGGATAGCCACTCAGGCCAGTATGCGATTGGCCTTCTTGATCACCTGGGCATCCTGCTGGCTCATGTTCAGCCAGTTGTCAACCAGAACCTCCTGGCCCTTTTCTGATAGGAAAGTTTTCAGCCACTATTCCCAAATTCTTTGTCACTGCATGGAATTATTACAACCCAAGCGCAGGATCCAGATCCAGCACTTACCTTTGTTGAATGTCATGCAACATGTAGCTTGCTGAGCAAAATTATTTTGATTGAAGATGGCACCTTCTAGAATTTTAGTCATTAAACTCTGAAGCAGCAGAGCTTTGCTAATCTTTACTCATCCTAATACCTCTGCTAAATATGTGTTCCATTTTAAGTACTTTCTTCAAAATGGAAGGACAAAGGAATTTCAAACCAAGTTTCAGTATATACAGAAGGAATATTTTTCCTGACTATACTCTCTCACGTGTCTGTAAACATTATAATATAACAACAACAACTAAGCTGATCTGGGAAACAAAGGAGCAACCTAAATATATTGTAATGATAAGTGTTAGGCTGCAGTATGAAGACGGCAGAATGAGCAACTGAATCTTCCTACAGATCAACAGAAGAGTTTAATCATCGCACCAGCCTACATCACAAAGCTCATTCTAATATTTCCTTCCTGCAGGAGCATAGCTTATAAATTAAGCCATGTAATCAGAAGTAGCCAGAAACAAAAGAAACAATGACCACAAAAACCACAGAAAATCAACAAACTCTCCCTGGCCCCCACAAGCTTATCAATCTGAGCATAATTATAAATAACCAAGACAGTGATCCTCACTAATCCTAAACAGGAGCTACAAAAAAGTATTTCAAACTTTCCTAAATTTGCTTTGGTATTTGAAATTGAGGGCTATGCCAGTGTTGTATATGTATTCTGAAGTGTATATCAAATTAATCATCCTTCTTCCAGAAGAAGTATACTGGCAATGATAAAAGAACTTGCAATATCTTTTGGAGAACAGCTGATTATCCTGAAATTTGCCAAGACAATCATTTGTAGCCACATATAGTGAGCTCCAAATGTTTAAAGAAATACTGTGGTGAGAAATTTCTACTTCACTTTTAAGAAGGAACACTTGTTAAAACTCTTAAATCATATTTGGTAGAACAAAGAATAATAAAAACACTACATTGAGATTAAATAATGCTTATTATTAGTATTTGTAAATATAATGAAAATATGTTGGGACTAAAAAAAATATCTAAAGAAAAATTTAGATTTTCAAAAATCTTTAAACTTTTATGCTGAGCTATTATTGCACTATTTGTGAAAGTTTATATATATGTTTATATATAATGGTCACAGGATGATGGCCTGTGATATAAAGAAATATTGAACTAGCCTCAATCTATGACTATTTTAGATAACTCTAAAGCAAAAATCTACTAACTGAAAGTGAGTTTGAATTATGCTTTTGACGATGTACTGAGCTTTATACTTGAAAAGCTATCTAAAAATAACCTGCATCAGTCTAGTGGCTGATTCTCACAGATAATAAAGACATTAAAAACTATAAAATAATTCTTTGCTACTTCTCCCCAAAAGATCATCTCTTTAAAAGGTGAGATAAGAAAGATTTAAAAATGCATAAAAAACAAACTCTCAGAGAACACTGTCATTAAATAAAGTTTTGGATTTGGATTTTGTATGGGAAAAGAATACATAGAAAGACAGCTATTTTTTATTTTTAAATAAATAACAAGCATCCTTTAAAAAGAAAAAGCAGTTTTAAGAAAAGTGGAGTTTCATATTTTTCCTATTCAGGTTATAAATAAACATAAGATGTTCAGTTTTAAATTACACTCATCATTATAAAGAATTTCCATTTCTTTCAAAAAGAAATAATCCAAAAATAATAACTCAAAACCTAATTATCATAACTCCGTAGAATTTAGGATGAACAAAAAAAGTTTCTGTTATGTGCATCAGATGCTGTTTGAGGCAGAAGAAAATTATTTTATTTTGTTCAAGAATTTAAAGACTACAGAAGTAATTTTTAAGAAATGTTAGGGAATAAATAAACAGACCATACCATGAACATCATCCTGAAGTTGTTTAAGTCGGTTAAAAACTCCTCCACTGAAACTTTCTTCAGATCGATTGCAAAATACCCCATCACGTTCTGATACAGTTTTTCCATGTTCTCATGCATCCGTGAAAGTTTCTGAAAATCTTCTTTGGCATGAACTAGAAAGCTGTATGCTGCTGTTAAGGCTGCAAGATTACTCAGTTAATCCATTCAAATCCATGGTTTTTAACTTAGCATAGATCTGTAATTCATACACAATTTTCATTTCCAGTAAATGAAGTGTCAAGGTAATTCCTTCCGGGTCATATACACTTCCAAGTATTTTCTGTGTATATTAGCACTCTAGATAAATCAAGATGTTGTCATCAAATTTTCTCAGCCTCTTTTAATTTAAAGATTATTCTAAGGACATGCAATTTATTATGGAATTAAAAGTATGAAACGAAGCAGCTCAGTGTTGTTTTTTTGTTGTTGTTGTTGTTTTTATATCACTGTCTCACTGAAACTAAACGTTTAGATACACAATACGTTCTTCAAAAATCTCCCAAATAAACCTGCCAAAAAAACCCACCAACTAGCCAATAATACTTTTGACTCAATCTAATAACATACTTTCCAAAACTGTTGGTGGGAGCAACTCAAGTGAATTCCATCTCTCCTTCTCCAAAAACTAATTGGGATTTTCATTTAAGAACATATGCACAATTATCTTTAAGGTCAAACATGTAATTTAGTTTAAGTAAATTAGAGACTTAGAATATATTTCTAAAATATACTCATTTAAAAATATATAAATTATGTAATTTGATTTAGAACTAGTAGCTAACTTCACTGAAATGCATGCCATTCTGCCACATACACAAAACAAAGTGAAACTTAGATATCAGCAACTAACTGGAATACTTTAACATATCAAGAAATACTGTAATTACTACTTCAAATACAGTAAAAATAGAAATGTCAGTAAACAAGAGTATTAAAAATAATAAATACAAAAGAAAAAAACCCTCATTCTAACAGCTCTCTAGAATGTAAATATAGCAACAGTATTGCTTCCATTTTTATTTCTAGTGGCTGCATCAGATATTTATGCTTTCTACGGCTGTTTACAATGCCAATACAATTTAATTAAATTAGAGGTGAAAACAACAGAACTACTCCCAGAAAAGATAGACAACTTATAAAAAGCACCAAAATACTGCATAGTAAATGAAATCAAATAAAAAATAACTGTTTATTCATGACTTTGTCAAAGCTCAAAGAAGAAATACTGCACGCTGGTCTGTGGGACAATTTCATACAGTATTTACTTAAATGGAAAGGCAACTAAACAAATATTTATATTCTGTTCTCTTCATGCCCCTGAAAAGAATGTAAAAGACAAAAATGACAACCTCACCTTTTCTCCCACTGCCCACCACAATTACTATAAAAGAGAATTAGCTGTTTATTTTATATCACAAATACATACACTATTTACCATTTTATTTTTATGAAGAATGGGATAAAGTGAATTAAAAACTAAGAAATAGAATTTTTGTCCACTCTCCTATTTCAAATTGATAGGAACAACTCATTACTGGGTGATTATTTTTATTCTTCAAATTTTATGCCATGTATTTGTTTAGCTTTACCTAGAGACCGCATCCCATTTGATCTTCACTATGAGATGTTTTTATAGTTTGTTACAGTTAGTTTTAAAACATTCTTCTTCTACTTATTCCCCAACATACACAAAACATACTGGTGGGATAGCAAGGAAAGTGGGTGAGAGATCAGTATGCAACAGCTGCCCAAATATTAAGTAAAGAAAAAAAAAGAATTATGAATAACAAAGCATGGCAGAAGTACATGTTAGGACCACCTAAAGAATTGTGAGCAGTTCAAAAACAAAACAAAACAAAAAAAAACCTGCCACAGTAGGAAACAAAAATTAATGTTAAGTCAAGGAAAATGTTTTTCCATCTTGATCATTTTTCATACTATACTTATATATAAATCTTAGATCATCAATAGAACTTAGAAATAACCATTTATTGCATTTTTGAGCTTGTTTATTACCATAGCTTGGAATGCTAAAGGAAAACCAGGGAAATTGTTTTTTTTTTTCGACCATAGGTATAAATGCCATATATCAAACCTGCCAGTAACTTTCTTCAGCGTTCTTGGAAGGAAAAAAATCTTAGAAAAGCTAAAAATATAAATAAAATGTGTATTTAACATTGTAAATGTATGATAAGCCAGTATACACTAAAAAGGAAACTTTTGAGAAGAAATATCTGTGATATTCTACAAGATGTACAGTTACAACTATGCTAATAGTGTCTATATAATGCTTGTATTAAACTGTTGGAACTGACTTCCCTTGAATACATGGTGCAAAATTTTAAACTCAAAATGCAGCATTCTGGAAAGACGTGCTTCTATGCAGTATTTCATTCCCAGACAGAGAATTCCGAGATTTTTATTTTCTGTCTGGTATGCTATGGGATACCCTAAGCTCTTGGCATTCTACTGAGACTGTGCTTCAATTTAGGTATTTTTAATAAGTCCTCTTCCTTTTTTCCTTAAATACAGCTTTTGTTAGCCAGCACTAGCTAAACTGGAGGCAACAGGGAATACTACTGAGCATGGCAATCCCAACTGCAATTATTATGAACAGGTTGATATATATGCGTTATCAGCTACACGATTCATTGGCTTTGGATGAATGAAGACAGAAGTACAGCAAAGCTGCAACACAGGTGGGAGGAAAAGCAAATCAAGAAGTTAGTTATTTGTTAACTTTTTCTGAAATGGCTTCATTTCATGGACAGCCTTTTTGAACTCATGGGACTACAGATCATCATTCTGCTCATTATTGGAACAGAAAAGCAATGCGGGGCTGAAATGAGTAATATCTGCGGTGGAATTTCTATATACTATATATTCGGTCTCGCATATTCATGGCAGCTTTTTTCATAGTGGACTGCTTGTCTTAAAACTGTATTGTTTTTAATATATTGTGCTATGTAAAATACTAATACAGTGGAGTGTATCAAGACATGTAAAATCAGCTGTTACTCTACAGTAGATAACAAATTACGTTAGCACGCCAAACATTTTCTCAGAAGACCTTATATTCATTGCATGTGACTTTTTGACAAACTAACCCATGTATTAAACATAGGCAATCCAAAAAGGAATATGACCCTGCATAAGTACAAAAGATTAATAGGTGCACAGATGCTGTATATATTTCAACAGAATCTTCAAAATGGAACTGAGACTGTCATTATATAAGCCAGCAATAGTCTCTGTAAAAACACAGCAAATTTTTCAAAGACTGGTGTAAATAGATTGAGGTCACTTCAAAACAGGATTTCAATGAACAATTTTTTTTTTTTTTTTTTTTAAGGCCAGAGGGTACAAATTATGCAGGGCTCCAGCGAGAATTTCCCACACGAAGCTCTTGGGGAAATAGTTGCAATTATCTGAAAAATACATGTCACAGAGACTTCTTTTTACATACACAGCAAGGATCAACAGTAAAATTTCTTTTCTGAATACAGTAGTTCAAAAAAGACATGCTAATGTTTAGACTTTTAAATTAGTATCTTCTGAAGAATATTTGTCTAATAATTCCTTCTCCTTGACTTATTCACTCCATCTTACCTCTATATTAAACATAATACTAAAAAAAATTGACATACATTTGTATCACAGTGTGTATATCCCTTGTATTTATGAACAAAACCGGTGTTAATGAGTCTCAGGTCCAGACCAGCTGGAAAACATATGAAAGAATTACACAATTCAAGTTAAATTTACATTGTTTGCCCAAACCCTATTAATTACATGCCCACATAGTCAACATCTTGATCCTTTCTGAAAGAGTGACATGCAGTCCTTTTTCACCTGACCAGCTCTGGTCTTGTAATCTTCCAAATCCCTCAGGATCCTAGGATGTCTTATTTGTTCACACTGTACAGAAGAAATTTCCAACTATATGGCTGGTTGGATAACCAATAGTTTAGAGGCAACATGTATTGAATTGGGTTTCTTATACCTCACTTGAATCAGGCTAAGTTCAATTCTTTCCTTCTCTTAACAAATTCACTTAAACAACAAGGAAAAAGGAAGAGAGACTTGATCAAAAAGAAAGGACTGTATTCCTAGCTGAAAGGCATCAACCAACTTACTATCTCTCAAGTATTAATTCCACAAACTTGTGTGAAAATCACCTTTATAAATACATTCAATGGTTAAACAGGATAAAATTTGTCAAGAGTTTCTCAACTGCTCCTTAGAAAATCGTTAATGTGAATTGGACTGATACAGAAGATGTTGATTAACTACTTAATTGAGCTTTCAACATGTAATTTAAATTCTCTTCATAAACCTACTAAATTTTCATTTTGAACACACAAATGCATTTTGTTCACTGTGCTTTTTCTTGAACGTTACACTGAATGAATTTAATACTATAAATCAATATCAATTCAATATTCTTTGACTGTCCTAATTAAAGCAAACAAATGAACTACAATAATGACTATAATTTCTGTTCAGCTAGTATACATAAGATGACTGACAAACTAGCGCAATTTAATATATAAGAGAAATATTCATAATTATAGACTTTGTCAATAAAAGGGTGCACCAACTGTGCATATATCTGACTTCCTGAAGAAACAAGAATGCTAATCAGTTCATTAGGGACCTCTGGGTTGTGATATTTTGTGACAGGATGTAATAGCCTGCTTGTCCATGAAGCCTAATTGTACTCAAGATGAAAAATTATTTCCAACAAAGCACCATCCTTTCTTTTTCAGATTTCCTACTGGTTTCTCTTTATGAGCTGCATGCCTTTCAAGACTTCAGCATCATTCAGCTTTCCTTGTCACAGGAATAAAAGTTAAGACATGTCCAGGCTTCATCATGTTGTGCAGGATTATCTAACCTTTACATCAAACCTTTTTTGCTTCGTAATTTATTGAAGCTCCTGCTTTTCTAAAAGTGAGCTTCTTTAATTAGTGTGTTCACAGAAATTACTAGAAACCAAATGCAACTTAACCATTCTGAAATTATTTCGTCTGTACTGGGAGAGGTAGTAGGTGAAGGCAAATTATTCCCGTTCATAATATTTTCTGTTCAAAATACTGTTTGAATAGCCTAACATAACGAAACACATAGTGTAGCTGGTTTTACTTGCACTGATTTATTCTGACTATGATAAAATATTCATCTCACTTGTTTCTGACAGCAATCAATACCCAATGATTTGAGAAAACAAGAATGAAATAGAAAAAGTGTAGCATGATAAGTCAACTTATGTAGTATTTAGCTTCTAAGAATCTGCAGGTTACTGATTTTTATGAGCTAAAGCTACCTTTGGACTAGTGTATTTAAGCTCCAGACATAGTATCTTTAGCTGACTATCTAAGCCTTAAAGGAAATTCATTTATGTTGTCAATCTCGACAACATCTTGAAAGTAAATGCTGCAGTTTAATTGTGTGCTGCACGAGTAAACATTTTTGTTAGTATGTTATCATCTCTGAAGTAGGATTTTATTCCTAATTATTTACAAGAAATAATGAACACCTTCCTAACTTTCCTGTTCCATGGTATATAAATTTACAAGAATCTTTTTACTAATTCTCATTTAGTTTTCCAGCTTCAGAGTCCTAATCTATTTAAACATCCTTCTTGCTGAAATTATTGCTTTCTGTTGATCATTGTTGTCACCATTCTCTACCACATCAGTAGGTGTACAATATACTTTTGGAGATGGGGTGATGGAAGTACTCAAGATGTAAGACTATTACTCATTTTTACAACAACTTATTTATGCTTTCTGATTGTTTTTAACTACACTTGTTCTCAAGAACTCATAACATTCTTCTACTAGATGTATTATTTCATAGTCACTGAAATGCACATGCCTTTCCGTTAGTATCTACTGGTATCTGCTTTTTGGCATGAGTTTTTCAATTTTATTTTTTAACTAGATATTATTCCAGAATAAATAGCCATTCTACTATTCCCTTAAAAAATATGTTTCCTTGGAAAACTTAATTAACCCATCTTGTTGAAAGATGCATGGATATTCAGTTATGCTCTACTGAATGTCTTGGAGTAATCTGTGTTCTGCAGGGAATGGTTTCTCCTTAAAAACAAACAAACAACAACAATAAAAAAACAACACCACAATGTCCCTCTCACTTAATACTGTATCTTGCATATATGTGTATATATATATATATATATACACACCCACATATACATACATATATAGATATGTATATAGACTGGGTCCATATATATGATTGTTCTTTTTATTTAGTCTAAATCAGTTTTTCTTGGCAGAGAAACCAGACTTACAGCTACACAGCTCAGTTTCTTCTTGCAGCCATTTTAAAAGAAAATATCTTTTCAGCTCCAATTTTTCTGGTGTCTACCACGACCTCAGTTCATGTAGGAATATGTCATCCAAAGGGTACATACTTGAGTTTATTTTTAAATCTTTTCAAGTCTGGGGATTTATTGCTATTTAATTTATTATTTTATTATTTTATTTTAATAAAACTCCTAAAAACTTCAGCTGAGATCATCCCTTCATACAAAATATTGGTTCAATCAAAGATCTCTCCAGAGACAACCCTTGCAAACAGCTAATTTAACTTATTGGTTATGGCTTATCTTTGTGACACACAATGATAATCTAAATCTTCAGCAGTACTGCTGAAGTACTGTTTCTGAAATGCTTGAAAAGGACATTTCTTCCTTTCCTAAGATGATCAATATCCTTTCTAAGAGCTCAGTAAATTGCTCTAATAGTCTTCACATATGGGGATGGAATTTTAACTCTGAGAAAAGTTACAGCATTTACTGACAAGGTCCACCCATTTACCTATCTGAATATCATATTTTAACTTCTTACACTATTGTTTTACAACTGTGACCTATTCTGTCTCAAATGCAATTTATAACCTTCTATGAAAGTATTCCACTAACTTTCTGCCATCAAGTTCCAGAAATGCCTAATGTGTCAGTAACACAAAAGGAAATTAGGCATCCTACTTAATCATTTTTGGAATTTCAGATGTTTGACATTAGCACAGATTTATTTCTCAATTCACTGCTCTCTGCTCTCCTTCTTAAGTGAAACTTATATCTTCAGGCTATTCTTCACTCAATCCCAAATGATTTTTGTTAACTTCTTTTATATCTTTTTTATGGAGGAGATTTAGAGCTCTCCAAGTTCTCCTCTATACTATTGGCTTCTTCAGAGACAAAAACATTTCACACTATAGAGACATCGTGCTAGTGAGTTTCAACAAATCTCTCAAAACTACACTGAGTTGGAAAAGAAAGGCACTAACAACAACAACAAAGAATATTTTCACCAACAAAATAAACCACAATACAAAAAATTAATAGTAACACTGAAAGGTTACAGATACTCCAGAGTCCAGAGAAAGGCCTAAAGCCAAGTTATATATGGTTTGGTTGCAGCTAGTCTTCTGAAGAGGAAATTGGCCCTAATGCAGCAGTGATAAGAGCCACTTAGCTCTAGGGTCTCTTGCTGTCCTTTATTTAATAGATTAATCAGGAGCAATGGATAACTGTCTCCTGAGTCCTCCTGTCTTTATATGTAGCAAAGTAGACTTCCAGTTAGATAATAACCTAACTATGCCTAGTAAGGGAATTTCAACTTTTCTCTCTATGTATGCTGATATTTCTGCTCCTAGGATATTCTCCATGCCAAGCATGTATGGCCAACAATCAGTACAGAGGTTTAAGCTAGAGAGCAATTTCCTTGACTTTAATTAAATATCTTCCTGTCACATATGAGAGAGACAGGCAGTTCAGTTGGGTAGAGGGCTTGGAGTAAATCGTCAGAAGGTAAATTTTATTTAAGCACTAAGAGAAAATTTTTGTTGTAATTGTTGCATCTACCAAACCATTCTGAATTGTAATTCATACACTAGAGAACAAACACAGGGTGATGCACATCTTCCTCTAATATACTTCTATGAGAAAAATCACCCAGTAAGACACCTACACACAGAGTTAAACCTAACAGCATTTTCTCCCAATTCCATTCACTACAGATGACTCCATTAATAATGTTCATGTACTTAGCTTTTAAGAGAAAATATAGTTTTTTCAACAATATGCGCTACAGACTGAAGCTAGATAAATTTAAAGTTTGAGTTATTGCAATCAAACTATTTGTATGTGTTTTTCTAAAGAATACTCCAAAGGATATGGACATTTTTGCTACAAACTTATCATGCTTATCTTCAGCAACTGGAAAAGTCTGCAAATCCTTCTCAAGCTGTTGGAGTTGCTTTTCCATATGCTTCAGGCTCTTCTCCAGGTTTTCTGCTGAGACTAAAACACAGTACATTAACTCTGTTAACACCTTAAACAAGAAACACTGTAAAATTTGTCAGTTAAAATCTTATCCAAAACAGCATACTGCATTTTCAATTTTGAAATAAAAGCAGTGACCAAATTACAATGCATGATGAGGAAATTACAATGCTCAGTTTCCCTACTTATATAGTTGCCTTATTCTGATTAGAATATTGTTTGAATGTTGCATTTTGCTTTATTCTTATGACTAAGGTATAGCACAGTCAGTTTTAAATAACCTGAGATATACATATACCAGTCTGTCTTCTGATTATCTGTAGGCAGCTTTAAAGCAACTCCAAGAATCACAAAGCTTGCTTAAATAACAATCTGTTAAAACAGAAAATACCAAAATTTCTATGATAGATCGTGAAGAAAGTAAGACCATCAAAATAAGAAAACAGGTTACTGAACACTGATGCATGAAACGTAAGATCCAGCTCTCTACTTTGAAAGCACAATGCCTGTTAAGAAACACAACAGAATTTGTAAAGTCAACGTGCCTTTCAAGCTGGAGAGAAGTATAGATACTGAGATGAGATAAAGCAATACACAGGTTTAAGAGAAAGAAAAGAGCAGAAAGGAAACATTAGGGATGTATAACAGGATGCAGAAAAACTGCAAAATTTCTTACCAGAAAAAGAGGAATGCAACTTCCAATCATTTGAAGGAATGCGGGGAAGACTGATGATACAAAACAGAGAGGTGTCTCTGACATACCAGAAGACTCTGCTTCCATTCAATGACACCTAGACAAACTAGAGAGTTGGGCAGAGAGGAACCTAATGTGGAGCAAGTGTAGAGTTCTACACTTCTACACCTGGGAAGAAATAACCACATGCATCAGTACAGGTATGAAGATGACCTGCTCTGAAGGAGTTAAGCAGAGAAGGACCTTGATGTCCTGGTGCACAACAGGTTGACCATGAGCCAGCAGTGTGCCCTTGAGGCCACGAAGGCCAATGGTATCCTGGGGTGCAGTGAAGAGAGCGTTGCCATCAGGACAAGGGACATGATCCTTCCCCTCTACTCCACCTTGGTGAGGCCACATCTGAGGTACTGTGTCCAGTTCTGGGCCCCCCAGTTCAAGAATGACAGGGAACTACCAAAGAGTTCAGCAGAGGGCTACAAAGATCATTAGGGCTGGGAGCATCTCTCTTGCAAGGAAAAGTGATAGATCTTTAGCCTCTAGAAGAGAAAACTACGAGGAGATCTTGTCAAAGCTTATAAATATCTAAGGGCGACAGAACAAGGACCAATGGGCACAAACTGCAACACAAGAAGTTCCATATGAATATAAGACAGAAATTCTTTATTGTGAGAGTGACACAGCACTAGAACAGGCTGCCCAGTGAGGTTGTGGAGTCTCCTTTTTTGGAAATATTCAAGACCTGCCTGTACGCTTTCCTGTGTAACCCACCATAGCAAACCTTCTTTAGCAGAGGGGTTGGACTAGATGTACTCTAGAGGTCCCTTCCAACCTCTACAGTTCTGTGATTCTGTGATGCCTTTTTTTTTTTTTTTAATCAACCATTTCATTCAAAATATACTGTTCCTAAAAAGGTAAAGTTACCTTCATCTACAAAATCCAGAAACAAAAGTTTCTGGCCCTATGATGTAGTAGATCCATGATTTCCTTCTGCATACAGGTATGCGATAGAAAATATGAGATGCACTCACTGAACACATCTTTCACAAAATTCTGACAAGAATCACCAAATGACTGGATTAAAATGTTGCATAGCAACTGCAATTCCATTCATAACAGAAAGGTTAACACAAGTATAAAACGATCAATGGTAACCGTGAAAATGCTAATGCAGCGTAAAAAAAGTAATTTCTATACAATCACTGTTTCTAAAAAGTATAGGGGATATAACTGTATGTTCATATTATAATTTATAACTCAATTCAGTTTATAACCTTAATTTTAAAAACCCTCTGTTTACTCAAAATCACAGTTTTCCAATTTTATGTCAGGCTTGGCAGATTTTCAGTGAGTGATTTGGCGAATTCTAATCATCACCAGATAGGTCAATTAGCTTTAGAAGTTAAGAAACTGCTTTGTTAGAGAAGTAGAGTTGAAATTAGAAGTTGACAGTGCTTACTGAAGATGTGCTTCAAGTCTTGATAGGTTTCAGAATCAATATTGATTTTAATATAAAGTCATACCTCTGCTGTGTTAAGAAGCATTTGAGGGTAGGTGCACACAAGTTTAAGAAAATAAAAAAAATAAATAATTTATTTAAAAAGCTCCTAGGAAATACATAATGTATACGTTGTGTTTAATATTGATTATCAAGTTCATTATCTTTACAACATAGTCTGTCTTGTCTTAAATGTGCATAAAATTAGTTACAAAATGTCAGAATGATCAGAGCCAGAAAATGCAGTTTAAAAAGAAAAAATGTAGGTAGCAGCTGAGAAAGAGCTACTTGCTTTTTGCCAGATAAAGAAAAAAAATAAAAATAAAAAATATCAGTGCCTAGAGCTGATTTGCAAGCCACATTAAAAATCAGTGACTACGCATTGAAATTTTCAAATTCTTGTTTTCAGCAAAGCCTTTTTTAAAAAAAAAAAAAAAACAAACTTCAGTTACTTCTGTTTGGGTTTTTTTTGACCTCGAACAGTTATGTATTTGATCAAGAATCTTCACATCTCTGTCTTGTTCTATAGTTAGTTGGTTTTTTTTCTTCTCTATAATTGTCTTAGGTTGTTCCTGAGTATGAAATTTCAGCATTCCTATCATTTCAGCAATACACATCTACTAGATATATTTTCCTTTAAGACTATATTTCTGTAGACAGTCTCGAACAGAAACTAAATCACAATATAT
>JAOWBP010000001.1:134059067-134069866 GCA_028571105.1 Tragopan temminckii | reverse complement strand
TTTTTAATGATTTCAGGGTATAATTCTTTAATAGTGATTGACAGGTCACAAACTATTTTCATATGTATAAAATTAAGTATATTTTGAGTGTGTTACTTTTATATTTCTTGCATTAAATTTAGACTGCATTTTATTTTCTAAATTCTCAGCACTGTCAGGACTATTTTCGTTTATTCAGTTCATGTTTAGATCTACATTCATGATGTTTTCATTAAACACTCATTGTAGATAGAATGAGGTTAAGCTACTCAGTAATAACTCCATAGGTGAGAAAAATCTTATGTTTTCTAAAAGAGACTGAGTTTCTTCAGCAGACCTAGAGTTTTACAGGTGAAAACAATCATAGAATGGCTTGGATTAGAAGGGATCTTGAAAGTCATCTAGTTCCAACCCCCCTGCCACAGGCAGGGTTGCCAACCCTAGATGAAGCACTAGATCAGGTTGCCCAGCGCCCCATCCAGCCTGGCCTTGTACGCCTCCAGGAATGAAGCATCCACAGCTTCACTGGGAAGATATTCCAGCACCTCACCACCCTCTCAGTGAAAACCTTCCCCCTGACATCTAATCTAAATCATCTCCCCTCCTTTACTTTAAAACCATTCTCCTTGTCCTATCTCTATTAACCTGTGTAAAAAGTTGATTTGCTGTATATTTGTAATCTCCTTTTAAATACTGGAAGACTGTAATGATGTCTTTCTACAGCCTTCTCCAGAGTGAAAAAGCTCAACTCCTTTAGCCTGTCTTCATAGGAGAGAGAGGTGCTCCAGTCCTCAGATTATCGAATCACAGAATCACCAAGGTTGGAAAAGACCTTCAAGATCATCCAGTCCAACCATCCACCTATCACCAATAGTACTCACTAAACCACATCCCTCAACACAAAATCCAAATGTACCTTGAACACCTCCAGGATCAGTGACTTCATTACCTCCCTGGGCAGCCCATTCCAGTGCCTGACCACTCTTTCAGAAAAGGAGTATTTCCTAATGTCCAGCCTAAATCTTCCCTGGCACAGCTTGAAGCCATAATCATCTTCATGATCATCTTAATGACTTTCCTCTGGACCCTTTCCAAAAGCTAGACATCTTTCTTGTGGTGAGGGCCCTAGACCTGGATGCAATACTGCAGATGAGGCCTCAGGAGAGCAGAGTAGAGAGGGACAGTCCTGCTGGCCACCCCTCTTCTGATGCAGCCCAGGATACCCTTGGACTTCTGGACTGCAAGCACATGCTGCTGCCTCATGTTGAGTTTTTCTTTTACCAAGACCCCTAAGTCCTGGTAGTTGTCTGGAGAAGAGGAGCTCAGGGGACACATCATTGCACTCTACAGCTTCCTGAAGGGAGGTTGTGATGAGGATGGGTTTGGCCTCTTCTCCCAGGCAACGAACAGGACCCAAGGAAACACCTACAAGTTGCACCAGGGGAGATTTAGATTAGACATAAGAAAAAACTTTTTCTCTCAGAGAGTGTACGAGCACTTGAATGGCCTGCCCAGGGAGATGGTGGAGTCGCCGTTGTCTGGATGAGGTGCTCTCAGATATAGTTTAGTAGCTTGTGGTCATAATGGTGGTGGGAGGACAGCTGGACTAGATGATCTTGTAAGTCCGTTCCAACCTAGTGACTCTATGATTCTGCAATTCCTTCTTCATAAGAATGATAATAGAATGATAGAATTATTCTATCATTCCTTCTTCTACTCTCAAGTTCTTCCCCCAGTCTGTATACATACCTGTGTTTATCTCGACTCAAGTGCAACATCTTGCACTTTGATTTGTTAAACCTCATTACGTTTACATAGGCCCACTTTCTGAGTTTGTCAAGATTTCTCTGGATGGCATCCCTGCCTTCTGCCATATCAGTTGCATCACTCAGCTTGGTGTCAACAGTGAAGTTGCTGAGGCTGCACTTGATCCCATCATCTTTGTCTATTATCTATTATCTATGATATCACGTACTGATCCCAAGATGGACCCCTGAGAAATACTGTCCCTGTTCTCCACCTGGACATAGAGCCATTGACCACAACCCTGTCTGTGACCTTCCAACCAATTCCTCATGCACCGAATAGTCTGTCTTTCGAACTCATGTATTTCCAATTTAGAGATAAGGATGTGGTGTGGGACCACGTCAAAGTCCTTGATGATTTTCCCTAGTCTTCAGGGACCACTCCTGACAGCCACAACTTCTCAGAGAATCATAGAATGGCTTGGGTTGGAAGGACACTTTTTAAAATATGATGGAGAGTGGCTTATCAGCCACTTCTTTCAGGACACTGAGATGCACATCATCTGGTCCCATAAGTTCTTCATTTCATGCCTAGAAAAAAAACATCCATTGCTATTCATTCAAAGTAAATGCACTCTTGCATAGATTTCTGCAGTAAAACATTAAAAATACATGTGCCTGATATATCTTGTTTTGCAAGCTGCATAATTATGCGTGTTTTAAAGTGCAGACAGAGCCAGTTTAATGGAAAAACCATCCCTTGATTACACAGGCTAGATTATAAAGCCAAGGAAGTCATACATAGGAAATGTCTGATTATGCTCATTGAAAAACTTTGAAGACAACCTTTACATTAAGCAAAACATGGGGAACATAAGTCCCCTTTTCCTTTCTCCATACCAGTGACTGAGAATGCACCCTCCAGAAAGGTAACCTATGTGCCTGCAAAGTTGTAAAACAAGCTTATTTTTCTTTTCAAGGGCATCTCCGGAAAATGTATTCCAACATTGTTGATGAGTACAAACTGCATGAATTAATATTAAACTATGAATTACTCCTGCTCTGAATATGGATCAGCATATTTTCTGAATTTGCTAAAAGGAAATTTACTTGGATGAAAGTGTTGGATGAATTAAAAATGAGGATCCTTCTTTATACCCTCCTGCACTGGAACTGGCTTGTGGAAATTCAATTTATATTTTCCTATGTTATTGTGGAATGAAAAAAAAAATGTTCAATTTGACATTTTATTAAAAGAATTATGATTTAGATGATTTAGTAATATTAATCTGCATTTTCTATTCTCTAAGTTATTCATAGAATCATAGAATCATAGAATCGCAAGGCTGGAAAAGACCTACAAGATCATCTAGTCCAACCATCCTCCCATTACCATTGCTACCACAAGCACTAAACCATATCTCACAGTTCCTCATCCAGACGCCTCTTGAACACTGCCAGGGACAGCAACTCCACCACCTCCCTGGGCAGGCCATTCCAGTGCCTGACCACTCTCTGAGAGAAAAAGTTCTTCCTTATGTCTAACCTAAATCTCCTCTGGTACAACTTGCGGCCATTTCCTTGGGTCCAAACCCCTCCTCATCACAACCTCCTTTCAGGAAGTTGTAGAGAGCAATAAGGTCTTCCCTGAGCCTCCTCTTCTCCAGACTCAACAATCCCAGCTCCCTCAGGTGATCCTCGTAAGACTTGTGCTCCAGACCCCTCACCAGTTTCGTTGCCCTCCTCTGGACATGCTCCAGGGCCTCAATGTTTTTCTCCTCCTTATGGCCCTTCTTGTAGATGGGAGTCACATCAGCAAACCTTCAATCCTTTGGGACCTCTCCAGATAACCAGGAGCACTGGTAGATGGCTGAGAGTGGCTTGGCAATCACCCTCGCCAGCTCCCTCAGCACCCTAGGATGGAGCCAGTCTGGTCCCATGGACTTGTGACAGTTCAGATGAAAGAGAAGCTCTCTGTCTCCACCTGAACCACTGAGGGTGTATTCTGCATAATATGCCACACTTCCAGATCAGGGTGTAAAGTGCCCTAAGGATAACTGATCCGCCTATTAAAGGCATTGAGAACCTCAGCTTTCTCCTCATCCTCAGTGGTCACATTCCCCGCTGCACCAAGTAAAGGATGGAAATTCTCCGTTTCTTCTCTTACCATTGATATATTTATAAAAGGATTTCTTATTCTCTTTTACTGCAGTGGCCAATCTGAGTTCAAGTTGGGCTTCTGCCTTTCTAACTTCCTCCCTGCATACCCTAGCAATTTCCTTGTAATCTCCCCAAGTAGCCTGTCCCTTCTTCCAGAGAACGTAGACTCTCTTCTTCTTGCGAAGAACAGTAGTTCTGGGTTCATCCACACTGCTCTTCTTCCCCTACATCTCGTCTTACAGCACTCAGGGACAGCCTGTTCTTGTGCCTTTAAGATTTCCATCTTGAGGAGCGTCCAGGCTTCTTGGACCCCTTTACCCGTGAGTAGCGACTCCCAGGGGACCCATGCTACAAGAGTCCTGAACAGGTCCAAGTCCGCCCTCTAGAAGTTCAAGATAGCAGTTTTGCTAGTCACCCTTCTGACATCACCAAGAATAGAGAATTCCACAATTTCATGGTTGCTCTGCCCAAGACAGTCCCCAGTCTTCACATCTCCCACCAGTCCTTCTCTATCAGTGAATAGCAGGTCTAGCAGGGCACCACCCCTGGTAGGCTCTCGTACCAGCTGTGTAAGGAAGCTATCTTCCACACACTCTAGAAACCTCTTGGACTGCTTCCTCTGCACTGTATTATATTTCCAACATACATCAGGGTGACTTCCACAAGCTGCTCATACAATGCCTCGTCTTTTCTTCATTCTGATTAGGCGGTCTATAACAGATCCCCACCAAGATGTCGCCCCTACAGGCCTTCCCCCAATCCTTACCCATAGACACTCAGCTTTCAAGCTCTTCAACATCAAAACAGTCTTTAATATAAAGGGCCACCACCACCGTTCCTTCCTCATCTATCCCTTTTGAAGAACTTGTAGCCATCCATCACAGCACTCCAGTCATGGGAGTGGTCCCACCATGTTTCGGTAATAGCAAATAGGTCATAGTTAGCCTGACGCACAATCACTTCCAGCTCCTCCTGTTTGTTGCCCATGCTGTGTGCATTGGTGTATATGCACTTCATCTGAGTCATCTGCCTCACCCCCAGCTCAAGCATCATTCCCCTAGGCTCATCTCTGGTGAGCCCTGTTTTGTCTCCTTCCCCCGTTGTAGCTAGTTTAAAACTCTTTCAATAAGCTGTGCTAGGATTCGTTTCCTCCTTTGAGATAGGTGGGTTCCGTGCATGGACAACAAGCCAGGGGCTGAATAATCTGCCCCATGATCAAAGAACCCAAAGTTTCTGCCTGGACACCAGCCTCTGAGCCAACTATTCATTACTTGTGCTTTCCAAGCCTGCTCCATGTCCCTCACTGCCCCTGAAGGTAAAGAACAAAAGATCACTTGAGTTCCTGTTGCTTGAGCTAAACGCCCTAAACCCCTGAAATCTCTTTTCCTAGCTTGTAGGCTTCTCTGAGCAATTTCATCACTGCCCACCTGAACTATGAGTAATGGAAAGTAATCAGTGAACCCAACCAGCTTTGGAGTTCTCTAGTTATGTCCCTGACCCAGGTCCCAGGAAGGCAGCACACTTCCCTACAGCTTGGATCCGGTCTGCAAATGGAGCCCTCCACTCCTTTGAGAAGGGAGTTGCCCACCACAACCACCTTTCTTTCTTTCCTGACAGAGGCAGTCTCAAGGCATGGGGGTGACCGCAGCGCCTTAGGCTCTTTCTTAGACAGATCCTCCATTGCCTCCCCACTCACTTCCCCTTCAATTTCCAGCATCTCAAACCTGTTGCTTAGAGGGAGCTGGGGAAGCGGGCTACGCAGGCAAGGGGGAGGGGAGCTCCTGTGGTGCTGAGTCAGGATTCTCTTCTAACCCTCCTCATCTGTCAGGTCTATCTGACTGTGACAGGGCAGGGAGTCCACCACTTTTCTGGGGGTATCTCCCTGGTACCCTTCCCTCTGGCACGCCAGTGATACACTCCACCACTCAATCTTCCCCTCACACTCCCTGATTTTCCTTAGTCTCTGCACCTCCTCTTTGAGCTCCACCACCAGGCTGAGCAGCTCATTCACCTGCTCACACCTCACGCAGGTGGAATCTCTGCCACCCTCCGTGGGCAGTAGCAGGCTCAAGCACTCCCTGAAGCCAGAGACCTGAACAGCTGCATTTCAGAGCAGGCCCTCAGTCTGGGTTGCCACAGTCTTCTTGGAATAAACCCATGCCCACTGTCTGGTGGAGACCATGTTTAAGCCTGCGGTCTCAGAGACTGCCAAGAGGAAAGCTGATCCTGAGCCTCCTGAGCAAGGAGAACAATGCTTACACTCCTCACTGCTTGACCCATCTCCCACACCCACAGCTGCAGCACCATGTGGGCAGTGTGCACTCTGCTCACTCACTGAACCTCCCCATTCTCAGTGGGTAGCAACAACAGCTACCCACCCGGGGTGCTCCCCGGAGCTATTTAAAGCTTACTGTCAGGTGCGAATGTCAAGGGCAGGTGATGACACATTCGTAGAGTTTTTAAACTGTGCCACTAATGTACCAGCTCCACCCTTGCTGACTTAGGAACCTGCCTACAAGCGGCCAGCTCCCTAGCACAAGTGCAGCACTGTTGCTGTCTTCAAAAAAGCCTTAAAAAGCCAAGATACCCAAACCCCAGCCCTGGATGTGAGGATAGCAGATATCAGGCTGCTCGGGGAACTAGTAAATAAGGTCCACTGGGAACCTTCTTTTGAAATCATTGGGATTTGTTGGTGCTGGTCACTTTTTAAGTACTACTTCCTGAGAGCAAAGAAACAGGCAATTCCAAAATGTGACAAGTCAAGCAGGTGGGACAGAAGGCCAGCCTGGCTGAACAGGGATCTTCTTCTAGAGCTTAGGAGGAAAAAGGTGTATAGCAACTGGAAGCGTGGTCAGGCAACATGGGAAGACTGTAGTGAAGCTGTTCACCTTTTAAGGGAATTCATGCAGCCAATGCTGAGTTGACACTGGCCAATACTGTGGAGGACAGTAAAAAGGTTTTTTTTAAATACATTAACAACAAAAGGAGGGCCAGAAAGAATGTTGGTTTGTTAGTTGAGGAGAACAGTCATCTTACAAAGCAGAGATATTTAACGTCGTCTTTGCCTATGTCTTCAACACTGATGATGGGCACTGGCACTCCAGGTGCCCTGAGTTGGAGGACTGTGACTGTAGTAATGATCAATTCCAAGCCAATCCTGATTTTGTGTTAGATTTGCTGCTCCACCTGCATGCATTTAAGTTCATAGGATCAAAGGGGATTCATCCCAAAGTACTTAGAGAGTTGGCTGATATCGTTGCAAGACCTCTCTCAATTATTTCTCAGTCGTCTTGGGAATCTGGAGAGGTTCTAACTGATTGGAAGCTTGCAAACATTGTTCCAATTTTCAAGAGCAAGAAGGAAGACCCTAGTAATCACAGACCTGTCAGTCTCCCTTCAGTGCCTGGTAAAATTATGGAGAAAATTATGCTGGGAGTTATTGAAAAACACGTGAAGGACAATGTGGTCATTGGTCACAGCCAACACAGGTTCATGAGGGGAAGGTTCCTGTTGAACTAACTTAATTTCCTTTTATGACAAGGTCATCTCTCCTTGAGCACAAAAAGGACATAAAACATTTGCTTAGACATTCACTGTGAAAAAGTTAGTGCATATTAAGTCAACTTTCTTTATAAAAATATACTTCTGCAAGAGTACTAAAAGGATTTTAAAATACATGAGCTGTGGTCTTTAGAGTCTGCTTGATTTTTTGAAATTCCAGTGCAGAAGGAGTCTTCAAGATAAAACAGAATATTACAGGTAATGAAACCAGTACATATGAATGCCAATTTTCCAAATTGGTATGAGAACTGTTGAGTTATGGTGTGAACCACTGATTGATCACCTGAGGCAAGGACTGAGTCAGCCATGGGAGCACAGGTGAAGGCAATTCACCTGTGTGACTGGAAGGGGTGGAGCCTAGCTCCACCTCTCTTAGGCCCCATTTAAAGGCTGACTGCTACTAGAAAAGAATTTCTTTCTGGAGATTCCTCCTCTGTGGAGTCTTTCCTTCAAACCTAGATCTTTGTAAACAGTTGAGTGTTCCTTTTCTCATTTTCACCACAATAATCTTTCCAGATTTAACAGCATTCTAAGTTCTTATCTTTTTTACACAGTATAAATGAAATGCAAAATAATACACTGAAGTAAACTCAATGTATAAACCTGAAAATCTGATCATTGATATTCATCCAACAACATTCTGAGTGAGATCAAAAATTCATCTAATCAACATTTACTTAATACTTAAAAAAGAATACAAAACATGGACTAATTGGTAATTTTACTGACTGCACTTTGAATCGCCAGTATTCTATTTCTCATAAGCTTTAGATATTACAAATAGCAGCTTATGTAAGATGACCATCTACACTGAAATAGTAGTTTGTATAAGTTATATTTTAGTTATTCTGGCTGATATACTGAATTCAAGCACAATAAAACCAATAGTATATGGTTAATGAAATACCAGTTGCCAGTTAACAGAGAGTTCTATGAAAATAATGTATAAAATACATTCAAAGAATAAATTCCTTCTATTATCAGTATAAGAGGGACTTGGAGCATCTGACGGACATTTAAACATAGCTGAACTTCTAAGTGGTTATAATACACTAACCACAGTTGGAAACTAAGAACTGTGATAACAGAAACCAAACTCAATGTGGATGACCACTACCTCAAGATCTCTCTACCAGGAACAGTTTTTGCAAAGCTATCATTTCTATTTTGGAAATTGAATGAGGCATTAGAATGATTCTGAATAAAGCAATACAGATAAATAGTGATATTCTCCAAAGAGAGTTAGTGCTGAGGTGGTATCAACTTCAAACTCTATGCTTAGTCAATTTAAATTATTTAAGCTGTGACATAAGATGCAGAAGAAACTCTTAATTAAGAACTTAAAAGTAAAAAATATGCTGCTGCTGTTTATACTGAGATTTACCACATTCTACGCTTCATTATGAAGCAGTAAAAAGAGGAATTTATTTTTCCAGACTTTCAAGACTACTGCTGTATGAGGAATATACAAGCAAGGAAGACAAAATTGTTCAAATCCACGTTTAGAAAAAAAGTTGGAATGATGGAATTGAAGGGTGAGAAGGGCCCCATAGTAAAAGAGTAAAAGTGAAAAAAGGGCTTCACAGGGACTAAGGATGGGGAGGGTAGTTAGAGGTAGTTTATAGAAGCAAGAATGTAGAGCTTGTTAGAAAAATAAGGGATGGCAGACACTGGGCCTGGGATAATGAGGGGCATGAAGGCCATAAAGATAAAGGTTTGAGAACAGCCTGAGGACATCTGGCAGTGAGGTGATTAGATGTCCACAGGGTAAGCAGAAACCGCTTTGGTGGGCTGCCCCTCCTGCAAGTCAGAAATTTACAGCGAGGAAGACTGTTTCTTCATCCCATGACCACCAGGAGGAGACCCCCATGACTCACTATGCACGCGCGAGGGGGAGGGTCTGCATGATAATGGGTTCTCGGAAATCTAATGAATATGTATCCAAATTCATGGAAACAATTGATTATGTATTAGTTTGGCCTAAGTCTGTAGCATGCTTTTTCCTCACGGTGTGCAAGTTAGGTGGATCTATCCCCCTTGCAACCAGCGTATGCGCAACGCTGAATAAACCATACCTGCTTTGTAATCTTACTTGGGTTACAGAATTTGATTCTGCACGTCAATTTGGCACCCCAGACGGGTCAACCTCTGTTTGGCTGCAGGACTGGGTGAGGGGGGACGCCTTTGGCGTGCCCCGAGATTTCTCTGAAGGAGTCCCTTTCCTCATCCGATCACTGTGGGAGCAGACAAGAACCATCCATTGGCAGACAAGGTACGTGTATGGAAAGGGGGAACCTGTAAGTCATGAGGAGATGTGCTACGTGGGGTGCATGCTCCCCCCCCAACCCCCCCCCCCGAGTTATATGAGCTCATGAGGTTAGGTTGCTGGCTGGGGTAGGGAGACGCCTTGGGGAAGTTTGTACAAAGGGGACCTGTAAATCGTACGTGAGGAAAGAACAATAGCTCTCCCTTAGAGGACTGTTAACAGCGGGTGTCTTGTCAAATGATAACGTGGGAGTTACAGGTTGTATTATTGTTATCACCATCTGTTGTAAATGTTCCGTACCGTGTATTTGAGTAATTGCTATCAAAACACTCAAAAGGAGTCCAGAGCTCTGATTTGGTAAAGGGTAAAGTCAGCATTATGTGTGATTGCGAGTGAATGTGTTGAATACTTGAGACGCGGCACAGCTGCAGGGTGAGTGTGGAGTATAACAATGATTGTTGTCTGACTGTCTGTCTTTACGTTTTTGTATGAATTTATGAATGGGGACAACGAACCCATAGAGAGATTCCCATTCCATTCAGGGAATGAGTGTCAACTTGTTTATGTAGTATTGTGTTCTGTTTGCGAGGAGGTGTGTGAGGGAGGTGAGTCAATCAGTGCTAGTTCTGTAGCGAGGTGTTTATAACCAAAGGATACGGATTGTTAGGGGAACACTATATGGTATTAAGGGTGTTTATGGAAACTGAAGAACTGTATTGTTTGATTTGTGGGTTTTGAAGGGAATGGGAAAAGCTACTTTGATGGTATAAGAAAGTGCAATTGTTAATGATACACGGAGGTATAATTGAGGGTATGCAGAAGTGTAACTGAGGGTACGAATAGTGGAATAGTGTACAAAGGAAAAAAGGGTTGAAAAGAAAGTGAGTTTATCTATGCTGGCATGAGAGCAACCCCCCACACCGTTCCCCCGTGAGCAGAACTTGGTGTGAGAGAGAGAGCTGGGGACAGAGACTGCTGCTGTAAACAGCATTACTTGCAAAGGGGGAGGTGGAGAGGATAGGGCACTGGAAGTGAGAATAGCCTTCATCTGCAGAGGAAACCTGAAATCCCAGTGTTAGCAGTGGAAG
>JAOWBP010000001.1:134003210-134013546 GCA_028571105.1 Tragopan temminckii | reverse complement strand
GACACAGTACTCGAGGTGTGGCCTCACCAGAGCTGAGTACAGGGGGACAATCACTTCCCTGTTCCTGCTGGCAACACCATTTCCGATGCTAGCCACGATGCCATTGGCCTTCTTGGCCACCTGGGCACACTGCTGGCTCACATTGAGACCAGCATTAATCAATATCCCCAGGTCCATTTCCTCTACACAGACTTCCAGCCACTCCACCCCAAGCCTGTAGCGTTGCCTGGGGTTGTTGTGGTCAAAGTGCAGGACCTGGCATTTGGCCTTGTTGAACCTCATCCCATTGGCTTCAGCCCAGCGATCCAGCCTGTCCAGATCCCTCTGTAGGGCCTCACCACCCCCAGGCAGATCGATGCTTCCAGCCAACTTGGTGTCATCTGCAAACTTACTGAGGGTGCACTCAATGCCATCATCCAGGTCATCAATAAATACATGGAACAGGACATGCCCCAGTACTGACCGCTGGGGAACACCAATGGTGATTCATCGACAGCTGGATTTAACCCCATTCACCACCACTCTCTGGTCCTGGCCATCCAGCCAGTTCTTTACCCAGCAAAGACTATATGTCTCCAAGTCATGGGCTGCCAGCTTCTCCAGGAGAACACTGTGGGAGACAGTGTCAAAGGTTTTGCTGACGTCTAGGTAGACTACATCAACAACCTTTCCCTCATCCACCAGGCAGCTCACTCAATCATAGAAGGAGATGAGGTTGGTCAAGCAGGACCTGAATTTCATGAATACATGCTGGCTGGGCCTGATACTCTTGTTGTCCTACATGTGCCATGTGATCTCGCTCAAGATGACCAGTTCCATAGCCTTCTCTGGCACCGAGGGCAGGCTGACAGGCCTGCAGTTTCCCAGATCTTCCTTATGACTTTTCTTGTAAATGGAAGTCACATTTGCAAGCCCTCAGTCATTGGGACCAGGACCTCTGGTAGACGGTGGAAGGCAGCTTGGCAATCATCTCCGCCAGCTCTGTCAGCACTCTCGGGTGAATCCCATCTGGCTCCATAGACTCCAGTTGGTGTAGTAGGTCTCTGTTTCCATCGGAATCATGAAGGGTTTATTCTGCTTCCCATCCTAGACTTCCAGGTCGGGGGTACAGTACACTGAAGATAACTGGTCTGACTTTTAAAGACAGATGTAAAGAAGGCATTGAGAACCTCAGCCTTTTCCTTATCCTCAGTGGTCACATTTCCTGACACATCCACTAAAGAATGGAGATTCTCCTTGGTCCTCTTACCATTAATGTATTTGTAAAAAAGTTTTTTATTCTCTTTTACTACATTGGCCAGGTTGAGTTCATGCTGGGCTTTTGCCTTTCTAATTTTCTCCCTGCACATCCTAACAATTTCTTTGTACTCTCCTCGAGTTGCCTGTGCCTCCGTCCTCAGGAGGTAGACTCTCTTTTTTCTCCTGGAGCCACAGAAAAAGTCCCCTGTTCATCCACATCAGTTATCTTCTCCAACCAGCTTATTTTACAGCACATGCATACAGCCTGCTCCTGCGCCTTTAACACTTTCTTCTTGAGGAGTGTCCAGTCTACCTGGATGCCTTCATATCATCACAGAATCATAGAACTGTAGAATGGCCTGGGTTGAAAAGGACCTAGATCATCTAGTTTCAAGCCTCCGCTGTGGGCAGGGTCGCCAATCACCAGACCAGGCTGCCCAGAGCCACATCCAGCCTGGCCTTGAATGTCTTCAGGGATGGCGCATCCACAACCTCCCTAGGCAACCTGTTCCTGTACATTACCACCTCTGAGTGAAAAACTTCCTCCCAATACGTAATCTAAATCTCCCCTGTCTTAGTTTAAAACCATTCTCCCTTATCCTATCACTATCAGCCCATGTTCAAAGTCCGCCTTCCAGAAGTTCAAGGTAGCAGTTTTGCTGACCCCCCTCCTGACTTCACTAAGAATAGAGAGCTCTACCATTTTTTGGTCGCTCTGCCCAAGACAGTTCCTGATCTCCACTAGTCCTCCTCTGTTCATGAGCAGCAGGCCTAATGCGGCACCTTGCCCAGTAGGGCTATCTTACCAGCTGCTTCAGGATGTTGTCTTCCACACACTCTAGAAACTTCCCAGATTGCTTATTCTGCTCTGTATTATGTTTCCAGTATATATCAGGGAAATTGAAGTCCCCCATAAGAATAAGGGCTGGTGATTATACAACTTTGCCAGCTGCTCTTAGAATGCCTCATTCTTCTCTTCATCCTGTTCGGCAGTTTATAACAGATCCTCACCAGGTCGTCACTATGTTGACCCTTCACAATCCTTACCCATAGAGATTCAACCTTATCATTCCCAGCCCTGAACTCTACAACACTGAAACACTCTCTAACATACAGAGCCACACCACTGCCTCTCCCTCCTTGCCTATCACCATTTGTGATTGGCCTCTACCTGGACACAGATCCATTGATCACAACCCTCTGGCTGCAGCCATCCAACCAATTCTTTATCCACTGAGTAATTCACCTTTCAAATCCATATTTCTCAAATTTAGATATAAGGACCATGTCAGAAGCCTTACTGAAATATAGATAAATGACAACAGTGGCTCTTCCTCTGTCCACCATCATAGAAGGCCATAGGATTTGTCAGGCACAGTCTGTCCTTGGTGAAGCTGTGCTGGCTGTCTCATATTACCTCCTTATCTCACATGTGCCTCAACATAGCTTTAAGAAGCATCTGCTACATGATCTTCCCAGGAACAGATGTGTAGCTCACTGGCCAGTAGTTGCCCAAGTCTTCCTTTCTCCCCATCTTAAAAATGAGAATGTTGTTTCCTTTTTTTCCAGTCACTAGGGACTTTGCTTAAATTTCCTTAACAGTCGCACTAAAATAGTGACGCTATCTGAATTTACTGAAACTTGACTTGGTAGCCTTGAACTAGATACTACTAAGAGCTGAAATATAAAAAAATATTTACCTTTTCCAAAAGTGGAAAACAATATCTAGGAACTACAAGTCTTAAAACAGAGGTAATACACAAATACACAAACGTTAAAAAAGCCCACAATCTCTCAAAAAACATCAAACATCCCAGAAGTTAAACATATCATTTTATCTCTCAACTATGATATCAAGAAACAATGCTGCCAATGAACTTTTTCCCTCTGGAATTTTCACCAAAGAAGAAACTAAGCAATGTATAAAGCATCACAATACTAAAGTAAAATACATAAGTATAGAAAATACTTAGTCAAGGAATGCATGCTGGAATTGTATGTAGTTATACAAGTATGCAACAAACTAAATTACTGCAAACTTACATGATATTTCGTCAGGAGAATTCAGGTCACATCCTTATGAAGTTGCCAGCAGAAAGAAGCAAAGCATACATATTACTTGTCTTTCCCACAGGAAATTTTGCATTTTCCTGTGAAAACTGATACCTACTTCTGCCTCTAGAAATTTTTAGATAATTTGCTTACTAATTTATAAGACGAGAACAAAAAAAAAGAGAGAAAACTATTACTTATTTTCAACAAGAGAAAAAGGGAAAAAGGCTAATGGAAAAAAGAAAACATTTCAAAATTGAACAGAAAGATCTGAATATGTGAAGTAAATATCTAAATTAACGAAGTAAATTAAGGAAGTAAAAGAAAGTAAGTAATTACGGCACTGGAGCACAGAGGAAAGTGTGTATGTGACTGAAAATGAGAAACATCTGCTTACGCTGGAAACAGAAAAAACATCCCAGTGAGAGTGGGCACCTATAGAAAAAGGTGATTATCAAAGGAAATAGAGGTAAAATGCTCTTGTTTTAAAAACTCAGCAATCAAACCGGGGACTCTCAAAATATCACAGCTTCTGAATATGCACCACTGTATTAAATCATTAACTCTTTTCAAAATCAAATGTCTTATTTCACATATTGTGCAACTAGAAGTTCATGTCACATAACAATAACAGCACATTCTAAAATTTTCTTTCAATATGTTACACTTATTGTAAGGTGGACATACGCATGGCCCCAGCAATAGACCTGTATCATTTTTCACAGTAGTAAGTCATCTGCCATATCAGGATGGGAAACAAAGTAGAATGAATATTCATATTTTATCTCACATCCTTCACAGTTCGTCACAGTTCCTTATGTTCACATTTCCACGTCCTTATTAAGGTAACACCAATTTAAAAGTTCTGAATGTGTAAAAAATAAATGAGTTTTAGCTCTTAGATTCTACTAGAAAGGTTGCTTTGTCTTTTTCAAATGTGCATCCATACTCAGATTCAGCTGTAGATAACTCCCTCTATGTGACAATGATCTAAATGAAATCAGCCTGATGGGAATGGTGAGAGGAACATTTTATAAATGTGATGTTGCAGTTGAAAGCTTACAGCACAGTGTTTCATGAATATGTGGATGGAATCCAACAAGAGTTACCTTATGGATAGTTTTACACAAAACTTTTCTATCAATCAGCTACTTTTTCATCATTTTCAAGTAAGACAAAATAGCCATCCTATTAAAATTGTATAAATATATAATCTACATAAGAAAATGATTGAAAATATATAGTATGCATGAGGAATTGAATTGTATTTATAACTGTATTATACTGATACTTTTTCTGATACCTCTGTAAAAGATTAATGCAAGTTAGAACATCTTTAGAGATGTTTTTAGTACCTAGCATCTTTTATATTGATTAATACAACAATCACATTAAATGAATCGAAGTAAGTACCTCAGCTTAGAATCTTTAAAATTGCCAGCACGTGGACAGATGCATGCATCCTGTCCACTGAAATACCATACAATCGTGTCTTAAATAGGTGGATGAGCAGTAAAAAAAGCTAACAAGGAGGTAATTAAGATGGAATAAAGCCCTTGCTGGCAAGAAGACACAGTAGTAACTGGCGTAGGCTGTCTCATATGACAACAACTAGTACACTGGCAAATGTAGTTAATGAAATGGACTTCTGTTTGGGCTTTCAAACTTTTTCCCCTCTTCTAGAACAATGAACACTAGAATTTACCGTTAAAAATAAAAAGTACTATTTTGGGGAAATTAGTCAAACAGCTAAACAAATTCACTTGGCAAAGTTTTTTAAAGTAGAAGTACTGTCTTCATTTTATTATTAAATTGTAAATGCTATCATAATGACCAAATTGTTTCTAAATACTGTTGGTTCATTCAGAAATCAAAGACATTTGGTTTCCTCATGTATTTTTAATGGTAGTTGATACATTTTGAAAATAAAATTCAACTCTAAAATAATATCTCTCAAGAAACAACTACCTAAAATACTGTGAGAAATACGGTATAAATAAATTAGAAGAATCCTTTTCTTAGCTCCAATTTGAACACCTGTTTGGCATCACAGTAGAACTGAGAGAATTAGCCAAGACAGACTCAACACCTGAAAGGACTTAAAGCTTCTCTAGTTTTCTGGGAGAGAAAAAAGGCAATAGAGATGAGCCTTCTGCTACAATAGTGTTGATTGAAAAGGTAAAATTAAAGCATATTGTCCCCAAGAGTAAAGATATTTAGACTAGTTCCAGTAAAGATATACATAATTCTCCTGTAGTTTTCAAGACCTTCCTATTCTAAGATATCTTCCTACTATCTAGATTCAGCTGACTGGGCTTTGAAGGTTGATCCATCACTTCACAGAAGCTATCAAAAGCAAGATAACATGCAGTTGCATTTAAAGAAAGCATAGACAATCCAAGAAGCTCAATATTACTGTCTACGCTATGAAACAGGATGACAACCATTCAACTTTTCGAGTCCAGTATCTGCTGGTATTGAACCACACAAAACTATTGGACATTGAGCCAGCATAGGTCAGAGTAAGTGCAACAAAGCAACTGAAGTATCAAGGTTAGATACAGAAAGCAATTAAAGCCATAACTAGACTGTTGCCTCTGAAAGTCACGTCAGAAGAATAACTATATCTCACTGGATCCAAAGTCAACGTCCTCCACGAATCAATAAGATATGAAGAAAAAAAGTATGAGAACAAATCAAGTATATTTGCATTTCAGATGTTCCATTCCAAAGCAAAAGCTTTTCATTTAATAATCGTTGACACATTGTTCTTCCATGGATTTCTATAATTGCATTTTATATCTACTAAATTTTAAATATTTATTAAGTTCTTCAGCACAGAGTTCCCATTCCTAATTTGCACTATACAAAGAAAGACTTTCTAATATTTTTTGCAATAGTCTTGATCAGTTCTGCTGTACCTTGACTGTAATTTCTACTAGCGAGAGGAATCAAAACCATACCAAGACCAAGTACATAGGATGGAAACAAAGCAGGGAGATACTCAGTCATGTATTTCTTTATTGGAAAAGATCTCTAAGATCACCTAGTCCAACCATCATATTTTGTTTTCCATTTGCTTTTAACCATTACTGAGACAGAAACTATTCTATGAGTATTTCAATCATTAATTAACTAATTTTCCGTTCATTAATAATTTTCTAGAATACATCCAGTATTGATGTCAACGTTGACAATCACATATCCCCAAACACCTCATAAATCTTTCTAAAAACTGTCATTGCATTTACTGTCTTTCTTACTTCTTCTGACATTGGCATGGGTTCAAACTGTGGTTTAGACAGTACAGTTCATAGCTCAGCCTTGGAGCTGTTTTATCCTTCAGTTCTCTTAGAATACTTGGGTAAATACCAGCTGGTCCTAGCAATCTGTTACTGTCCATTTTATTGACCTATTCTAAAATTTCCCTCTACTAACAGTGCATGTTGGGATAGATCTTACAATGTAATGCTTCTCTTGACATTCTTTCCCCACAGAAAACTAGTTTTCAGGCAATTTCATTATTAGATGAACTGGAATAATTTTAAGCTCCAGTATTTAGAAGTCAGAAAGAGAGGTGCTATTCAAACTCCTTTTTTTTTTTTTTTCTTTGGAAGACTGATAAGAAGCAGTAAATCATACTTTTCTATTGCATTTTCATTAAATCAACTCATGCTCAAATTTCCCTAGTATGAAAATTTTAACACCTTAGCACTAATTCAGTAAAGCAGTAAGAAATGGGAGAGTATTAGGAAACATGCAGAGGTCTCTGGAATTCAAATACTATTGTACTGCTAAGCAAATCTGAACGAAAAAGGGAACATTCAAAGACATGGCTCATGCTGCTTATATATTCTATGGAGTATATATTAAACATCATTAATGTGCTGCAGTATTTCCCTATTCTCTTGCTAGAGCAATTACCTCTTGCCATAACCTCTTTATTCCCCTCAAGGTCAATGTCAGCTTTTCCAATATGAACACTTAAAAAAACAATACAAAAATTCAGGCACATGAAGTCTACAGTTTTAAGAGTTTTCAGCTGTGGACCACAAAAAACAGAATGCAAAGGAGAGCAAAATATAATAATATTTATACATTTGTACAACACAGACTGCAGTAACTGAAGAGTTAGTGGAATTGTCTTACATTTCCTGCTAAAGGTTTTTTTTTTTTTCCCCCTTAAATATGCAGTTCTTAAAAAGATGCTGGAAATTATGCTAGTCTGCAAAACCATAATTAAAAAGTCTTAATTATTCACTAAATTCATTTAATTAGCAAGAAAAGTTGTGATTATTCACACATATACCTTGAAGTACAAAGCAGAAACAAGTCAGAATATTTTTCAAAATAATAAAAAGATTGACTTCAGATATAAACAGTGACAGCATGCAGTGACCATTGATTTCATTACTTTCATATGTCTTAATTTCATTCAGAAGTTTAGATAGAGGTCATCTGGCATATTTCTACTATTAGACACATTGCATGCTTACCAGTTAAGATATTAATTTGTATGTGCATTTTCATGTCCATGTTAATTTCTTGTTTTCTTTGTTTTATGCAACGTAATTATACAGAACATAAATGAATTTGTGTTTTTTTTTTGTACTAGTAATAATCTTTAAAGATACATGCTGCTCCAACCTAAAAGATGAATGAAATTTAGAGGACTACAGTTCTGCAGTAAGTTTACTATATATTTACTGTTGAAGTACATACTCAAATATATATATATATATATATTGTTCTGACAGCGACATAACAGACAAAGCTAAAAGCATCTATTTTGAGATTTGTCAGTTTGCTTGCAAAAACCATTTTTAAAAAAATAGAAGAGAGGTACTCTTTGCAGTGCACATCAACTAAAAGTCCTTTGGTTAAAATACTCAAATCCAGCTTTCATACTGAAAAAGATGGACAGTTTTCCTATCTAGGCCACTTTAAGCAGATCTCACTTTAAATCCACATAATTAGACCACGAGACATTAGGAAAAAATACACCATCTTACCCACAGATTTCTTTGTTTTAAATTATTCTCCAGCTTACATATATTTCTCCACCCATCTAGTAAAAGTATAAGTTTAAACTAACTGTGTAAATGTCTACATAACAGAAAAAAGAATAGTTTTGAGTATTACTTTGCATTAGGAAAACTATGCAGTTCACCAGATGAAACACTGAAGCTGCAGTGTGTCACTGCAGACACAGCAGAAAGGAAGAGAATCCATTCCTCCTCTCCCTCACGCACAGAGCTTTTCTTCCAGCTGTGTATTTCTGCCATTAAGAAAACGCTCGTACTCTTTCCAGGCAGCAGGAGCCTGGTAGAATATGTAAACAGGAACACGAAAGAAACACCAGTCAGGCCTCTTCTGTTTAGCAACAACAAATTGATGTACCCACCCAGCTGTAGAGCAGCATCCCACAAACCCAGTTTAGCAGAAGCTGGCATTGCTTCTTGAAACAGCCTGTTTGACCTTTTTTCCTGACACCATACACTGACCAGCATGCATTTATCTATACAGTGAATACCAGAAGCTAGTTTTCAACTGTACCAATTGCCTGCCCCAGTTCACTGCATGGCCACATAGACACTTGTGTCAAAGAAAGACAGTGGGACTCCCTCATTTAGTAGCATCAGCTCTGTCAGATTCACCTGTCACTAACAATTGCCACAAAACAAGTTAATTGCATTAGCTAGCACATTCAATTATAAAAAATGTTATATGTCTTCAATTAAGTACATCCTTCAATGTAAAGATATGTCGCTCAGAATGCTACATTAGAACACCTTAGTAAGACAAACATTTTTCACAGTTAATTTCATTTTTGTCAGTGTAAGACTTGAAGCAACCCAATACTATCTGTATCTAGAGCTAGGTTGAAGACACTTCTGACAGAAAAATGATTCCATTAAAACCTTATCTCCTTCCTTTAAAGTTTGGTTTTAATTTTACTTCATAATTCACAATGTGTTGTGTAGTCTTAACAGCACTCAGCTCTCAAAACCATTCAGTGTTTTACTACATACCCTTGAAAATGAATGATACCTGAAGATACTCACAAAAAGACAAGTTACACTAGTTATTATGTCAAGGTCATTTCATCACAAAACACACATCATGTTACTTTTAAAGTAGTTTCATTAAATCGATTTTCTAAGTGTACGCAACGTGTTCTGATGCTATTTTTAATTCTTTTATTAACCTCTGATCTCACCCTAAAACAATTCAAGATCCTTTCAGCAGGGAAACACTGGATCAGGCTTTTAATTTAATTCATCAAGTGACTGCACACACACATACAAAAAAAGACATGGTAACAACAGAAATGTGTTAGTGCAAGAGCAGGAATGAATGATCTGACATATGAGCGGCAAAAATTACTAAGCTAGCACTGTTAGAGCCTTATATCACAAAAAAGGAGAAGACAGTACTAACCTGAAAGCACAACAAATGTTAATTTGTGGGAAGAAATTTCTGCCCATTGCCTGGACAGGTACACCCTTCTTTGGGTAAGGAACTGGCTAGAGGACTGGGCCCAACATGTAGTAGTTAATGGAGTTAAGTCCAGCTGACGACCTGTTACAAGTGGTGTCCCCCAGGGGTCGGTACTGTGGCACATCTTGTTTAATATCTTTATTGATGACCTAGGTGAGGAAATTGAGCATACCCTCAGTAAGTTTGCAGATGACAACAAGTTGGGAGGTAATGTCAATCTGCCTGAGGGTAGGGAGGCCCTTCAGAGGGATCTAGGTAAGCTGGATCGCTGGGCTGAGGTGAATAGGATGAGGTTCTGCAAGGCCAACTGCCAGGTCCTGCACTTTGGCCACAACCCCATGCAGCGCTAGAGGCTTGGGAATGAGTGGCTGGATGACTGTGAAGAGGAAAGGGACCTGGGGGTGTTGGTTGATGCTCAGCTGAACATGACCCAACAGTGTGCCCAGGTGGCCAAGAGGGCCAACAGCTTCCTGGCCTGCATTAGAAATAGTGAGGCCAGCAGGAGCAGGGAGGTAATCATCCCCCTGTACTCAGCACTGGTGAG
>JAOWBP010000001.1:133977619-134003199 GCA_028571105.1 Tragopan temminckii | reverse complement strand
CCCTGGCAGTGTTCAAGAGGCGTCTGGATGAGGAGCTACGAGATATGGTTTGGTGCTTGTGGTAGCAATGGTAATGGGAGGATGGTTGGACTAGATGATCTTGTAGGTCCTTTTCAACCTTGTGATTCTATGATTCTGTGATAAGAAAGAGAAGTATGTAGAAAGGGCTGACAGGACATAACAATTGAAATAGGATTGGTAGCGAGAAATTGGGATATTCTGAAAGAAACTGAATGAGGATGCCACAGTCAGGAAGTAGACTTCCAAGCTACAGAGACAGCAGGAGGCCAAGGACATCACAGATGACATCACAGATGACAGCACTTTCTCCTAACAGCCCCTGTCATACCTCAAACATCTGTAAATCTGGATTGTTCATTTCTGTCAAGCAGAGACATCAGATAAGCCAGAACATAACAAGGTAGTGCAATATCTCTAGCTCTCCAAGATGAGGGCGTTAACTTGAATGGCAACTTTTAAGTAGCAATGAACTTGCACATCAAATGTTTATGTTTGTGTCTTCATAGCAAGATTATTTACTCACTACTACAGTGAGTGGAAGCTGGAAAACCCAGGAGGCAAGCAGTTATGCCAACAGCCTACACAAAGTAGAACTACTGGAAACATTCCATTCTTCCTTTAGAAGAGGCACCCAAGCCTCTTCCTCATGCCCTACAACTGCACTTCATGCTGATAATCAGTTACTCAATGTGGTGTGGGGACAGAGGAGAGAAGATGAATTAAAGAAATTCTGTCCCTTACTTCTAAATACAACAGGAATACTAAATGCAGTGTTATCAAATAAGTGTAAAATAGGAACTTTCATAAACCAAAGACCAGGCCACTGGATCATCAACGACAGCTAAGTGGAAGCATAATGTATTCACTTTTTATATTTGTATTAAACTCCACCTTCAAAATACTGATCTATTTTCTTATTTAAAGATGCATTCACACAATAAATATGCCAGAACCTCTCTGATATAGATGACTGGAATCAATCTCCAATTTAAATTTATTCATAACTATTTTATATATATTCTTCTTAATTTAAACATTTTTTTCCCCATCCTAACCCCCTTTTAAAAGAATAAGAAAACATCTAGGTGCTACAACATGATCTTTGCTTTCTCTTAATTAAAGAATCCAAATCCATTTTAATCTCTTCAGCTGATGATACCAGCAGCTTCTATGCATCTGTGACTTAATGTGTCTTAAGACTTGGACAGAACTGAAAAATCACATTACATGCTGACTTGTGAAGATATTAAGGAAAATGTTTCCCTACTGGAAACACTTGTATGAAATCCAGGATCTGTCCTACTCTTTTTTTTTTTTTTTTTTTAATAAACAACTGATATATACAAAACATATAAATACACAGATACATGTACATAAAGGCTAAGTCAACTACTCTAGTGTTAACAGCCCAAAGCTTGTGTTCAAATTCAGGCATAAGCATCTCTTAATTTAGGCTCTGACAACAACAAAAAAGAGTAATGAAAAATTAGTTTATTTCAGAGAGATTCTTTCTCAGATTATTTATTACAAGTTTTCTACTTTTTTGTGGCACACAGCTGTAATTCCTGGTCCTGTTTTCTCTAGCAGTTTCACATGAGTTCCAACTCTCCAAAAACCACTATTCCCAAGAGCCTCCACTGTTCCCTACATGATCTCCAATTGTGGGTGACGGGGATGAAGGGCCTGCTGGGTTCTGGTGGCACTGTACTGTACTGTAGCCCTCCTCACTCTTTCTTATTATTATCTTGCATTCTTTTACTATTTGTAGCAAATTTGTTATCTGTGTTAATTGGGTCATTCTTCCTTCCTTCTCCTCAAAAGGGGGAGAAACAGGCACTTTTTCCTTGCCACACTTGAAACTGCGAAAGATGCTGAGTACCAGGGAAAGGCAGCGGCATTTAGTAGTGCTTAAAACAAAAGTAACGTACAAAAATTACTGTTATCCACCGAAAGTTCTGTTTGGATTACTATAAGCAAAGTTACAGATTAAGATCTGTATAGAAAAAATGCTATGGTTCTTACTTTATTCATTATGTATGCCATATGAATATCCTGAGCTGGTTTGATATGCATTAATTAGAACAACGTATTTCAGGACTGACAGAGTTAAAATAAAAAAATTTGACAAACATACGTAGCTTTGTTACAAATTTAAATTTAATTCTGAAACCACTATTCAACCAACTTTTCATCTGTGACATTCTAATCTCTTTCTACTTGATAATTCCCCTAAAGTCTCCTATCACAAAGTTCATCCCTCTCTTCACATACACGTCATTTTGAGACTTCGCAATAAACAATTATTCCCTAAACTGATCCTTCAGAAACTCAATATCCTCACAGTCCTATACATCCTTTTTCAATATTACACATCTCCCGAACTAAGCTATTTTTACAAATGTTGCCAATGTCACTCTGTATTAGTACTATCACAGAGGCAATCCTACTGCAGTTCACAGAGATCAAATCTATCAATTATGCTGTTCTTAAAAAAAAATCATCTTCTCAAAAAGAAATCCAATTCTATTAACTTCCTGGTATAATTCATCATTCATATGAATTTGCACCCCTCGTTTGTTTTTTTTTTAACACTTACCTCTATATTCGTAGAATCATAGAATGGCTTGGATTTGAACAGATCTTCAGAGTCATTCAGTTCCAATCCCCATGCTATGGACAGGGACACCTCCCATTATATCAGGTTACTCAAAGCCCCATCCCACCTGGCCTTGAACACTTCCAGGAATGGGGCATCTATAGCTTCTCTTGGAAACCTGTTTCAGTGCCTCACCACTCTCACAGTCAATAATTTCTTTCCAATATCTGATCTAAGCCCACTCTCTTTCAGTTTAAGAACATCATTACATGCACTTGTAAAAAAAAGTCCCTCTCCAGTTTTCTTGTCAGCCCACTTTATGTTGAGGAAGGCCGCTATGTTCTCCCTGGAGCTTTCTCCAAGCTGAAGAAACTCCAACTCTCACAGGCTGTCTTCACATGAGAGATGCTAACAGCCTCTGATCATACTCATGACTACCCTCTGGACCTTTTCCAACAGGTACATCTTATGTTAGGGAGCCTCCAGAGCTGAATGAAATGCTCCAGGTGGGGCTTTGCGAGCAGAGAAGAGGGGGAGAATTATCTCCCTTAGCTGAGCTGCTTCTTTTGATGCAGGCCAGGATACAGTTCAAATGTTGTTTATTATAATTTGGAAAAAAACCCTGCTCAGTCATTCCGTGCATCACTGATAGCAGTCTAATAAATCTATAACGCAAAATTTTCTGTGATTTTTTTCAGATTAGCTTATAAAAAACATACTAAGTCCTTTTTTTTCCATCAAAAACATATATTAAAAAAGAGTATTTTATTGCTATAAGCCACATTGCAATCATTGTTAAAAAAACTGTGTGCACCAATCCTAATAAACATAATGAAATGGATTTCTGAAAACTAATATATAATTGAATAGAGAAAAAGAACAATGATGTTCTATAGTATAAGCTAAATCTAATGTCTTCATGTGCGCAAGCAATCTGAATATCAGGCTGGAACAAAATGTGCCTTCAGCCAGCATTTTTCAATGCTAAATTAAGAGCTGTCAATCAGCACATCTGTTTGTGTGGTCTCATTACAGAACACTGCCTCAATCTCAACAGTCATAGTAAAGAAAGCAGACAGCATAACTGTATCTACTTAACCTTCATCAACCAGCATTCATGCACCCTCATTAATTTTTTTCATCTCACTTTCAAGCATGACATGGTTCATACCAGAACAATAACTTGCTGATAATTGTTCAAGACAACAGCTGGACAGGAACAGTGCAGAGGTGATCTTTCTTATAGATTATAAAGTGTCTCAGTGAATTACAATTAGTTTAAAAGTCATCTGTCCTGTTCAACAGCTTTGAAAAGAAGACATTTCATTAGCAACTAAAGAAACCCTATCATATTTTAGGCTTTAATTAGCCAATTGCATCACACTTCCTAAGAAAAGATTTTTCTGCAGATCACATGATGATTCTTCACAACTCACAACTCAGTAAAAGATGTCATATTTATGAAATTACACCGTATGAAGTAAACTGAAGCAGCTTAGCTACCATTCATTATAATCTAATTCAGAAACTAATAAAATAACAGTAATGATTTATACATCTTTCAAATTACAAGCCTTTACAAAACAGTCTGATGGTAACATTGTACTCTTCTGAAAGAAAATCAGTAACACGTTTAAATGGGATATATAAGTATTCAGATAATCAAATACTTAATTCTGAAACATGACAAAGGAAAGCAACTAAACATATAGTTGCATAGTTATCTGGAGAGTTTTTAGTTCTTCTAATATTTTCTTTTCATTGATGACATAAATGAAATCTGCATATATATAATTTACTGATAGTTAAAAACAAGTAAAAATGTTTAAACATAACTGTAAGACATAAAAAACTTGTAGATGTCTATCTCTGTTAATGAAGGTTCCTGTGCTGATAATATTCCTTGTCTCTTTCACAGGAATCACTTTAGTATTGCCTTATCTCTTGCTGTTCCTATCCCAAAAGCCAACTTCTTAAATGTCAGAAGGCAATTTTCTCTCTGTTTTTTTAGGAACTTGCTAAAATGTAAGTGCATCATTTCAGCAAGAGAAAAATGTCCATATCTAGAGAAAAATTACATCTTTGAAGTTACAGCTATAAGGCTACCCTCATAATAAAATGCATGCTTGCTTATTATTATGATAGATATCTGCAGAAATTACTAGCTTATATTTGTTGCTATAATAAAAAAAAAATAATTAGAAGTCCAGTGAGAAAACAGATAAAAATAGAAAGCAGATTTCCTATAGCAAGTCTACTTTCAGATGAGGAGGGAAAAAAAAAAAAAAAAAAAAAAAAAAGGAAGAAATAAGGAAAAAAAAACAGTACAGGGTCCATTAGAAAACTATATCCTGCCCCAACTCTTCCCTTCAGTAGAAGCTAATGCATGGGGTTGCAACAACAGCTTGTGAAATGCATTTATAAAAAAGGTACGGTAAAGGTACGGTAATTATCTAAGAAAAAATGAACTCTTTATTAAAAAAAAAAAAAAGAGAGAGAAAAAAAAAAGCACAAAAAGGCTTGAAAAAGTACTGCTTAAAACAAAGAAAGAACACAATGCCTAGTATTCCAAATCAAACAGTGTCCTTCAGGAAACAGGAAAGAGTTCAGGTACGGTTTAAAATAAGTTGTTTATCACTGAATTGCTTTCTGTAGAATCCATCTCCCAGTGGCAGCATAGAGGAGAAAAAAAAAAAAAAAAAAGAAAAAAGCACAATACAGTGATGCCAATATTACTTTGAAAAAGAAAAGTTATTTGTCAGTAACTGAAATTCTTTGAGATCTGTTATCCAGATGGACATGCACAGTTAGAATTTCTAGCATGAGTGCACAAATACACCATAGTATTTTTGCCACTGCCATTTCTCAAGGCACATCATAAGTCATCATGATAAGTCTACACATCTCTCCCCAAAGCTGGGCATTTTGCCATAAATATATATGGTGCATGATCTTAACTTTCTCTTATCCTCACACAATTTGAAATAGGAAAGATTATATACATACACACAGATAACAAATCTCAACAAATTCCAGTTACTAACTCTCCTCTTGAATAATTGATTATATTCATACTGTGGGCAATCAGAAGTTCTACTCATACATTATCATTACTCATCATACTTATACACTACATTTCATTTACCTGGAATAGTGCCCTGGAGTTTAACAGAGTAAATACCACTCTTTCAAAAACAGTATGATGCTTAGAGATATCAGCAAGAGTAACTGGTAAAAGCATAAACGCACCTGCTGCAATCAACAACCATGTTATTATCATAAATATTTCTCCATATGTCAACCAATGCTTATTCATTCTAAATCCCACCCATTTGCCTTATAACACCGCCTGATTAATTGGTAAATGAAGTTCTCTGGGTCCTCTCCAGAACTTGAAACACTCACGATGGATTGCCCAGTACAAGGCAAGAATAAAGAGCTACTTAGAATTCTTCATTTTAGTTGTTGGTGGTGTTTTTCTTGTTTCATTGGTTTTTTTCAACCACATATTTTATAAAGTTTTTACAGTCTACTTGAGCATTTTTAATCGATAGTTGTATTCAAGTTTTACTTTTAACCTCACTTTTCCACAACTTCATGGTAAATGAGAACAACAGAGTAAAGTCAAATGCATTCAGATAGTCTTAATTACTGGCTAAGGTACAAGTCCTGAGCATGACCTGCAGTGCACCCAAGGGATAACAGATTGTGTACTCACAGAAGGTGCGTAAGGTGCAAGCTGGTATCACAGAAGGGTTACACAAGGAAGAAGTGTCCTTCCATGAACAGTAGCAACTGAGAAAAGTCTCTAGCATGCTGTAACATATTGGGAAGCACAGCTGAACACCTCAGCAATCCCAAAGAGGTTCTTATGTTTCCCATACGTAGGCTAGCAAATAGGATTGTAACAGGTCACTGCCAACTTTTTTTTACAGAAAATGGAAGGTGAATGCTATCACATGTAGCTCTCTACCTGTTCTAACTATTTTCTATGTTAAGGCTGCGTTGGACTTGAAGTATATCCAGTGATGCGAAGATAAGTACCCACAGCAATTTCACCTTGAAAGACTTTGGTAAGGAAACTTCAGAAAGAAAGCACACAGAAAAATACAAGGCTTAAAAGAAAAAAAAAAGAAAAAAAAAAAAAAGTGCACATTCTTGATGGATGTATCTTTCTATATGTATGAAATAAAAATTTTCTCTCTGCAGGAGAGAAAGTGGCCTAAACTCTACCCACAGCCGAATACACACCTCAGTGATTCAGACAGGATGGAGATGTTCGTAGTTCAGACCTGGAAGCACTGAAAAAATTTTCTTTTTCATTTTCTTTATGATAATAAACTTCAGAGCACTTGGCTTCTTAATATTAAACTCAGGCTAAGAACAGACAATGAAACACTGCATTTGAAGAAAACATTTACTATGTCTTATTCCGTAATTGGAATACAGTCTTTAATAGAACTGCTTTGATTGATGCTCAATCAATTCAGGATGGCAATTCCAAATCACATAGTGATCTCTTCTATGCACCTAAAGCATTAAGTCTTCATTTCTCAGAAATGAAATAGGAAGTGGTTGCCTTTCCAAACTTATTCAGCAGTTGGATCCAAAACATGTTTTGCCCAGCCAACTTGAACAAGAAATGCAGCTGTGCTTATGCTGCCATATAACGAGAAGAGAGGTTACACAGCAGTTTCCCACTTCAAAGTAGAGGCTTCAATATTTTTTTTATGACTAATATGGAAAAGTTCACTCTAACATAGAGGGTGATAGCCAGGACTGTACTGTATCAGACACTGAAGAAATGTAAAATTACGCTCCTAGAGCTTTCCAGTCTTTTTTAACTGTATTTGTTCCCACAAAACTTCAAGCATTTGAAGTAGCTGCTAGGTACAAGTTAAAAAAAAAAAAAAGACTTGTGTTTCAAAAGTCACCTCTAGAAATAACGTAGAGTTTCAGTCATTGCAATTTCCAGAATTAACTATGTTCAGCACCATTTCAAACCAAACACCAAAAAGACACATTTTTTTTACACATACAAAAATAAGGTATTGAGATAGAAATCCATGAAAATATTCAAACTCTATAAAGTTGGGTTTTGTTATTGCCGTTTTCCTTCTCGCTAGCAACATCATTCATTCACTGGTGAGTGGCTAGGATGTGCACCTTATATCTAGAATCTGCCTTCCTATCAATACACTTCTTCAATTTAAATGAGATCTAGAATATACTAAGGCTTCACATGACAATTCTACTTACTAAAGCTGTTTCAGCATAATAATTATTCATAGTTGCCTTCTCGGATCTACTTTCTGAATATACATGCAAATAAATAAGCAACAAATAAGAAGCAATAATACTGCTGTTCAATGCTTAAAATAGCATTTTCTTTGGCTACCTAATTTTAAATCAACAGACAGTTCTAGACAGGGTACTCACAGACATAATGTATGCTTTTATTAATGGATATTCAAAGTTGCTGTGTAACTAAACCACAAAAATTTATATGAAACGACAGTTATTTGATCTGTATTTTGTATGAAGGGTTTGTATGAAAAATCCACTTATATGTTAAAGAAATCCATAATTTATTACATTATATTTTTGTTCTGAGAATTAACATAACAAAAGCCTTTTCTCAGAACTGATTCTTTGGTTTAAAATTACACTGCTTTGTTAGAAAGTATAAAGCTATTATTTTCATAGAATGTAATTATAAAATACTTTATAAAAAAAAATGTTAACTGTTTCAGATACTTAAAATACATATATCTATATCTAAAGCTGCCATAGATATCCAAAACATACTAATTATATTTTTAAGCAAACATATGAGAGAGATTTGAAATCATAGTTCCAAACTGCAACACAGTGGACACTGGAAGGAAGGTACTTAGCTTTGTAGTCTCTAAAACTATAGCACTTATATTTATATACCAAAAAGACAGTTTCCAATTTTTACAGAGAAGCATGACTTAGTAAGTTATTCAATATGATATTAAGATCAGTTTCTAATAAGACCAAGATATCAATAATGTTTGGAATCATTTTCTAAATATAAAAAAGTCAAACTGATATAATAGATAATACACGCTGAAAAAAGATCCAAGAAACGTACTAACCTCTGGTTGCTATGGTGAACACAGGAAGAAGCAGAAACTCAAAACAGCATGCATAAATACTTTTGAAAAATTATTTGAACGCAGAACAAAAAGATGTGATTCAAATATGCAACGAGACATTAAAGTGATTAAAAATAATGTATGTGAAATTAAATAATAACAATATAAAGACTGAAGCATTTATTGAAAAATTACTGAGTAGTGCAGAGCCACAGATATTTATCTGACCATGACTGTTTCTATGAGAAAATGACAGTGCCAAGCAAAATTCTAGGTCTTCGTTAGGTTTTTGCTAGGTAAGTAATCTTGTTGACTACTTACAAAGTCTTACATTTGAGTTGCTTACATAAAATTTGAAATATATTACACTGTTTTGACATAACTACTAGTGTTTCATTTACTTAGGACTCCTTACAGCCTGAAGTGACAGAGTATTTCACTATGTTGAGATTTTACTTAAATGATCTAAGACATTAAATTGAGCAGACCTTTAAAAATATTAAATTTAATAAAATTAACCATTCTAGGCTTAAGTGACAGAAATTTCATATTTACATACTGGTTTTAGATCAAACAGCAATAGTTAGATTTTAGCCTATCCATTCTTACAAGTACATGTAATGACTTAATAGTAAAAGACTGTGATTTAAGCTAAAATTTAGAAAACAGATGAACAGTATTAGTTAACACTTTAAGTTTAGTAACATATAAAGTACTGAGAGTACTTACAAGTACTCTAGCACACAGAAGGTGGTTTCATAAAGCATAAACTTAGCTTCAGGAATTTGCTTTTTTTCTAGTACGTACTCAAATTAGCAGTTAGAGAAAAATGTAAAACAGAGTCAAATTTAAAAGCAAAAAAGGTCAGTTTGGCCCCAGTTTCACAGACAGACAAATAAAGATTGGTAGGTATTTCATGTAACTACTTCCCTAAAAGAAAGCAGTATTCCTCCTTAATTAAATTACTGTGTATTACGACAGATTCCACATGGACTGGAGTAAGCAGACTGTCTGCAATGGGAACAAGCTAGGTGTATAGCTATTGTCTCATAAGGAGCTTATAGACTTAGTCTTGAATGTCCAAGAAAGAAGGGAATACATTTTCTCCCTGAAACCCAAATTTGCATGTACAGTCTTCTATTAAAAATCTTAATGAGGAAACTTGATCTGGCATATGAAGCTTAATATATAAGCAACAATCACACTATAGGTGAGCTCACAACTGCACAAGAGAACATCACACTTCCTAAAACCGTCAAAATAGTCACTGAGAGAAAGGTGAGAAAAACAGAATGTTTGCTAGTTGAAGGCAGCCTTAATGTCTCTTTCAAAATGCCAGCAAACAACGAATAACAAATTAATCACTATTTCAGTGTGACAAACAAATTTTAATGAACTTCAAACTTCCAGAGGACAACACTAGAGTACCTGTAGGATAAATACATCGTACAGCTCTGTGACTAAGCCAGTGCCAATCAAGGTTACACAAATCCCAAGCGGATAAAATTGCCATATTTAATAAATAAGGCCAGGCATATTATCAACAGACTTAATATTGACAGGTGAATAAAACAACATAGTTCACATTCTGTACATTGTCCTTGACAAGAATAAAGAACCATCCACCCTCTACAGATCATTATTGTAACTCCTCAGGTAGCTCTGCATGTTTTGCAGTGGGTATCCATTAACCACGGAAAACACTGGGCCTTCACTCACACACTGCATATCGAAAGTTACTTTCTAACAACTGCTTGCAGACTCAGTCTAAACACTAACAATTAGTTTCTGAGATATCCCTTAAGCTGATGAAGTCACTCATTCACTTTTTTTTTTAATATAATTATTTTTTTTCTGTATTGAAAAGAAACCCTGACACCTGAAATTAATCCTGATCACAGTGTCAGTGTGCTGACATCAAAACAGGATGCTGCAGCAAAAATTAAAGCAATTCTTACAAATATTCACGCGTGAAGACGATAGCAAGGAGCAATACAAAAGGAACAAGTGAAAAGTCAAAATTCAGACCTTTACTCAAATGTAAAGGTAAAACACTGATCAAAATACACAAGATGTTCAGGGAAAAAAAAGAAAAGAAAAAAAAAAGAAGAAAAAAAGAAAAAGAAAAAAAAAGCAATAAGGTTCTTGGTTTCTTGCCTTTTTTTTTTTTTTTTTTTTTTTTTTTTGGTAGCTACTACGAAACCATTTTCTGATCCAATAAATTTAAGTATACTTCATCGCTAGTTATCAGTTTAAAATTATTTACTAGCTTAAAGCAATAATTATCACTGTAATGACTATTTAGGTAGTCTGTGTATGAAAAGCCTGGGAGTATTATTTTATTTTTAGTAAAACTGTATTAGAGCATTTAACAAAAAATGTTAAGAACTACTCCAGAGTATACTGTCCTTCAAAACTGAGAACAAGCCAGTAATCTAAGGCACAGACTGAATTCCAGATTTGATGTTTTACACTTCAAGCACACATCAGAGCTTCCAATCTAACATAATCACTGTTAATATGCTCTTAACATGGTTTTGTAGAATTGCTCAGATTTAAGTCATCTGTTTTGCATAAGCAAAACAGCCTCAAAGACTTGAAAAGCATGTGGCACCTTGGTAGCAAAAGATAGGAATGCAATTCTGTCACACAAATCTGACTGCTCATCTTGACCTCCCTACTACTCCTGATGTGCTGAAAAGGATGGTCAAACACCCTTAAATAACAAATGTTTTCAAAGTTACATGCAAGTTCATACAATTTAAACTGGTTTAAACTTTGAACATGAGAAATGAAAATCAGTTTTTGCTAGAAAAAAAAAAAAACAGTTTTTGTTTCTAAATAATCTCAACTTATCTAAAGTATGTCATTAAATATCGTTAGAAAACTAATAAGCAACAGAAAAGAAATATCCTATAAGGTAAGAGAAAGACAGTTGGTATTTTGTGTTTGTTTGGCTTTATTTTTCTTGAAGGTGGTGAATGTTAAAATATCAGAAAAGATAGGCATTGCTATGAAGGTAGGTCAGAAGATCTGACTGACCTGTACTCAAACTGAAAACAACTGGATTTGCAAATATATTCCAGTTCAGGAAGTTAATGCAATATAGCTTGCATCAAATTGTAAGATCAATCCAGCTACATTTAAAGGTTGCATAGTCCATTATCAGTGGTTGAAATAGGACATTAGGAATACTTAATTAGGTTTTAGAAGTTTCAATGCACTGTATGTCAAACGAAAGATTACACTATTACAGGATATACTGTCTAAGCACATAAGTTATACTTTCAAAATCTGTGTGCTCATCATATTAAACTCTCAGACTCAAGCCACAAGAAGATTGCAAGTAAAGGTAAATGGAGCATACCTTCATTTAGATTATATGCCTTAAAATACCCTGAAATAAGCCAATTATTCAAGGCTGTTCAGAAGACTGCCCATTTCAACTATTGATTTTGGAGAGGCCTAATATAGGAAGAAAAAAAAACAACACTAATGAAAAGAACTGAGAAAAGCATACAAAATGAGTCACTGACCATTTATTTAATTTTATGAAATTACAGAATGACTATTAAGGTTCTGCATCTCTTGAAAAAAGTCTTGAAAGAGAAGAAAATGAACAAAGCAGAAAAGGGAAGCAAGCGCCATCTAGTAACTGTAGCCACAATTTTAATTTATCTTAAGATCAATAAAATGCAAAATGCAACAGGTAAAATTTCTGTATATATTATTTGTATTTCCTAATATATTCATGAAGGTGTATACCATATGAGGAAATCACATCACATGCCTGTAGACACCACATTATTCAGGTATCAAATTATTTTCTTTTCTTTGAGACAGAGTGACACTCCTGTAACCACAATGCTCTGTAAACCACAGCTAACGCTACTCACACTGTTAAAAGATTTGTTGTGTACTGAAGAAAAGTATTTTTCAGTGATAATCCCTAAAGGAGATGAACTCTCCTGACTGATTGATTTTAATATATTTATCACTGTATGCAAGTATTGAAACATAACAGTTAGGGAGAAAGAGTATTAGGATGATTCTGGGCAGCCTGGTCTAGTGGTTGCCGACACTGCACATAGCATGGGAGTTGAAACTAGATGATCATTGCGGTCCTTTTCAACCCAGGCCATTCTATGATTCTATGGTAAGTTTAACTACAGAAAATGACAGTCTGTTCTTTACATTATTTAAAACAAAAAACAAAAAACAAAAAACAAAAAAAAAAAAAAAATTTGGTGTTCTTGATGCTGTTTCTGTCCTGAAACTAGTGCTTTCTTCTCCAGTGAAATCAGCATCACAAATTGGTTATATACTAAAAGCAGTGAAAGCTGCTTGATTTCTCTGATATTCTCCAGTACCAGAATGAGATACTGAAACAAAACACAGGTATTTCAAAGGAAGCTTAGCCTAGGATTGTTGTCATACATGTACAGATTGATTTCCTGCAGATAGTTCTTGCTTCATTCTGTCTTTTTCCAGAAATATACATTGTTGTTCTGTAATCTAAACTTGTGATTTTTCTACCTTTTTTCCCACTTGTATTCAGATATACAAACCAACATGGTAAAGAAGCTTCCAAGAAATGTAATTGTTTTTCACAACTGCATTAGCACTGTACTCTAGATCACTTACTTCATATTTTAGAGCAGATTTTTCTTGATTACTGATAACATCACAGATATGAGCAAAAGATGGGGCTACAAGCAGGGTTTCTGAGAAAGCTGAAGGTAAATAACAAATACTACTAAAAATATCCTAGGTACAATAAGGAAACACTATCAAACTACAGCCATTAAAAATAAAAATCAATTTTCTTATGCTTATTCAAAACAGTTAAAGCACCATAAAATCCACAAAACAAAGTAATTTTAATCATACTCAGTGTCAAGAAATGTGCACTAACACATAATAAGAACAGTAGTTCCAATAATGAAATCTGAAATAAGTTCTAAAATCTGAAATAAAATCTGTGTGCATACATACTAAATGTGTGTAAATCAACCTTTTCCTGAGAACTGGAAAGCATATCAAAATACACGGCACACTTTTTCAAGAACATGATGGTGATCTGATCTTAGAACAGTATTTAATAATTTGTACCTTAAAACATGTATCTTGGGCTGCAAGTTAGAGCTCACCAATTTCACTGAATACAGAAACTTACAGGAAATACAGATCTCACTTTTGCAAAAAAAAAAAAAAAAAAATCCTGCAGTCTTCTAGTTGAAAATATGGCTTCTAATTACAAAACTATGTTTCATGAGCAATATTACAGAAGTACAACAGATGTATTTCCAAAGTTTGCATTTGTTAAGAGCTTTAGCTTATCTTTCACCAAATCAGAAAAATAGTCAGTAATGCAGATCATTTACTGTACTGTGATACACTCTTGTGGTATATAAAGGAATGAGGTGATCATCCAATCATAACTGGATAAAGAGATTCAACACATAAATATCACTCTATACTATAAAAGTGAGTGCAACTTCACTGCAAATTCTAATCTCTTAAGTTGAAAAAAAAAAAGAAAAACAAACATATAATACTGCATGAAAAAATGAGTAATGGAAAATGTAGCATACCTACCAAAACTAGCACATCAGACAAATATCATGAATACAGTTTTAGGTTAAATATTAAAACTACCCAATTAGTAAATTAATTTAAAACTATACACAAAAAACTTCTCATTCCTTCAGTAACTTATGCAACAAAACACTTAACATTAAAGCTTATTGAACTCTTGCTTTTCAGTTTTTTGAGACTGATAATAATGTAGCTTCTATATTAATGGATTTTGAGTAGTCAGTCTAGTACACAGATTCAGTTACATTTACATAAAAAAATATTTCTTACTATACAACAGAAGTAACAGTACATGAATCACTCTAAAAGTAATGCTTCCTATTTGTTTCCATGGAAACTGCAACAGATACAAGAAGCACAATACCACTATTTGATGTAAATTTTCAGATACAAAACACTATTTTTCAACATAGTCACCACAAATAGTGTTGCCAGTTATGAACAAGATCCTGCATGCTGCTCTTGTAAGAAAACGTACTAATGAACGTGGCCTACTGTCAACAGTTGTCACTGTTGAAATGTACCACTCACAACCTCACTGCTCACATCCACTGCCTCCGTAAATGTTCAGTAAGTGCAGATGAATGTGGATAGGTGCAGTTTATTCCACATGGAGGAATTATGCCTCTGAGATCGTGGGCCAGCATAATAAAATAGGAGGCACTACTTTTAGAGCAGCCCTTGTATTTCTTTATTACATGGGCATATATCTTTGCATTAGCCTCCTCTACTCTACTATCATCAGATCCTACCTGAAGTAATGCATTCAGCCATGGGGCTCCCAAAATAAAAAGGACATGGATCAACTGGAGTGGGTACAGAGAAGGGTCACAAAGATGAACAGAGGTCTTATGCACCTCTCAAGGAAAAACAGGCTGAGAGAGCTGAGATTTGGCCTGGAAAAAAAGAAAGGTCCAAGGAGACCTTTTAGCAGCCTTCCAGCACTTAAAGGGCACTTATGGGAGAGATATGGTAGGATTCTCTACCAGGAAGTTAAGAGATGGGACAAGGAGTAACGGTTTTACGCTAAAAAAGCATAAATTTAGATTAGATATTAGGAAGGTTCCCCAGAAAAGTTGTGGATGCCCCACCTCTGGAAGGTTTCAAAGACAGTCTGGATAGGGCTTTGAGCAACCTCGTCTAGAGGAAGGCTTCCCTAACCACGTCAGGGAATCTGGAAATAGATGGTCTTTAAGGTCCCTTCCAACAAAAAATATTATTTCTTCTATAAAATGCTAGAAGAGAAAAAAAGTCAGTTCACTTTACATCATTTTTAGCCCTTTTAGTATCCATCATATTAACATCTGTAAATGCATTAATCTTAACCTTAACCCCCCAGCTCTGTAGCCTTCTGCATGAGGCCTGGGTTCACCCTGTGCCTTGGATACCATGCCATGATGATGGCAACAGCCAAAACACTGGTGTGCTATCAACACTGTCTCAGACAAAACCAGAACAGTATATGGATTCTGAGACTCAACTGATAGCAGTGAATGTACTCTGCTTTGCTACTTTTCAGGTATGACCAAATCCAGTCTTTCATTCACCACTGCTGGTTCTCTTCTACAGAGCCTTAAAAGAACAATTTAGTCCATACTAGTAGATTAATACTAATAGTAAACTTTCTCCCTCAGGTGTCTTGCAGTTCGGGTTATATAAATCCATTTGATTTTAGTTTTATCCTTCGGGGTTTCTTTCTTTTCACAGCAGCGTTACAGTTCTGTTGAATTCTACTTGCCAAGAATTATCTTGCCATGTGCAACCAAGCCTCGAATCCCAGTTTCTCTTCATGCATCCCAGTTACATCTACCTGTCATTTTATCAGCTTTGATAGCAGCTTTCATTGAAGCAACCTTGCTGAACACATGGGCACTTCTCCAACTTTCCAGTGTTTCAGATAAATGACCAAATACTTTGAGATATGTTGAAATGCCAGTTACAAAAAACAGAATCCTGCTGCATATCTATCAAGTATATTGCAACCAGATTTTAAGCCGCACAAAGCATTACTCTGCATGATCAAGGAACCGCAAAGGCAGGCAGTCACCTTAACTTGTTACCCTTGTCAGTTATACTTACACACTTACAATTTTAGGAACAGTCATTTCTATTTTAAAGGACAAGTCAGACTGCACAGAAGAAAACATTTTGTCTTTATAGCTGCTAGGCTGAGTAACAGAGCAGATAAGGTTTCTAAATTTCATTACTGAGGTGTTGTTGGAGGAAAGTAAGGTTGGTACAGAAGCGCTATCATGTCAGCTAATATTTAAAAAGAAAAGCAGTGCCCCACTAAGTTGTAAAAATGGGAGAAGTGGGGAAGTAAAGCCATAAAACAGAAATACAAAGTTGTTAATAACTACAGAAGAGTATGTCATCTGCTTTTCTTAATTGAAATGAAGATAGAAGCAGCAAACTGATCCAGAAGAATTTATCTAATAACACAACTGTTTTGCTATAAATATTTACTTGTTATACCAATAATTGTTATTGCTTTTCTTCTGTTCATTCAGGAAGAAGGCTGGCTTGGGGGCATTTGTACAAGAACTTCATTAACAAAAGAATGAAAAGAAATCTTTGTTTTCTCAACATCCAATACTTGCACTGATTTGCAAGAGGCATGACACAGACCATCGTCACTGGTACCCCATTTTTCTTATGACAGACATATAACTGAATCTTTCAACTAAGTAGTTTAGTGGGTCAAGTAATCTCAAGTGTTTTCTTTACACAGACTTCTATGTGACAAGCCAGATTAATAAATCATTGTATTACAGCAAAGTATCTGGGAAGCTTAATTTAAAAAAAAAAAAAAAAAAAAAAGAGGGCATGAAAATGTCCCATCTTGTTAGGACAGTTTTCAGGATGCTGAACTAGATTGTATCCTCTGTAAAAGTGAATATTTGTAAAAACTTCAGTTTATCATGAATACAACCATTTCAGCTAAGATGTGAAAGCTATGTAAGAATGGAGAGAGCTTAACTGAAATAAACATCTACAAGACATTTAGAATATGTACATCCTTTATCAAGATGCAGGGTCGCCAGCCACTAGACCAGGCTGCCCAGGGACACATCCAGCCTGGCCTTGAATGCCTCTAGGGATCCACAACCTCCTTGGGCAACCTGTTCCAGTGCACCACCAACCCCTGCATGAAAAACTTCCTCCTAGTATCTAACCTAAACCTCCCCTGCCTCAGTTTAAAACCATTCCCCCTTGTCCTATCACTATCCACCCTCATAAACAGCCATTTTCCCACCTGTTTATATGCTCCCTTCAAGTACTGGAAGGTCTCAATGAGGTCTCCCCGGGGCCTTCTCTTCTCCAAGCTAAACAAGCCCAGTTCCCTCAACCTTTCTTCATAGGAGAATGTAAGGTAGGATTATGTAATCTAAGTGGGAAAAAAAGGACTGTAGTCACTTTTTACATATAAATTAAAATTTTGTTTCAGCATTATCAAATCAAATGTAAATAAAACAAAAGGTTGTAACAGATATACTGCCATTTTCTATATGGCACAGCAGTCTTTTCAAGAATTTTCAATACAGCTGCCTAATCAAAAGTCACTGCTCCATTAACAAATAATCTTCCTCTTTGTTTTCATAAACTGTATTGCTCTTGAAATAAAATTACAAGACTTAAGCCATTCACTGAGAAACTAAATGGTAAATTTTTAAAGGAGGAAAAATAGTGCTCATGTAAACTTACATGTTAGTAACTTTCAGCAGCAGTGACTCTGCAGGCTTGTTATGCAAGGTTTATCAGACAGTTCTTTTCTTGCATTAAAATTCACTGAACTCACAATGAAGAAAAGGCTACAATGAAGTACTCCTGTAACGAAGATTTTATTGCACTCAAATATAGTGTTATCTTCAGTCAGATATAAATGCTTGTGACATTAGATCAGAAATTTATCAAAACTACTGAGTGAATAAATATAGAATCACAGAATCACCTCCAAGATCATCTAGCCCAACTGTCTACCTACCGACAATATTTTCCCACTAAACCAAATCCCTTAGTAATACATCTAAACATTTATTTTCATTCATTTCATGAACTTATGATAGTAAGCAGGCTTTTTTCCCTCTCACGATACATACAAATAATACCTATCTCCTCTGGGATTTTACTTACCCACATAATTAAAAAAAATATTCTCTACTTGATATCATCATCATACTCTATTTTAATTGGCAATAAAATAAATCGATTTTTGCCAAGTCAAATGTGCTTTGCCTTTAATAGCAATTGGTAAGTGATCTCCATCTTCATCTTGACCCACAAGCATTTTTAGTTTATGAAAGCTGGGCTTGGATATCATCTATACTGCCAGGTCAACCCACCATAGAAGTATATTCATTCACTGTTATTTAAAAATAATTTTGGTTTAAAGGATATTTAAGTTGACACTGCAAGGGGGTGAAACCTAAATACATCAGGCTTTACTTCTACCTCTACACAGTCCCTTCCAACCCCTGCAGGGGGTGATAACAATTATATTAAAAGGTAACTAATTTATTCAGTCATGTATTAGCAGCAGAAGTTATTAGGTAATATTGTTGGCAGTCTTAATGGTTTGTAACAATGAGATTCTACAAGTAGAACAGTTTGAAGTAACTCCAGCATGAGGACAGTGGGCTCTACCTAATACCTCGGGATCTATACCTTATGCTGATTAGGCTATAAAATATAAAATACAGCACAGATCTCATTTGTTGATTTAACCTCCTTGCTGTCGTTTGCTCTCTTCCATGGTTCAAAAATGTTTGAGGCTTGGGTGACACCAGAGCAGTGTAGACCTTGCTGTTTTTTCTTATATAATACATGCAAACACACTTAGCACTAAGACATAAGAAGAGCACCTTGAAAAATAATGTTGGCCCAAGAAAAACACATTCACCAATTCGTCCTAAAACTCCAGAACTGAATTCACTTCAGAACTCTATAAATTACAGCAGCTTACAAAAAAATTTCTTACACAGACTTATTTATTTTCATTTTTAAAAGTCATTTACTAACACAAAGACTAAGAACCTTCTTTGAATTTACACAGAGGGAAAATCGTCACCCAAATACATGTTAGAAGAAAATATCAATATTAAAGGAGTCAGCATACTCTTGGAACCATCCAAATAGTGCAAAACTCAGTTGAGGTATTTCCAATAATTAATGGAAGCAAAATCAGCATGCTCACCCTCATATTTCAGAAAAATCTGGCAGAATTATAGGAAGGAGAAAAAAAATAAAATCAAAGAGAACTATATTGACCTTTTCAAGACAAGTGCCAACAGAGATAGCACTCCCAGAGAAGTGCTTTATTTTTGAATAATTAAATCTGGCATGAGCTCTGGTGTGATGGGATCAGGCACTGCCATCTCCAGTAAGGTTAGCATGAAAATCTGTCCCAGCCAATAAAAAAAAACTGTACAAAGATCATTCAGTCCTTCTCTCTAGAGTTTACTTGATCAGTTCCCTTTGATATCTAGAAAAGAAAGAAGAATAAATTTATAATTTTCCCTGCCATCTCCCATTAACTGCAGTTATCTCCATACTGTAAAAAATAATGAAGTATTTAGGAGTGATTTCTTGTATATTTGATCTGCAATTTCAAATCCTCACTTGGCCTTTTAACACATTAACATAAACATTATTTAAAAAATGACTTTTGTTGGAAAAAGTCAAATCAATCTATTAATACTGTTTACATCGTAAAACTACTACCTTTCTTAGATTTTGCATACATGGAACAAATTGACATTTTGCACTTAGATACTCTCAGAAATGTTGTCCTTGTTAGAGACTGCTTTCTTGTATGCTCCATATACCCCCAAAATCTTATATTTGCCTTCAGCAAATCACTTCAAACAGCAGAAAGAAGACTAAGCAACATGTAGCTGGTTCTGAGTTCAGTTATCATGAAAACTTATTCTACATGAAGCTGAGGCACTGCTGTCTCAGGACATTAATTGTACTGCTTGGTATCTGTTGTAGACTCCATGGAAATAAATAGGAGGCATTACTTTCAGAGCAACCTACATACTTATTCACAGACATTCACCAACTTTTGTTATATCTTGTCCACACCCTTCAAAGCAGCCCCACAAACCAAGCACATATCTTATTAGCATTTCATTACTTCTCTACTTTCTGCAAGCAACCAAACTGTACACTTACATATAACACCTAATTTTAGCATTTGAGTCCCAAACATATTAGCTTGAAGCTACTCCAGGTAAACAACAGGCTCTAATATCCATGATTAAGGAGATTAAGAACTTAAAAAATGCTCCACTGACCAGTGATCCTTCTAGTGCACTACTGTTGTCTGTGCAATGTGACACCATGCAAGCTTTATCACTACTTGTAATCCAATATTCTCCTGACTTCCCAAAAAATGATGTCCCTTTTCCCACACACACCAGCGTAGGAATGTTCTATTCTTTCCTATTTCTTTTGGACATACTGTGCCTGTGTTTGACTAATGTTCTTTTAGCCTGCTGAACTTCTGAACTTGTCTCCAAATTGTCTCAGCAGTTCCCTAGCTAACTTCCTATTTTCAAATATTTAACTAGACTTTTCAATATTGGCTGAAGTATCCTATAAAAAAAATTCAGAATTCTAAAGATTACGAAGAATGTTCTGCTTAAATTTATCTTCCTACACTTAACAACTTTTCTCATTCCTTTCATCCGGCTAAGTCTTTTAAATGTTATCCTATTCCTTGTGATTGTGTCCTTAGCTTCACAACTGAGTCGCATGCATTAATATTTTTATGTCATTTAGACTTCTTCTGAATTAAAGTACAGTGTTTGCTTGAATCTCTAAGACAGCATTTCCAGAACAGTTTCTGAGCTGCTTGTGGGCATGACTATCTTGTTTGCTGGATTATCTTCCTATATCATTTAGTTCTCCATCCCGAAGCTAAATATCTGTATGCTGGACTGACTCAGATTGTTCTCTCCCGATCCATTAAAATTATGATCATTCTCTCCTCCTACCTCCTTTGAGCAACTCTAGACCACTCTGAGAAAAGCTTTGTTTTGCTTTAGTTACAGAATACTGGAAATAGTCATTTTCTCATGATATCCTGATGAGTAATTGATGCAAGTCCATACATAGGTAGTCAAATCTCCCACTTCACTGCCACAAAATTTGCAGCTTTCCTCAGCTACATATTCTCATAATCTCTTCCGACCCAAACCATTCTACAATTCTACGCACTCATCGACATCTGCACCAGCAAAGATGACCCCACTGTCTCTGAAATGCACCATCTTTGATAACATCCATGGTTTGGTCTCCATAAACATTCAGCAAAGCATCAATGAATATCAATGAGTATAATTTTTTCTACATTGAGGAACTCAATTACACAGCTTTTCTTCATATTAACTTCCATGCCAGACGCTATTTTGTCAGCTGCCATTTTTTTAGACTGCTCCTCTGCTGCCACCTGTTGCACAGCAACAAAATGTAATGGAATGTTGGTGGGAAGGTTTAACCTCTACTGCCGTATCACCAATCTGCCTCTGACATTGCGGGCCAACAAAATAAAATAGGAGGCATTACTTTCAGAGCAGTCTTACTACAAAGCGGTTGTCATTTGATATAATTTTTGTTTGTTCATCTTACATTTTAGGCTATAGATAATTCAGAAGTATACATAAGGTTTGCTCCTGTTGCACTGCTCAGTTTTTCACGTCAGATTTAAATCATCTATTTGTTTTAATGTTTTCAAAGAATTATATTAAGTGATTGCTTTGATACCAGTGTTGCCAGAAAGACTTTTCACAGATTTTCTTTATTGATACACAACCATTAGCATAAATCTGATAGATCTCAAATACTTGATATTTCTTATGATTTCTCTTTCAAATCTCAAACTATCTATCATACCATATGCTTCTTCTTGCCTTTTAAAGAGAAGAATTACGAGACTGCTAAAGAAGACACATGCAAAGAATTCATATTCAATTTATTTTCAGATTTCTTTTTTTAATTTCTCAGTTGCTTTTTTTTTTTTTTTTTTCCATTGTCAATTTCATTTTTTTTCTTCATTTTTTTTTTACAGCCAGTGAGGTCAGGGGCCATTCCTTACTTCCACACTGATGTCTCTAAGGCAGTAATTTCATTCCCTACCTTTATTCTTTTAGCTGCTGACAGAAAACTAATGATTTGAAGGTTCCAGGAGCTTTTAATATTCTTGGAGCATCTCAGAATAAAATCAGAATAAGCACGCTTTCTTGCAAATATCAAACATATGTATGCTTTTCAGTCATTAATTTAATCTTTTCTCAAGCATTCATAGTGAAAATATTACATCCACATGCTAATAAGTACTTCATGATTCTGGACCTGTGTGGATTTTGTGTCCTCCCACATTCCCTATGTAACAGGAAATCTGTGTGACTTTACATATTAAAGCAGTTGGCCTGCTATTTTGCCCTTGCCTATTTCTTTCATATATATAATCTTATATTTCTTTAAGACTGCAAATTAACTTTGAGTTCAGAAAATGAGGTCTTTGATAAATAAACTGCACTTTGTTTTTCATAGCTTGCCTACAAGAACAGAATCAGCAACTGCTGCTTTGCTAGTTCTCATTGTTCCTGCTTAAATATGTAATTTTTGTAACACACATTGCTTTCACAGAATGACTTAATTTCTGGAAAGTGACAAAAATGACAACTGTACTCCTATAACAAATAAAAATGTGCATGCAACCCATAGCTTTGAGTTATTATGAATTATTCTTATCAAACAAGTGACACAGTGGAAACATTTCCTTCAGTAAGTTACTAAGACTGTAATCAGCAGGTCCAAGAAGTGATTATTTCACTCTACTCTCCCTTCTCTCCCAGGGAGAAGTATCTGGAGCACTTGTTCAGTTTTACACTCACCACTTCAAGAAAAACAGAGATACATTGGAATGAGTACAGTGGAAGGCCACCAAGACAATGAGGGGGCTGAAACATGATGAAGAGAAAAGGCTTGAGAGCTGTAACTGTTAGTTTTCAGAAAAGATGGAATTCTTACTACTGTCTCCAACTATCTAACAGAAGGCTACAATAAGAGGTAAACAGATTGTTCTCAGAGATATATTATAAATAAGGAGCAACAGACAAAAGCTTCAACAACAAATACTGCAACAACAAGATGTTACGAAAAAAATTCATCATAGTGGTGATAAACACTAAAAAACATTGCCCAGCCTCATAGCCATACTTTCTACATCTTTAGGGCTATCTAGAACTCAGCTGGACAAAGCCTCAAGCAACATTAATTACACTGACTCTACTTTAAAAAGATAGTCGGACCAGTTGGATTCATATTCCTTTAAAACTACAAAATTCCATTATTTGAGAATGTCTTTGACTCTCCCGACATCCTCAAATAAAAGTGATTTTTTCCCCACATATAATCTTTGCTCCATGTTACTACTCAATATTATTCCAACGGTTAGAAGCTAGACCCTTCCTTTACGTTTTTACACTCACAGTAATGTTTTTTTCATGACTCCATAACATCTTCAGTTATTTTAATTGCTTTAATACTCATTCAGAATCAACACCATTTATAACTTTCATACAAACATCCGCTATAGCTTCAAATCTTTTCTATATTATTGTTGTTCATATATACAATATATATATGAAGGTGTCCAAGGCCAGGCTGGATGGGGCACTTTGGCAGCCTTATATAGTTGGTGGGTGAGTGGGCAGCCATATTTAGTGACAGGGGGTTGGAACTGAATGGGAACTTCCAATCCAAACCATTCTATGATTATTCTGTATTCCTTTTAAACACAGACATTTTTCAATAGATTTCATACATGGATCAAGAATGAAATATTTACTTTGGGTACATCAGCTGGTAAAAAATAGTAAGTGAACATCTGAGTACTTCAATCTGATTTTACTTAATTACAATAAAATGCATTTAAAGCATCACTGAACATTCTGGTCCCTTCTTACACAATGACGTTGATGAAAAGAACACATAAGCAGTTGCTTCAACAGAAATCAGTTCATTCTTTACATGGCATCACAACTCAACATAGAATCATTTTCAACTCGTCTTTTTGGTTTCAGAGAAAAACCTTTAGAAATAGTCAAGGATTATTTCCAAATTGAATATGGTAACTAGTTTGATGACTCTACATTATAAAGCACAGTTATAAATCTCTTTAAGACTGAGAGGTGCAGAAAAATGTGGGTCTCCGATTTCTTGACTAGTTTTGTCATGTAAGTTTTGTATGAGCTACAGAGAAGCATCCCTTCTTCCTACAGCCAAGAAAATAAAAGTAGTTACTGTAATACTCTCTGAACTAGGATTCATGTTGTTAGTAAGAGACACTGAGATACCCAGTGCTGCCTACTTAGGAGTTTAAGTACTCATGCAAATTTCTGTGAACCACTTATTTAACAAAGCTGAAATTTAGTTGCACATCACCCTTTCGATATCTACCTAATGCTCTAAATACAATCTTTAGTCTCCTTTGCCTTTGAAAAAAAAAAAATGAGGACACACATTATTCAAGTGAAAGATTTCAAAGAGTAAAAAAAATTTTTTTTTTTTTAAATAAAGCACTGAACACCATCTCCAGAAAAAAATGAACATTAATCCTTGAAGACTTTTTACCCACCATTTACTACACTATTTGGTGTAACAATGTATTTCCGTCATTTTTTCAGCAAGATCCAATAATTCTTCTCTATTAGGTTTTGTCAAAACAATGTATTCAGTCTATTCAGTTAAACTTTTAAAGGATGTAATCTTGTTAACTCTGATGTTCTTGCTGTCTGTGGAGATTCACAATCCTCCTCTGAGCCTTCAACATTTGGTCCGAACATCATTCAGCCTCCCAAATTTTATTATTTAATTACATGGGAAACAGTACTTCCTCCAGTGGCTTTTAAACCTTCTAACTTATTAATTCAAAGAACATTCTTGGGAATTCTCCTAACATTATGAAAGCACCACAATTATCTTTAGACTTATTCTAATAGTCTAAGAATCTACCATCTATGAGGCTTTCTTGCCTTTTTTTATCTTCGCACAACATTTTTAATATTCGTAAGTATCAACATTAATAAATTGCAACTCAACTCATTAGAAATACTACATCACCTTAAGCATCAAAAGCCTGCTCTGACAAAAGCTCAGCAAAGCAAACAAACGAAACAAATAAAAACCTGGGGGTTTCTAAATAACAATATGTGTTATATTAAATAAAAATATCA
>JAOWBP010000001.1:133947398-133957933 GCA_028571105.1 Tragopan temminckii | reverse complement strand
AGTACCAGGATTAAACTATTCACTATCACTTGATTCTCATCTTCTCTGTTTATTAAAAATATGCTTTACAAAAACAATATTTGTATAAGGTATATAATCAATGCAGAAAAAGAAAAAAAGATATAATCATTCATTAAAACATGCACATTCATTAAGTCGAAAACCTTAAAATGTGCACATCTAGAGATCCATTAATTTTAATCCATGAAGAAATAAGAATGTGATCAATCTTTGCAATATTTGTTAATGATGTTCAAATTCTGTATTACCTGACAGGATTACTAGTCAAGGACACACGAAGTGATTCTAAGCAAGCCACTAGTCTTTCATCTGTTGATCCAGATTTTAATTCCTGGATAAATTCTTGTGGTGAAATCTTTCGACTGTTCTTGAGACTTCCCTGAAAAACAGAAAATAAATTCATTTTTTATTTGGCACGTATAGCACTTGAATAAACCATTGATGACTAAACTTTGGTTTTGATCCATAAAATGTGGGAAAACAATATATTTTATTTCTAAGTCTGCAACTATTTGTTGTCCATACACTGTTTATGTTGAATGCTGATTACATTTTTGCCGATTCATGATTAAGTTTATGATCAGTAGTCAAAAGTAACGGGCAGCAAACATAAAAATGCATCATGCACACTTTTTGTAACTTTTTTTTTGTAACAAATTAATTCTGTGCATTGCAAACATTTTAATTTTCAATATTCAATATAACAAAAAAAAAAATCTGAGATGATCACAGGACAAGCGTCCAGATGGGTCATGGCATTCTTATGGGAATACAGACTGAATAACCAATGCATCTAAAGAGTATTCAGGATATCACTGCAGTAACACGCTGTAAAACTTTTTTCTTCAAGATCCTGGCAGCACAACAGTATCAGGCTGGAACTATAGAAAAAAAAAGACTATCTTGGTTCTAAGGGATGAAGTAAACACCTCAGGAAAATAACAACAAACAAAACAAACAAACTTACAAAAAAAAAAGTAAAGTAAAAAAAAGGAGGGACTTGAACACTTTAAGGAGCAACTTAAGTTCTAAAAGATAAATTCCAGCCCAATACAAACATGACTGCTGATGCAATAACATGATATTTCAAAATAAGAATTTTAGCCAAAGTTTGCTTTTTGGATTCTGATCTTTTTTGGTGGGTGGGGAGGCAACTGGGGACATGAGGACACTGAAAGAAAAATGCAATGACAAACTAATGCAGCGCTATAAAAGCAGTTTTATACAGACAAAATTTTTCCTGTATTTCCTAATTTAAGCAACATAAGGTAAAAGACAATTACTTCAACTCATCATTGAATCTATGATGAGAAACTTTGCTTAAAGTAAATTCAAAATATTAATGACCTTTTGGGAGGGCACAGATATCCGGACTTCTAAGCAAAACAACAGTTGCACTCAACCAAAGCAGCAATAGAATTTGCAGTTAAAATTAAAAATCTAAGAAGCATTCACTATACTCATAATAGTATTCACTCCTTCATACTTTTTTTTTTTCAGGACGGATGGGGAGGAGGCATGCAACCTGTATTTGGGTTGACCCAGTGGAAAGACTCAGTTTTCTGGGAGCAGAGGTATAGTTATGCATATAGCACTAAAGAGAGTTACTTAATAATACTTTATTATTATATTGGTTATATTATGAGGCTGATCGGGCTTAAGTCAAGAGTTGAAGTGCTGAAAGTTATTCTTTCCTGCTCCTGGAAGCAAAGCATTACAAAAAAAGTTTCTGAAAGAGATGACATTAAAAATTAGTAAGAGTGGCTGGCAGATTAGATGGCGCACTGACATTCAGGTGGTTCTCAACAAGCAACAGAAACATGCAGAGAAGGATCTCATGGAGTGCCTCAGCAAGAAATGCAAGGGATTATTATTTCCCAGGTGCACTGACATATGCTGGAGTCTAAACAGTCAGAATCTGACTTGCAGAGCTCTCAATGGGAACTCACTTGACCACAGTGGAAGAGCATCACCAGGTAGTCAAGAGAGGTGAACTGAACTACTCAATCCACCCACAGGAGTTTAGTGGGCCTAGCCAAATTCCTTAATGGTGGTCACGAGAGCTCATTTGAACACAACCAGACAACTTGGGCAGTGCATTATTTGTGAATCTGTTACTGTGATAGTGAACATGACCAGATTTACAGCATCAAACTGAACATCACTCAGAATCTAAGCTCAGCTGTCCCCGGCCCCAAGGATATCTGAGAACAAGATGGAATGCAAGGAAATTCATTTTCTGCCAACTACTTTGTCTTTTTCACACAACACCTATTCAGATATTCTCTGGATCCAAGAGTTACCACCAGTATACATTGGTAATGTCAGGAACAACACACCACCTCCTTAAAAATACATCTAGTTGGCAAGAATATTCCATGAAAAACTTTCCAAGCCCTGGATCTAAAACTGAAGTGCTTCCAAAATCATCCTCTTCACCAAGATAGTAACTTACATTTCCATCAGGCAAGGGAGCTGAGCTTCCCTATAAATATGGCCGTGTTAAAGCTAAACAGAAATGAGGAAATAACTGAAGAGAATCTCTAAGCCAAATGTAAAAGATCTCAAAAAACAAATTAAAAAAACTCGTAACATTAAGAAGCACATAACAGATTTGATAGAATATGAAAGGTAAAAGAATGTTGTATAAAACTCTACAAATTAAATGCCTAAGGGGGATCAATGACAAGGATTGCTGTTTTATTATTCAACAGCTTGCATACTGAACACATCCATCCTGTTACAATAAATGCCCAAACATTTTAAGACAAGACAGTACATACTCCTGAGTAACAGTCTATGGAATTTGAGTTACAGCTGTGCCATGTGTAAGTAATCTAAGTCACATCTCTGGTGTAACAGTGGGTCAGGGCTGCAACTGTGTGCAAACGTATGCATGCAGTTCCCTGTGCTGTTCTGGATCTCCGCAGCTATTCTCTGCGTGGATGAGATAATGGAGTGGCTAGAGACAAGATGACCAACCAAACTCCTAGCAGCCGTCACAACAAAACATTTAACTAAATGTTACAGAAGTTCTCCAAGTGGGAATTTCAAAAAGTCCCAGAAACTCTCCTGGCAGCTCCTGCTGTGCACAGACTAATTGATAAGCACTACCTGTATGCCTAAGCATACGGATTAATATCCTGGGTGGAGAACTTGTCATTTTCATTGACATATCCCAGCAGCTCTTGCTGTAAAACTGACCAAGCTGGATACAGCTAAGATACTTATAAATAGTTGGTAAAAAAGCCTTCTTTTGATGCAGAAATGGTCAAGTAGGAAAGTCATATGGACAAGACATACAGTTAAGGTAATTAGAAGGTGTTTTGAAAGTAATAGCAACATGTAGAGAGGCCACAGGAAAAATGAATCCAGCCAGACAACTGGATTAGAATGACGACTCAGGAAGTCTCATCTGACCTATCCAAAGACACCATCATAAGCAACGGAGACTTGATCAACATGCAGCCACTCTGTTTCACATTCACTTCCCCACCTGAACATTATCTTGTGCAGATGACGCCAATGAACTGTATGAGTGTGTGCACAACATATCCACAGTACCAAGTACCACTTATTATTCATAGTTATAACACAGTTCTGCTACTTAATAAGAATATGATGCATCTGCCACTGCTCAAGTAAAATGAGAACTGTAGTTGATATCAATTGTGAAACTGATTATATTAGCTATATTTCTGCATGGGAAAAGCTGCTTAAGTTCAAAATGCTTGAATTAACCGAGAAACAGGAAATATCTTGAGGCATCAGTGCCTCTCAAAATTTAATTGCTCAACTGAAGAACAACTGGTCTGTGAACAGATGCAGTATGAAGTCAGCATTAATTAATTCAGTTACAACATTACAAGGGAGTAAAGCTGAACAACAAAAATGAAATCTTGCGAAGAAAACTCACTTTAAAAATCCAGTCCGTGTACGTTTCACATACAGAGAAGTGAAACTTACTTTGGCATATGAGAACACACACTCACATAATACCCTTTTAATACACCTATTTTCCCTCTTCTGGAGGCTGATGGCCCTGACTGTGGCAGAGGGGTTGGAACTTGATAATCCTTGGGGTCCCTTTCAATCCCATTCTATGATTCTCTGATTCTGAATGCTTCCTGATAAATAAGTCATGATACCACAGGAAACAAAAATTTCACTTAAGATTTTCAAACTCTGATGGTTTAAAACAGTATGTAATACATACCTCTCAGCTGATATTTTAAAGGGAGAAACAAAGCTTCACCTAAACACTGTACATTACAAGAAAACAAATATATAATAGCAGAATATTCTAAAGTACTTCAGAAGAATTATTCAAGCACGTAAATTATATTATTGTCCAAATTTTCAGTAAGTTCCCCAGACAACAAGGCTGTGCATGCTCAAAAACTTTTCTACAGGGAGCTTCTTAAAACATTAATAAAGGCTGATGATAACAGCATGTTTACAAACATGTACAGAAGCGTATATTTAGCTAACTGTTTAAGAACTCTCTAAGTAAAAAGGAAACAAATTAAGGAGTATTGAACTATGCCTGTCTGCAGAACTTTAGTTACTTAGAAGTACATTCCTTAGTCCTAAAGTGATGGATTCATTCTAAACATCTCATACATGTGAGCGGGTAGGTCACAGTATTCTATACATAAATAAGCAACTGAATATATATAGATCTGTCAAAACCAGTGTGATCTCCAGATATACCAGTAATAGATCCATGCTTTGTAAACACTGGAAAAGTGTTCTGCACTTCCAAGAAAGAGAAATCTTGATACTGAAGCCGATGAAGCTTTGGTTACAGTAGAGTCCACTCACCACTAAAGGCTCTTTCATATTTGGTGATTTATTACAGTAGGGACCTGTTCTCCATTTCAGTAGTCTTTATAATAAAAACTGCTTTAAATGAAGCCTGGTGAGGACTCTAGAAGGGTTGTAAGTGGATATATTTTGTACCAACATAAGATAGCTTAGTATGTTCTCATTAATAGGAACAGAGACCTGAGATGGGACCAGTTATGCATAACATTCAGGCACATATTCAGCGTTTCAGCTCTTCTGAAAAGAACTCACACCTCCTTCCTCGAGTGAAGGTACACTGAAAGTTTGCCAAGTGCAGTAGGGCATGCAAGTGCGTTATTCCCTTAAGACAGAGAGGGCAGCTAGTGCGTCCAGTGCACTAGAGGCACTTAAGAACATGCTGGCAACAAAGAGTTTGCAAGGAGGATGGTGGGAGACCATGAGTTTCCCATCCCAACAGCACCAACACAAAATCATATTCATCTGCAGTACTACTGTCTCAAACAGCTGAATTTATACATCACAGAAAAGCTCCTCCCAGTTCCTCAAAAATCTGAATGCTATTTCTAGTAAAGATATAGCAGTAGTAACATAGTTCAGTAAATACGAGAGTTTCTCTGCATGAATTATTCATCAGAGATCTCCCTTAGCACAAAGGAGGAGAGGTGGGAAGTCAGGGAGGGGAAAATGGAAAGGAAACAATATTGCTGGGGCAAAACAAAAGTGTGTTGGAACAAACCACTACCCTGGGGGAGGAAAACTGACCTGTCTTGTTCAACAGAGCACCCCGTATGGTTGCTCTGTGCGTGGTGTTATAGGCTCCACTAGCAAAAAATACATGATGATAACCAAAAAATATATATATTTATTGCAAATTACAATTGAAAGGATCAATGAAACCTACTCATCAGCTACAGGCTTCAGTTCTTTGGAAGCAGTAAGTGCTAGGAAATCAAGAGCCAGCACAAAAACTTCTCTTTTAAGAAAGGGAGTCTTAACACTATCATCAAGATGGTGAGGTTTCAGCAACATGCACGGATGTAGCAACTCTGCACAGCCATCCATATTCTACTATTAGTCAATTTTTAGATCAAACAATTTAGCTCTTAGAACGACTGTGGAGGCTTGGAGTACCAACAATACATAAACCTAGGTATTTTGTTCTGGGCTGAGAAACACCAGGGGTGTTTTATCCGTGGCCTGAAGTTTCCTGATTTTCTGTGAAATATCTCTAAAAAAGAAAAATTGACTAGACTTCCCAATCTTCTGGTACTAAAGAATTTTTATGCTATAGAAGGACTAGTAGCTCTCATAGGCTCATCTTAAACAATATCCAGACAGTCTGACCCTGCACTAGGTATCTTTTATTGCAGCTTGTAGACTTATAATGTCCTTTAAAAATGTTTTTATCTGAGAAATAAGTTAATCAAAAGAAAGTAATATACGTACATTACTTTTCCTCTCCAATAGTAAGCAAAGTAAATGTTGTCATTTTTTATATATTTCATCAAAATGTACTTACAGACTTTGAAGCAGTGCTAATGTATTGCATCACCATTTCTTTTTTGGTATTAAAATCCTTTTCTCTCAATGGCATCTTCTTGTCTTCATTTAAATTCATATCTTCCTAGAATGGAAAGGGAAATAAAAAAAGTTTTGGTATCAAGCAATAGTTTTTTAACCATAAAATACTGATTATAGAAAGTAAAGACACAAAAATATGAACCTAAGCAACTGAAAGTTCTTATACAAACAGCTAAGTTAGACGTTATTTAAAACCACAAAAAAGTGTATCTATCTCCCTCAGCAAATCAAATAAAAGAAGAAGAAAAGCAACTGAGCCAGGATAAACGAGTGCATCACAAACATAAGTAGCAAAACCTCTTCTCAAAAATCACTTAAAACATTGAAACATATGAAGTTGGGCAATGCAATCTCCTTTATCCCAAGGATAGTTCACAGAATAATATTCACTTTTACAAAAGGTGAGGACTAAATTCTTGATGGCTTGAACAACACCTTCAACTGCTATAAAAACCACTGTCACATTTCATGCCAACATAAACCCAAGAGTCAAAAACAGCAAATGCAGAACCCCATTCAAAGCCACAAAGCAGCTATTCAGTCGTATTTCTGACTCATGAACTCCTAGTGTTCCAAACCTAGGAATGCTCTGACTGTTACAATCAGTTCTACATTTCATGACAACAGACATTTCTTTTCATGCTGTAGGTTAAAATGGCATTTAAAAACAATATATACACACATTTATGTATACATTTAGCATTATTACAGTCAACCAAACTTAGGATGAATTACTGCAGTTATTTTCAGCTGAAACTTGTTGCCCACTGATAGGGTTTTGTCTCACAGTCTCAATATCAAAGCTCATTTCACCTACTCAAGAACCAATGACAAAAAGCAAAGAAATTAATGTTTTAATTTTAAGAGAGCAAGTTAAAGATTGTCCTTGTCTTTCCCCAGTTGGGGAAAAGGATGGAAGAGGACAAGGTCAAGCACAATTTCTAGAAATATTTAGCTGTTAATATAAATCTGAGCTGTAAGAAGTTGCAGAAAATGCTAGATCCTTTAAGCTGAATTGCTTCACAGTAAAATTAGGGCAATTTCATGTAGATTCTGTTTTGTTTTTCTGCTCAGAAATGTCATCATTTCCTTTCCTGAAGGACTAGAGAAAGTTTCCTCACTTAGTAATATTTGCATTTAAAAATTTCTTTGCTTTTACCACTAGTGCCAAACAAGTACAGGGTGCATGTTGAAAAAAGTTCTTTGACTTAAAATATGGTAATATCACAGTCTTTTGCCTCTGTGGCAACTAGCTCATGCATTCATGCTACTTCCCATCAGAAAATTAATGCAAAACAAGTTTGTCTAAACAAGCTGGAAGAAAGGAGGCCACACATACTTCAATCTTTTTTCATAGCTGTTCTATTCTTCAAAGTACTGTACTTCTTTGATCAAAAAAGTTCAGAGAGAAACTACCATCTTATGCCAAGAACAAAATTCTAGCAGTACATAAGGACACATACTCTTGACACATGCCTTTTTCTTCATTTTGATAGTCACAACGTACACTTACATAACACGTTAGTTATGTAAATCTCAACAGTTCATCCATCTATTTTTCTTCATGTTACTACAGTTCCTATCCATTTTACATGAGAAGAACTCCCTTGAGAAGAACTCAAATCTTCTTAAATCTTTTATATTAGTATTTATCAGGATCTGGAAGAAAAAGATCAGCACTGTATTTGCCCTCCTAACTACCAGAATCTATGAAACAGTTTGACAACTGCCTAATGCAATAGCTGAATACTGCACTTTGCCTCTTAGTAAATCAAATGTTGGGGCATTATCTTGAAAATAAATGCTACATTTTCTAGATTTTTGTTGGGTGATAGTAAACAATAAACCACTATGATTTACTTAATGATAGGCAACAACTTGGCATCATTCAAATACACTGCACAACAAAGAATTAAAAAAAAAAAATCAAGCTAAAATATGTATGCTTTTAAAACACTGTTGGGATAATGTATAAGACTTTCATATGTCTGGGAACAAAATAAGGTGGGAGTAAGTTTTCTGTATTTAACATTATGGAAAAAAAAACCAAAATATATTTAAAATTGCTTGTCTTTATTAAAATTTTCATCAGCAGCTGCAGCTTTTTTTTTCAGGGTGAGAATGAGCACAATCAACCACACAAGGTAAAGTCTTTAGGATGTCAAAATCAAAGTACTAGAGATGGAAGGCTAAAAATTTAGTTTTTAGGGTTTTTTTTTTGGGGGGGGGGGGGGTGTTTTGTTTTTTTGTTTGTTTTTTTGTTTTTTTGGTAGCCAAACTTTTAGCAGGAAATAATCAGACGGGACTACAGGATTTCTAAAATTCATCAGGGAGTTCAGACATTAATATATGATTTGGGACAAAAGGATTTAGGGACAACCTATAAAGCATTTAAAATAGGAAACTGATAAGGAAGTTGTCTCTAATTTACTTCTAAACAGGTACTTGAAAATCTTTATGCCTTAGACTAAAAATTAGGAACAAAAAATTAAGTCATTGAATTACTGTTCTCTCTAGTCTTTCCCTTGTTATCATGTACAGGTATCTCTCATTTCATACAGTAGTATAAATTAATTCGCTACCATCTATTAAATGCTGAACAACACATCTATGAAGACTCTTATTACCAGGCAACACATCCATTATGATATGCACGTTACAAGCCATACTCTAAACAACTAAAATAAGTCCATCTTGATATTAACAGATAAATTTATTTTTTTCTTGCAAGTTCCAATTAATGTCTTCAGGATTTTGTGCCTCAAAATTCTTTCCACAAGTATACAACTGTATAGCAATACTAGCTGCAAATGAAAATACACTTTACATGTATATTTAATAGGGCTAGCTGGATTTTATTTAATATTTCAATCGTATTTTTAAAGCTTACATAAACAGGAATGTTAAGAACACTGAAATCAAAATATTCAGTTAAGCATTTTGCAAAAAAAAACATGCCTAGGTCTTTTTTAACATTTCCTGAAACTTATCACATCTTCAATACCTTGCCTGCAAAATATCACAGATTTTCTTTCGCAATAAAATTGAAATGCACATACATGCTATATAATGGAGAAATTAAATTAAAAAGTTTCATGTTTGCCTGTAGCTACTACATTCTTCTGTTTAAAGTAGTCTTACTCTTTTCAGTTTTCTCGAAATAAAACTCCTGAACTTATTGCGTAATGAAGTGAAAACAAATTTTCTGCTTTTGTTGGAGAAAATATCCAACATCTAACCATACTGAAAAAAAAAAAAAAAAAAGGCAAAGAAACTAGGAAACCTATCAGTACAAAACATATCGCATAATTCTAGATGTAAGGGCAAGTTCATTCATAGGAAATATTATATTCTGTCTGTATATGCAGTAAGAAGTCATCTCTTGGTTTTTTTTTCTTTTTTTTTTTTTAACAAAGGAAACATCCTAGGGTTCTGAACAAGACGACTGATGTGGTTGCCAAGCCACTGTCCATCATATTTGAAAAATCACGGCTGTCTGGTGAAGTCCCTGGTGACTGAAAAAAGGGAAACGTTACTTCCATTTTTAAGAAAGGGAGAAAGGAAGACCTGGGGAACTAGGGGGTCGGAGCAGTCTTAGACTTAAGTATGTACTTATACATACTGGGGAAAGATCTCCTGGAGAGCAGCCCTGCAGAGAAGGATTTGGGGGTCCTGGCGGACAGGAAGCTGGACATGAGTCAGCAGTGCGTGCTTGCAGCCTTGAAGACCAACTGTGTTCTGGGCTGCATTAAAAAAGGGGTGGCTAGCAGGGACAGGGAGGTGACTGTCCCCCTCTACTCAGCTCTTGTGAGGCCCCATCTGGAGTACTGCATCCAGGGCTGGGGGCCCCAGCACAAGAAAGATGCAGAACTATTGGAATGAGTCCGGAGAAGGGCCACTAAGTCAATCAGAAAGCTGGAACACCTCTCCTGTGAGGAAAGGTTGAGGGAGCTGGAATTGTTTAGCTTAGAGAAGAGAAGGCTCTGGGGTGACCTCGTTGTGGCCTTCCAGCACTTGAAGAAAGCATATAAACAGGAGGGGAAATGCCTGTTTATGAGGGTGGATAGTGATAGGACAAGGGGGAATGGTTTTAAACTGAGACAGGGGAGGTTTAGGTCAGATAT
>JAOWBP010000001.1:133922780-133934527 GCA_028571105.1 Tragopan temminckii | reverse complement strand
TGGAAACCAAAGCATTTAACTAACGGCAGAATATTAGAAGTCACAGAATTTATTCCTGTACACAGTCAGGACCTGGTTGTGTAGAACATATTTCACTCTGAATCTTGTTTCTCTGCATACTACAAATTACAAACCTTTTCTCATCTATACAGCAGAATTTTGGTATACGCTTTTTTCCCTACATATACAAGCAGTTCTATTTTTAATAAAAACCTGTTAATATGCACAATTCTTTAAAAAAATTGAGCATTACAAATAATTTACTGGAATATGCAGTCCTCCAAAACATGTTTGTTTCCACAGTGATCTTGCAGATAGATACTTTGTCAGATAGCTAGATACTTGCTGCTCTTTTACAGAAGATTCTTGCTTTCATAATCTCTAAATGAAGAACCGAAAAGGAACACGCATTCTAAAAAATATCATGGTTTAGGACTTAATGGGGATATGTCAGTATAACCAGACAAATCATCAGCAGAATCTCAGGAATAACACAGAACAATTCAAATACTAAAAGCAGCCTGAGTTAAGGATCTCTGAACACTGCTAACTTGCATTGTTTCTCAGTTGAAGTGCATTGCATGCTGTCCAGAATAAAACTTTCTGTGTTTGTCCTCCAGCATAAAACTTTCTACATTTAAGCACTTAGTTATGCACAGAAGTATTTCAGCAGAAACACAGCATAGCAAAAAATAAACACTGAAGTCATAACAACTGATCTTTAAGTGACTAGTAAACACTGTTTCTTATATAAATTCCAAGACTTCCCAGAATTATTTACATTCAGAAAAACTACTCTAACCAACAAAACAATAGTAGGGACAACAAAACAAGTGTATTTTAATTGCAAAGAAAAAAAAGATCTGCATGGTGATAATCTCTTCTGTTGTTGAAGACAGAAGAAGTTTTTAGAAACACGCCATTAGTATGATACTGATAATACCTGACGTTGGTTGAAGCAAGCATTAATGACTTTACAAGCAATTGTTAGTTTATTAAACACCGGATTTTAAGCTAGCCACACAGACCAAGGAACTTTATTATTAAATATGCAATCACAGATATCTTAACTATATCATACATCAGCAGGCACAATTACTTGTCAAACTCACTCAGGCATGATTTAGCCATGAACACATTTCAAAGCCATGCAAAGATTTTTCACTACTTGAGCAGAGTACGTTACAGATAACCAAGTTTTGTAAGACTTCACCAATTAACTACATTAGTTTCCAAGTTAAGATGGTTTCTGTAGCAAAAAGGTCATTTATACTGTGTTAGTAATGAGGTTATTAGCGTAGCAAAGCCAAAGCAAAACATTTTAAGTTGTCTTACCACATCATCTGTCAATGTCTTGATATTTAAATGCTGTAAATTAAACAGGAAACCAGACATGTCACAATTATTTCATAAAAAAAAAAACCAAAACAATAACAAAAAAGCAACATCAGCTATAATCACTGTTATTCAAAAGATGCCACGTCATCAGTACTGCGTTATAATAATTCCTTTGCAAGCTGCATTTTGTTGGTTTAGATTGCACAGCATGTTTTCAAAGGAATACAGTGCAGATCCCAAAAAAAATCTGTAATCTGATCCTTAGAAAGTATAATTCCATGCAGAAGAATATAGACAAGCATAGTTTGAAACAAGTTGCATTTTATTATGATTATGGCTAAATACGCTACAGCAAAAGACCTGTCCATAATGAATCTGAAAATCCATAATCCATCTGAAAAAATGGGACACCACCAGAAGACTCAGCCAAGAGATTTTAAATTCAACAGGAAAACTGTTCCCCAGTAGCCTAAAGCTCTGACTGCCAAGCTGCAGCGCACAGTCAGTCAAGACCATTGACTGCTCTCAAGCAATGCCTGTGTGGGAAGCAGAACATTAAACTACGAGCAGAAACTCACTCTATTTCTTAGTAGTAACATTCAAATGCTCATGATCACTCACTGTTGTATACAATAAAAGCTCCTGAACTCTTCTACACTCCACTGCATATTGGCATATACAGCAAGTGCTAGGAGCAGAGTTTCTGCACAAAGCCTAAGAGGAGTACTGAAGAATACAGATGACTGATATATCTGTGCTGCAGGGATCCAATGCACTGTTTTATATGACAAAGCTTGGCAAAGAAACAGGAAGAACATAAAGTCACATATTTGGTGAGACTGATTCTTTCTCTGTTGCTAGGTTTCTCACTGTCAAGCATACAAAGTTTGGCAGGAGCTACATCAACTGTCAGTGGTTGTATCTAGATTAATTAGATTTAAAACTCTTACATTTGGTCATCACCAAAATTGAAACAGGTTGCCCAGAAAGGTGCTGGATGCCCCATTCTTGGAGACATTCAAGGTCACATTGGATCAGCCTCTGAGCAACCTGACTGAGCTGTGGATTCCCCTGTTCACTGCAGGGGAGTTGGGCAAGATGACCCTTATGGGGTCATCCCAACTCGATTCTATGATCATTGGCTATAACACCTTTGCTTTCTCTTCCCTCGGTACAGAAGAACATTTTGTGTTATGACAAGTATTATCCTGCAATAGCTCTATCCTCAGTATTATCAAGAAACTGAGGAAGAAATACACGATGAACAGCTATGAAGTTAAAAAGTAAATGAAGTGCGAGGAAACAATTACTACTCAGTGACATAGTATAAGTTCTAACGTCAATAATAATAATAAAAAAAAAAAAAACTGGAGCTATGTGAGTACAGACAATCCTACTCTGTTACAACAGATGAGAATTCACAACGATAGGACAAGGGGCAACAGGTGCAAGCTGGAACATAGGAGGTTCCACATAAATATGAGAAAAAACTTTTTCGCAGTAAGGGTAACAGAACTCTGGAACAGGCTGCCCAGAGAGGTTATGTGGTCTTCCTCTGGAGACATTCAAAATCTGTCTGGATGTGTTCCTGTGTGACCTGATCTAGGTGCTCCTGCTCCGGCAGGGGGATTGGACTAGGTGATCTTTTGAGGTCCCTTCCAATCTCTGACATTCTGTGATTCTGTGATAACAAAACATTAAGAATAATAAATGGGAAAACACTTCAGCATAGTCAGCAGATTGAAGATATGTACCCTAGATTTCCCACTGCAGAAATAGATCAGACCTCCGTCACATACTATGCTATGTAGTGTTTTACGTCTCCTTCTCATTTTCCAAAATAGCTACAAAGACAACCTGAATATTAATTTCTGCCATTTAAAAAGCTCCTGACTTAACATTTAAAAAATTGTTGATGTCCCTGTCTTTCAGCAGCCAAAATCGCAAGAGAAAACACTATCATGTGGTCTTACAATGGAACTGCGTAACAAAGACCACACGTATTTATTCACGTTTCATACACTCAATTAAGCCTCACTGAGGAATCTGCTTAGAATGAAAGTCTATTTTGCATTACACGTTTTGTGGTGGAATCTTGAGACTCAAGTCAAATTCTACATACTGGCAGAGAACACAGTAGCAGGTTCAGTTCCACTGAGAAGCAAATTTTTGATCATAGAACCCTTAGAGGTGGAAACAACCTTTAAAGGTCAGTGTTTTGCACTGCTCAGTATAAGACATTCATCAACATCCATGGAATCAAGGGAACATTTTTGAGCTTCTGGTTTTGTCCTCTGAAAAGGACAAAGTGAGTGGGATAGTTCAAGCCAGCTTTGTGCCTTTCAGTCATGAATATAAGAATGCTGGAGCTCCACTCCTATGAAGAAAAGCTGAAGGAGCTGGGCTTCTTCAGTATGGAGAAGAAAAAGCTCTGGAGAGATCTCATCACAGCCTGCCAGTAATTTATAAGCAGGAGGAAGATTGGCTTTTTACACGGGTAGAGAGTGATAGGACAAGGGGGAAGGGCTTCAAAGTAAAAGAAGGGAGATGTAGATTAGATGTTTGAAGTAAATTTTTTAGAGTGGGGAGGTGCTGAAAAAGGTTGTCCAGAGAAATCCTGGATGCATTCAATGCCAGGTTGGATGGAGCCCTGGGCAACCCAACCCACAGCAGGGAGTTTGGAACTCAATAATCTTTCAGGTCCTTTCTAATCTAAGCCATTCTATGATTTATAGAATTACACTGTGAAATTTAGCAACGGAATTTACTGTTAGAAAGGCTGAAAGTTCCCTATGCTATACATTAGAACATCTCATAACTCAATTCAGTTGGCTCATTAGTGAAAAGAAGGCTGGCTGTGCAGCCAATTAAGGACATCATAATGGTATAAGAAACTCAGTACACAACTGTGAGTTTTCTAAGCCTTCAGCTTATTGACTACTACTACAGGTGCAGAAAATTGAAATTTTTCTGTGTAAGAGCTTACGCAAATGAAGTTGTCTGGTCTTATTTCAAAAGAGGGCTACAAGAAAGCAACTCTACTTAAATAGCACTAATCTATCAATTTTGTTAGAAAGCAGGAGAAACCCAATAAACTACAACCTAGCAGTGTTCAGCTCCTTCAGCATTCTAATATCAAAGCACTGTATGACTTGCAGTAAGACATTTCAAAATATGTATTCTGTGAATTTTATAGCAAAAAAAAATTTCCCCAAGATAACGATTAGAACATGACAACTCTTTTCCTCTTCCTCACCAAATCATCCTCCTCTGGAAAGGTAAAGTCAGTTGCCAATTTCCGTTGTCTTTGGTAGCATTCAAGTACACAGAGATGTGGAAAATAGCACTGACTCACCAAAATCTTATAAGACTGGATATTAAGTTGATCTCTTTTAATGACATAAAGTTAAGAGCAATGTCATGATTTAAGAACAGGAGTATATGTTCATTCTTGCCAGGATAAACAAAGTTATAATAACAGATAAAAAAATAAATAGATCATGCTTAAGTAGAGTGTAGAGCATTTTATTACAAGCATAACTTTTTATTTTCAGTCCTGGATACGTAATTTGACAGAAGTAAGACATAGTCTGTTCAGGTGAGCAGGTTGTCTTAAGTACAGGCCTGCAAGTAAAAAAAAACTGGGTTAAGTAGTGTTCAAGCAGTAGCTACAGTTACTGCTAAGAACATTATATAAGCCCACAGAATATTACCTTGCAGTGGATGAAAATACTGCTTTGCTACTCTGTGCCTTCCATGAACTACTCTAGAATAGTAAAATAATTTCTTCTGAGAACACAGGAGCTACTATATACAAATATTTCTCGAGTTTATTAATGGATTAAATAGATACATATAATATTGCTAATCTTGTTTTATGTCAACATCCTATTTTGCAGTCAAAGAAAAACAAAAACATCAAGAGATTAAAGAGCTACAGTATTTGGAAAGTCCAGATTTATGTGGATTTAGCACACTTAGAAAATCAAGATTTACTGGGATCAATAGCCAGAAAAGCAGAAGTATCACCACTACCTTGTCTTCAGCTACATAAAAACCTAATATAACTTATTTTTCAGTCTGGGACAGGGAGAAGGAATTTTACTTAGAAATTGAGCTGGCGGCACTTCATCCAAAGCTAACTCAGAATTAAAACGAATATACATTTAATATTTTTGAAGAAAGCAATTTGACATGGAATTACTCCTTACTGAAGTCCCTCAGGCATACTGACAAATAACTGGTTTAATTAGACAAAGGATACATACATACGTTCAGTGTATGGTACAGTGTACTTGATAAGCTGTCAGAAGGCCTGATCTCAAGAACATCAGACAATGAAAGCCTCAGACAGAAACTGAAGGGTACAACAAGGCACAACAGACAACATTCACAACACATGCACAGCTAGGGAGAAGTTTACCTTCAGAACAGAAGAATCACAATGTCTTATAGAAATGTCAAATATGGAGTCGCCACGTGTGATGCAACTTTTGGACTGTAGTGCTAGGGAAAGTAAGCCAGTACTACTCGGCTTCCTGTACGCTCACAGTAAAGAATCCTATTAGTATGCAGAAGACTCTTTATACAAACAGTTTTGTAGCACACACTGAAAGTGAATTTGCAAGACAAGGTTTAACAAATTGAGTCACTGCTTTTTATAATTACTCCAGGCAACTCTGGGCTGACGCAGTGAAATGAAGCAAAGAAATGAGAAACACCAACACTACAGCTCAGTGCAGGCTGCAAAGGATGAAGAAGAAGAACATCCTAAAGCAGTATAAGATATACTCTGTAACATTCAAATGTTCTCTACCAAAGGCAGCTTCTACCTTTTCTTATGGTGCTCTTTTCATCATTATATAAGCACAGAGTAACATCACTCATCTTCCTGAATGAAAACAACTTGTTTAAAAAACAGTATATTTTTACTTGAATTCAGATTATACCTGGCATGGATGGACAACATTAACATGCTAGACAGGCAGAAGCCCAACTTGTTCATCATAAATGGAATTAGAAGACAAATAAACACCCAACCAATATGAGAGGAGTTCAAGCCATTCAAAGTAGCAGAATCTCAGGCAGCTAAACACGCATGCCATCACACTGAAGTTCTTAAATAATTTATATTTATAAAAGAAAAAGGAAAAAAAGGAAAATCACCTCCCACATATGAATATTCAAATCCTTTTTCAATCTTTATATTTGCTTCCTTACAGAAAGAGGGAAAAAGAGGAAAAAAAAAAGATCACAGAAATAAATAAAAACACTGCATATGCACAGCTTGATACATAAAGAACAGTTTATAGACTATGTAAGAAAAAATAAATAAAGGAGAATTTAAACAAGATACCGTGAGTTTTAAGAGAACTGGCTGACTTAAGACTGGAAGCTGAAATCACCAAGACTGAGGATGTACATATAATCACACAAATCTACCTGTATCTTCTTAAATTAGAAAGTGAGAAAGAACTCCAATACTGCCACTGATTCTATCACCAGAAAAATTCAACACAAGCTGTTTTTTCCCTAAAGACAATTATCCAGTAGAATCACAGCTAGAAGACTGAAGAAAGGATTGCAAAGAAACCTGTAGACTCAGTTACAGCAGTGTAAATTGGATTGTTACAGTGGATGCTATTACTTTAAGATCCCCTTTGTCACAATATTCCCTAAGTAATTTTGCTATCTCAATCTGTAAATGCACTTTAAAAATTTCAGCATAGCCCGACAGCATCTCCTATTTTTAATTTCCAATACACTACTTCAGCATTTATTTAACGGCTTCTTTCTTTCTTTTTTTCTTTTTTCTAATATGTGTATACTCTCTCTGTTGCTTGGAAAGCAGTTTGAAAAGCAATTAGGGGCAAAATTATCTTAACATGACAGTTTCTACACAGCAATATCGTTTAGACATTGATGAGTTAAACTTAAAATTGGTGCTTACAGGTAAGATTATATAACAAAGTGCCAGAACGCAGCACTAAAATTTAGTATCATAACCCACAGTGTTAATTCATGCCAACGAAAATAACAGCATGAGGAATTTACAATTTTACAGAGCAGCAATAAAGAGTTTTAGGTAACATCTGTTCAGCAATCATTTCTTTAAAAGACTAATTTAGATTCAAGGTCTTACACTGCAGTATAACTGCAGCAATAATTCAGTCACTTCATAATTAAAGATATTGACACAGATCGGTCTTACCTTTCTCCTCTATGCCATTCAAACAGAAATGCTTTTGCTTTTAACTACATCTTTCTTTGATTTATAAACACTATTAAAGGCAAGTGTTAATTTGCCTACGTTAAACAGATTGCTGCAAACAAGAAAGTCTTCCTGACTCATATAAATTTCATAGAGAACTGAAAAAAATATAACCTGAAAGTCACTGAAGATTGTATTAATTTCAGTGCATCATTGACCAAACACTTCTAAATCAGCTTTACATCCAGTTGACATTCTGAGGTCTAGCACCCACAAGACATAGTCCCAGTAAAGAGCAATTAGAAGTAGTTTAAGTAATCTAGCAATCATTTACACAATTTCTAAACATTTCTAAGAAAATATGTATATACAAACACACACATACACCAAGTAAAAGGAACACCCTCCTCAGTGGATTTCAGAAGATTCCTGTTCAGACAATATATAGCTAGGTTGAATCTCTGCTATCCTTTCTGCTTTTTACCAAATTCTAACCCCTCAAAGATGATCATAAGGGCTTTCAACAAAGCTAAGCCACCACAGTATCACAGAACACGTTATCCTTCTAAGAATTCCACTGTTCCAAACTCTCAGACCTGCTGAACAAAGCTAAACTGTTAAGTGTTTCAGAACTAATCATCATGCCATAAAAATGTTTGTTTGTTTTTTAAATAATTCTGTGAAAGAATGGAGAGAGCTAGGAACTACAACTCAAATTCATTCTTCTGCGAAGCTAGTTTATTCAGGACGGCAGTACTTCAGGAAGACATTTAATTGGAATTAACAACTATTTAGCCCAAAGCCTCTTTCTCCCTCATCTAAATGAAGTGGTAAAAATCAGGAGATTGTTCTCCTGCTAAATAAGGAGTTCTGTTGGAGAAAAAAAAAAAAAAGTGCATGTTAACAATGTCAATTTAGTTAACCAGAAATCCAATTTCACCTGAAGGTCTGTCAAGGAATCAAATTCTTTTCCAGATTGGCCTAACTACTGTTGATTTGGTAACTCTCAAGTGACAGATCAATATGTTGCATTGATTGGAACAGTCCAACTTGGAATTTATCTTGAAGCCTTTTGTCCTAAGGAAAATTAGACTAATCCAATCTGGATGACTTGAGTTTGTTGAATCTAATAGTCAATTTTAACCACATTTGATAAATGCATATTAGATAAGAAACATAATTCAGGTTACATGAAGAAGTATGGCACAACAAGTATCCCAAACATAGGCAGGGTACAGCCTGTATTTATGACTGGATTACAGATAATTCAAAGGAGTAAGGAGAAGTTCAACGTACTCTGACACAAAACTAATCTAACGAATGAAAGAAGATGTATTACAGGAGAAATTAGATATGAACAAATCAATACACATACAACATCTTGCCCACCATTCACTCCTCTCTCTAAGAAAAGTCTCTTAAGAAGATAGGAGGTAGAGAGGAGGAAGGAGAATATACCAATTTTACTTTTAATGACTGATAAATATTCTGCATTGCAACATCTTAGAGCAGAAATTGATGATATGACAAAAAGAAACACATTTCTCCCAGTACCCTTCAAGGAAACCACTACAAATCAGAGAAGTTGGTTAAGGCCTACAATCATTAAAATAACATATTCACAACTTGTACTAATTTGTATCATTCTTCAGCAGAAAATTATTACCTGAGACAAACCAGGGATTAGAGGAAACAGCCCAATGGTTATAGAAGCTGCAGCAACTGTTTAGATTTTGGGGCATGAAACAACTTGCTACCCCATAGACACTGTTAATTCCCACAGATGAGATTTGTAAACCATGCTTTTCAGCTGTTTACACGAAGATAGAGACAAAAATTAATACTCTGCTTAAGGAATATTGGATGTCAGGGGGAAATTCTTTACAGAGAGAGTGGTGAGGTACTGGAACAGGCTGCCCAGGGAGGTTGTGGATGCACTGTCCCTGGAGGTGTTCAAGGCCAGATTGGATGGGCCCTGGGCAGCCTGGTCTAGTATTAAACGTGGAGGTTGGTGGCAGGGGGGTTGGAGATTCATGATCCTTGAAGTCCCTTCCAACCCTGGCCATTCTGTGATTCTGTATGTGACTATCAACTCTTCTTAAAGGTCCCCCAGTGAGCTAATGGCATACCTAGAAGACAGGCCACATTAGAAAGAACTGTCACATGTCACCATCCCAAGGCAACATCTTTGCTTTAAGAGTACTCATAAAGACGAAATACAAGACTGTTGTCTCAGGTCGAACACTTCTGAAAGTGACAAAGCATTCTCATGAATTAAGGATATTCTCAGTCACTCTTGCTTAAAGAATTTCAGAAACTGGGAGAAAAAAAAGAAAAGCCATATGGTCACAATGATCACACACTCTACAAAGCAAAGTAAAACACCCAAATCCAGCCTCCTTGGGTTTGTGTATCTGGGTCAAAGTAAAATCAATACTATAGTCCTAAGAAGCCAATGAGCTGATGCCCACACCTGCACACGCCTAGACTTCACAGACAGACACAACAAACAAGCTCATCTGCGCCAAAAAGAAGGCCTCTTTTCTCTACAAATCCCATCTGAGTTTGTTTCAGTAACAAATTCTCAAGGGCCCTGTTATATCTGACGGTTACACTCCCTAAAAAATTTTTGTATTTTTCTTGAGGGGAATACTGAAACTAATGGCAACACCCTGATTTCCCTCCCCGTATGTGTTTAAACAGCGGAAATGATGGAAATATGCAATTTGCCTAAGACCTTATCAGTTGAAGTATGGCCAAGAAATAAAAGATTTTGAACTCAGTGCTGTTGTCAGCCTTAATTATACATAAATCTGCCTCTTGCTTCCTGCAGGAATAAACCAGTCACCAAGTCATATACCAACACTACTCCAACTGAGCAGACTATATAGGTTTTCACTCAGAGACCCAAGGCTAAAGAATGTTTTCTGACACAGCCCCGTATTTCTCTGTGACCAGCTCTTGGCCCACAGTTTCATACGCACACATTCTAAAGAGCATGGTACGCATCTGCTCTACATGTGGTGGGTACCTGTAGAATGTGTATTTGTTCAGCTTTAATATTTGAATGACTCAGCATGTCCAAAGAAAAAAATGCCTATTCTTAAGTACTTTTTAGCTAGGACACATCTTACATACATACAATTTTGTAGGCACCTAGTTGCTCTTTTCAGTTTCCCAGTTGATGAGTTTGCTAGCCAAACCTTGTAAAGCAGGGCTAGGGAGAGCTGCATCCTTTAAATTACTATGTTACACTATTACTACACTATTCTATTAGAGAACGTCTAAAGAAGGGCTTCAAAGAAGGATCTAGAGGGGAAGACATATCATGAGCAGCTGAAGTCTCTTGATTTGTTCAGCCTAGAGAAGAGGAGACTGAGAGACCTCACTGGGGCCTAACGGGGCCTAGAGGAGCAGAGGGGCAGAGCTGATCTTTGCTCTCTGGTGACAGCGACAGGACCTTAGTGTCACGGAAGTCCATCGTGAGAGGATCAGATTGGATAACTGGAAAAGGTTCTTCACCAGAGGGTGGTCAGGCATGAAACAGACTCTTCAGGGAAGCTGTCAAAGAAGTGAATTTGTTGGGAGTTCAAGAAGCATTTGGACAACTCTCTCAGACGTATGGTCTAATTTCTGGGTCACCCCGTGTGGAGCCAGAATTTGGATTCCCTTCCAACTCAGGATGTTCTATGAAATTCAGAGCCCATTTTTCACTAAAGGGTTTATGTGACCAAAACAAAGCCCAAACATCTAACTCTAGTGGAAGCGGCATCATTTACGGCTGAAGAGACGCTCTGTTAACACCCCTACAGCTGTCACACAGTGATTCAGAAAACTTCTTCATAAAAAGCAAAGACCTGAAAGCACACGAGGCAACAGGGAGCCGGGCCCTCTGAGGACAGCAGGACAGAAGCAAGCTGGGGCGGGCGGGCCCTTGGAACCCTCAGGGAGGCTCCCGGGCGCACACCCAGCACGGAGGAGCCAGGCCTCCGCCTGTGCCACGGGCAGGGCCGTAGGACGGAGCCGTACTTACGAATTTAGGCTTCCTGCCGTCCGCGGCCTCCTCAGGTCCGCCTGCCACCGGCGGGCCCTTCCTGCGGAGCCCCTTGTTCTCCCTCCCTCCGCGACCCGGTGGCGAGCGCGGCCGCGGCCGCCGCGACTCCATGGCCGTGCCCTGAAGAGGCGAAACGGAGACAGC
>JAOWBP010000001.1:133874556-133907542 GCA_028571105.1 Tragopan temminckii | reverse complement strand
GATTTTACTGGAAGATACAAAATTAAAACATAAACACATAAATTAACTAAGATTTGCCTGGAAAATGAATTCCAGAGGGCCAAAATAGGCTAAAGTTATGTCAACAGTGCTCTGACATTACAGACTTGAAAGAGAAAAATGAATATAGACCTATGACAGAATGGCACATGGGTTCAAATACAGACACAGATCTGTTTGTGCTATGGTAACTAGGGAAATTACCAGCATATTAATTAAACGAATAATTAAAAAAAAAAAAAAAAAAAGAAACAGCTCGACTACTCTGCAGGAATTGCAAGTGATGACAGTGAGTACAGCACAGAAAAAGATGTTACCATCGCTATTACTGCTCCTTGTTAATCCCCCAGTGTAGCAGTACACAGAATTCTCTAGAATAACGGGGCTTTCATGTTGACATTTTGGGTTTTGCAGAGAGTTGTGCTGTATCAAAATCTGATACTGGAACAGGCTGGGAACTGCAGTTTGCTCAGGAGACGCTACCTAGTTCAAGCTACTTAGTGTACACTAGGTTAGAAGACTAAATTCCCAACATTTTCCAAAGTCAGGACAAGATGCTGACAGAACTAGATATTCTTTACAGTTTTAAAGAAATGTTCTTTTGTTTTCTATTGCTAAACAGCTTGTTAGTGTGAGTTTTATTCTTTGAGAATCCTAGGACATAAGTGGTAATCTCTGTTGCAGCACATTATGTGGGATAACTTATGGGATAACTTGCCATGAAGAAACTGAATTGCCCAATAACTAATTCCAAAGAAGATGACTTAATATTATTTAACAACATATTCAAACTGGATTATGATAGACAGGTTACCTTGTGGCTGAGGTTAGAATGTTAGTTGTCTGGTCAAGAGCAAACAACATCAGGAGCTGATACCTCTGAAGTACTGGTTAATGATCAAAATCCTGCATAGGAAGCAAAGGTCTAAATGTCTCTTTCTAAGTGAGAACATATTTTTCATTGAGATGCATAGTATAGTACAGTGAATTAAAGTCATTTTGGAGTTTTGTAGCTGAATGTCATTCTCTTTAAATGAGATACTGGCAGTTAGATGGTTTTGATTGCTGCCAGCTGCCAATTCCCCTGGGGAAAGCAGAGCTACTTCTATAATGGAAGATGAACAAGAAACCTGCTCATCAAACACATCACAAGTTGTGTCAGAGGATTACTGAGTTAAATAAAATAGATGCGTGTTTACACTCTTCGAGTCATAAACAAGCTGTCTGTAAGTTTTCTTTCATTTTTTTTCCTTCAGAGAGCATTTTGTATTGTGGCATGCTAGCTGCTTTTTGCAGCTCCTTATTCTTGAATTTACAGAATATGTGTCTGTAGATTTGTTGTAGTAAATAGATAAATGGGCTACAATTTCAAACTAGATATTCACAACTTGAAACAACCAATGGAATGACTTAACTCATGGATCCAATACCTGCTATGCAGTTCAAGTGTGTTGCACGTGGTCAGTTATCTACTATTAGCTTTTACATGCATAATTTAGAAATGCACACTAGATTACACCTAATTTTGGGAAGTCTAGTCCATATGTTTTATGAGTCCTCTTCTGTTTCTTCTCATTACACATGCTTGCTCTCAATGTGCAGCAGGAAATTAGCTGAAAGAAATAAAAGAAGAATTGAAGACTGGCAATGGAGTTAAAGAAGTTGTTATAAATCTGTCTTTACATCAGTGCATCATCAAGTGGTTGAGAATATGAAGTGTTTCTCTGACTTGGTATGTTCTGCTCTAAGGCCCTCAAGGTTTGGTAAGTGATAGATTTTGAAATTATGCTGCTAAGTGTTGGATATTATGTAAATAATTTTAGTAGAGGTGTCTACTGGGAGGACACATGCAACCTTAACAATGTTAACAAAGAAAGAATAAAGAATACCTTATTATTTGCATGTGAAGTTTCTGTGTACTTGTTTTATATATATTACTTTACATATATGTATATTTATTCTTTATATTATATACATTATTTTTACATTTGTTTGCATATTTATATTTTTTCATAATAAAAAGCTAAATTTAATTGAAATTATCCTTAAAAAAAAAAAAAAAAGAGTATATCCAAGACTGAACAATGAGCTAACAGCAATCATGCACAAAGAGAACTAGAGAAGGGTTAGGAGCCCTATGTGATGATTTGAGTATCTCATACTGTTCAGAGATCGATAGTCTGTGCACATTTGTCAGTGATCCTAGCTTAGATTTATGTATATGCACAGAACAAGATAACCTAGACTAAGAGAAGAAGTCCTTTGGACAGAAGAGAAGTTGGTGCGTGTGTTTAGCCCTAATAGTCAGCGTATGCCTGGACCAGGGAAGGCTTCTTACTCTTGATGCAGCTAAAGAAGTTCCTCTGAAGCTTAATGGTATGCAACTTAAATTACTTTCCAAATATTATAAGTCAGTTCTTTTTTTTAACTCTGACTAGTCTGTTAATGTAGGCACCTGACTGAAGTCAGGTAAAAAAGAGTTCCCTCCTTCTCTTTTGTGCTTTGAACCTCTTAGGTGAGGTGCTTTTCGAAATCTTCTCTGTACCCTTTTTCTTTGAAGAGAGCCTTTACTCGGTATCCTCATCCAGGTACTTCATTTTTAGGCCTTGTGACTTTCATGTCTGACCACCTCAAAACTGGAATGTACTGATCTTTAGAATAGCACTGCGAAGTGGGAAAGCTTACCGTCATCTCAGAGAAAAAGGAACTAAGAACTAAAGTAGTTCAAGTGAGTTGTCACCAGCCACATAGTGAACCTGAGGCTGAACAGAAACTCCAGTCCTAAATGCCATTCTAGTAATGTATTTGTACCCTTCACACCATGAAAATCCCAAATTCTGGTCAGTTCTGCTCAGCAACTACATTTAAAGATCACTGAAAACATAGTAAAGTCAATAAAATTCTTGTGACCTGTGTTTGTGTCTTCAACATTTTTATGTATTTAAAATTTTTCTTTGGTGTTTTATTCAAGAATTTACACAGGAAGTGAAACATGCTTGAGGTTTAGAGTGGCAACCTGTAACATTTTGTAGATGGCATTTTGAGAGTAGTAATGTGTTTGGAAACACAAATTTCTATTCAATAAGATAAAAATACAGACTTAACCTGGTTGTTTTTGTTTTGTTTTGTTTTGTTTTTCACAGAGCCTGTTTAGCAAAGTGATCACATTGACTTGGTTTAGATGAACTTTGATCATGTGGAAAGATGTGTAGGCCCAAATGAATGATTTATGTATAGGTAGATATGCAAGGTGAGAGCATCTTCTTCATTAAAGTTAGCCAGTCAGTAATATCCTATCTTGAAGGTGTGTGTGTGCATGCACCAGGAGCCTTCTATCTGGACCAACCTAAGGGGTCTGGGGCTGTCTATGCTAGCACAGTGTGTGAGGCAGTGTATGTCTGAGATACATGCTTGGCTTCAGTGTCTGCTGAACATGCAAAGGTGCATGCAGTAGCTGTGCCCATGGGCCTGGGATGGAGGCTCCGGGTCTCTGGGTGCAGTGCTCTGGGCTCCAGCAGCCAGGCAGGAGGAATCTCCAGGCCTGGAGCTGATGGAGGTGGTGGCTGCATGTGAACAGCAATTAATGATGTGCTTGCGTATTGCCATGTTTATCCAAAGGCTTCCTAAAAATGGTGTTGTTTTTTTTTCCTCCCCAACTATTATCCTTCAAAGTGACATAAGTATTAGGCCTATGGAGAGGTGGACAATTAAGAAGAATATTTTCAGTGACCACTCCTCTTAGGTTCCTCCACTGAAGGAAAAAAAAAAAAAAAAAAAAAAAAAAAAAAAATAGAGGTCCAGCTTAAATCACTTCCAGTGAGCTTGAATTTTGTCATAATGTTTTAGATAATAAAGCAGGATCCTCTCTAGGGGCAGTTGAGGTCCTTAACGCTCTGTAAATAAAGAATTAAAAAAAAAAGACAGGGATGAAAAATCAGCTGGCATTTTTTGATACTTGGCTTGTGGCATGGTTATTATTGCACAACAGATGTAACATGCCACAGAGGCCACAGCTCACCAGCTGAGGTTAGCAGACTTTGAGCAGAAACCACAAGAAGAGAATTATACCCATAGAAACAGTTTATTACAAAAGAACTGAGGCCATTGGCTGTGGATAAGCTAGAGAAATTTATGCTGTGGTTTAACGATCACTTTAAACTCCTGCAGCTGTGAAGAGGCAGTTCAGCTTTCCCCAGCTTACTTTTCCTGCTGCTTTGCTCACACAAACAATTGTGTTGGACAAAGGAAGAGGATGACAGAGGAGCAAGCAGGATAAATATTCCATTTTTAACTTGGACCAGTTTCTCCATCTGGTTTAGCACCTGGAATCATGAGCTTTTGTGTTGGCACAAGTGAGGAGTTAATATAAGGCTGAGAATGAATAGCTGAGCAAGGGAGTAGGACTGGATCTCTTTATTCAGCTGGTTTATGCTGTATAAAAACAACTGCAGAATTATGGTGTTGCAATTGCTTTGTGGAGAAGTAGCAAAATGATTTCCTCGTAGTTCATAAAATAACTCAGGTTGGAAGAGACCTCTGAAGGTTATCCAGTCCCACTTCCTGATCACAGTAGATCTTGCTCTGAAAGTAGTTGAAGTTGCCCCACGCCTTACTTGGTTGGATTCTGAATATTTCCTTGTCATGCTGTCTTTAGGCATCCTGCTCCAACACTTAAACCGTTTTTGGAAAGAATTTTTTTCTTATGTCCAATTTGAGTTTGTTCTGTTGAAGCTAGTGAAAGTTTTCACTTGTCTTTTTTGGTTGTGTGGGTCTCAGAAGCAGGCTCTGTCTTCTCTATATTCCTCCTTTAAATGAAGAAATAGAAAGAATAAGGTGAAAGAAATAAAGTAGATCCTCCAGTGGCCTTATTTTATTGAGCATGTGCAAATCCAGCTTTTCTCAGTCTCCATGCATATGGCCAGTGCTCCAGTCCCCTCCCTAACAATCTTAGTGGCCTTCTTCTGTGTTCTCTTCAGTTTGATACCATATTCCTTGCACTGGGAAGCCTGGAACTAACACTGTATTTCAAATACAGCCTTGCTAGTGCTGAATAAAGGGAAATAATTGACTTCCTTGACCTGCTGGCTAAGCTTTTGCTAATGCAGCCCAGTATGCATTTAACCTTTGTCACAACAGGGTACATTGCTGATTCATACTGAAGCTATGGTCCATCAAGACCACTTTCTGTCTGGTTCTTTTCAGCAAAAAATGTTTTCTAGCACTGCCTGTACTTTGCAGCTCACTAGTATGTGAATGTTTGAGCTGAAATAGTGAAGTGATTCAGACTTTCAAACAAGCCAGCATTGAAACTATTTTCTAGTGATGTCTGTGTTTTTGGCTCCTCAGAAATCTCTGGTTTCTTCTCTATTTCCCTTACCGTCTGTTAAGGTTCATCTTTCCACTTTTACTTTATGCTCATCCATGATCCTTTTCCTCAGAAGAGTAAACATGGTAAGAGCAGAACATTGCAAAATTGAGAATAAAGATAAGAAGGGAAAAAGGTAAGGATGAAAAACAGAAATAAATTATATGCAGGAATGTGTGCTACTTAGTTTTGTAATTGTTGGGGTTGTGGCACAGATAACAGAATATATAAACAATCAAAATAGAGACTATGAAACCCGCGTATGTTACTAACATTAGAATGTAGTTGTCATGTCAGATAAAGCTCTTGTAAAAGTACATTTTGTTCCCTTTGTAATGATTTTGCTTTTGAAATTGCTCCGCATGAAACTGTGTTTAATCATTACAAGTGTGACTATCCATACAGTGTTCAAATGCATTCTTCTACCTTACTTTATTTCTTATCAGGAACAGCACTCCAAACAGTTGTCTCAGTATTCATATCAAAGAAGACAAAATTCAGACCTCTGAAGGACTGAATTGCCTTATACATTTTTTCTCATCACAGAGAACAAAAAATATACTTTCAAGATCACTAGGTGTATTTGTAGTGCCTTGCTCATTGCAAGGAACTTTTTCTGCTGTAACATTCTGCTTCGCTCATTCTTTTCTCCTTTGTTATAAATGAATTCATGAAACAGTTCTTTCTTTTTTTGTCTCATAAATTGAGCGTTCTTCAGTAACAGAGCAAGAATACATGGACAGAAATCACTGAAGTGTCAGCTCTATTGAAAAAAATATTCTCTTACCTATGTTAGTGAAACAAGTGGATTTAATGAATGATGACATTATTCTATGAAAAACTGCAAATTTCACCAAGGAAAGTAACTTGAGAATCATTTATTTCATATTCTTTTTCTTCTATAGTAATTTAAAGATGGAGACCCCTAACTAAGGTAACATATTAAGGGAGAAGAAAGTGCCATAACAAGATTCAAGCGTGAAGGTTAGATTCAGCCCATGCTCTGTATTTTATGTTACAACATCTCTAAGAAAAAAGATATTTTGTTTTCCTTGTTTTATGTACCTGTGGCATACTGTGCTTATTTTTCTATTGCATGCACCTCAAACTTGCTAAGAGACCACACTGCTGCTATATCCAGCCCAAAACACAGCAGAGTATCAGACCTGAATTTGGTGGGAAGAGATTGAACTGTGGCAATTTAAGAAATGGCGACAGTTTGAAAAGTTTATGTGCTTTTGGTTATTTTTCTGTGAAGCTCTTTCATACAATTTGATCCCAGTTTTTATTTCATGTACAATAATATGTGGAAAATAATGCATTTTGAAATCAGTATGACCGGTTTCATGCATAATTCATTTCTGTCTTGTATGACTTCATTATGTCATGTATAGCTAGCACTTTGTACTGTCAGACCGAAAAGCTACAAAAGAATGCTTAACCTTGCAGTATAAATCCTTAACTTGTAATTTTGAACAGTTACATGATATTGCAGCAAGTCTTAGCATACTCAAATGTGTTTTCTCAGATACCTTACTTAAGATAACATAATACAAGACTTAGAGCTGTTTACTCACTGAGGTCTGCTTTTTATAGAAACAAATAATATTTTTAATAGCTCTCCCAATCTAAGAGCTGTTATAAAGGATATAGTTACAGCTATTGGTATTAATTGTACAGAGTTGCTACAGCCATAGCTATATATTTCACCAGTCATGTCTGATAAGAGAGCATGAAGTTACAGCCATCTTCTAGGTGGGGAATCTACGACACCAGTCAGTAGCTAAAGACTATTGCTGCCTTACTGCTGAAAGAAGCAGACAATAACACAGCTGATGTGGTTTGAAACCTGGAGTGGTGTAGCACATCTGACACCTATGCAGTTGGTTAGTTGCTTATTCGAGAGGGAAAAAAGATGAAGATTTCATTCAAAAGTGTATCTGTAGTTACAACTGTTCTGTTGTGTTTATGTTAATATTTTTTTCATACAATTTTGTAGGCACTAACTGGAAAAACTTTGTCCTAAGAAAATATTCCTAGAACAAGGTATGTTGTGTATGAGCCAGTTTGCCTTGGGATGTTCTTCTGCAGAATAAGACATAAAAGAAAAACAGACCTTCTGTTGCTTCCTTCACACTGTGTAAAATGGATTACGAGGGCTTAACCCCAGTAATAATGTAATTGACACACGATAAGGAGATATACCTAAGCACTTGGACACCAAAATTAGGTGTGCGAAATTTCTTTTCAGAGGAGTTTTGAAGCACACACTTCTCATCACTGAATAAAGAAAGAACTTGAGTGTACTCCCTTTAGGATGGCTTTGTTTAGTCCTTAAAGAATCATCCTTTGCTTTTTTTATTCTCACATCGAAAATAAAAGTTTTCAGGAATAGTTATCCATGGTTACTAACAGTAGCTCCTCGGTGGTGTGCAGAAGAAGCTGTACTCAGGGTCAACAATCTTACTGCCCAGTTTTAAATTCAGCTGAGTTTTGTGTACAGGGCTGTGTGTTGAGTAGGAAGCTGAATCAGGACGGATCATGTTAAGACTTACTACACCACTGCCCTTCACTCTGTTCTCCAAGCAGGCTTTAAAAACTTCCTGTTTTTTATTTTAATTGCTTCATTTTTCCATCACGGTCTGGAGGCAAGGAGAATCATAGGGATTGATATGGATTTCTTTTCTTGGCTAACTAAGCTTTATTTTGCATTTTAAACTGTTGAGCAGTTTTTGTTGTTGTTGTTTGTTTTGTGTTGTGGTTTTTGTTGTTGTTCTTTCAAATAGAATTTTTTCCCTTTAAATGCATCGTTATGTGTATATCTCATGTATGCAGAGAAAGGATCACTACACAGAAGCGGAACTTGAATGACATTTTGCTATCATATATCATCATAGTTTTAAAAATAATATGTTTGTTCAGATTTCTCTCCTCACAAACTGTGATCTAAGAACAAGGCAACCTCACAACAACCAACAGTTACAGACAAAACAACTCGGAAATAGTCTTTAAAGGATGAAGCCTCAGGCAAGTTCTGTTTCCTATAATGTCAGAAGAAAAGTTAATATAGAGTGAGTCTTCAAATGAACAGAAACTAATTTGATATTTGGCAGTAGCTAAGGAAAAACTTCTTTCTTCTTTAACTTCATATTCTGTTTTGCTTCTTCTCTTCATGCAGAGAGAGTTTGTAGTTTCTTATATTTCTTTCTCAAAACTTTAAGTCAGGAGACACTAGATAAAGCAAATGATTCATTGGATAACACTTCTGAGGGGAAAGGTGTACGTTAAAATTACATATGAAGAATGCTGATAGGAATTTTATATTCACCTACTGCCCGTAGCAACCTGGCATATGAGATTATTTGAGGATGCTAATTTGTTCACTGAATTCCATTTCCACTGTAATTGAACCAGCAGTAATACTGGGAATGCAACTACTGTTCTCCATTCTGTCTACAGGTCACTGTAAAACTGCTGGTTCAGAAGCTCCTCCTCTGGCCTGCCATCACCTTTTCACATCAAAAAAGTTGCTAAAGACATCAGTTCTAAACCTGAAAAGGACAAAGAGATGACTCTGCCATCATCTCTTTGTGGAGATGTGGTTGGCACAATGCTTCTTCATAATGTCTGACCTTGCAATATCATTGCAACAAATTAATTCCAGCCCATAGGTAACTTATTTGTGTAGAAGTTGGCAGAAATTGGATGATTTATCAATCTAGTCCTTCATTTGCAATTGTAAATAGAGTATTGAGTAGGCAAGTTCTATTTTCATCATACAAATTGACCGTCTTGTACAGAATTATTCAAATGCTAATACTAATTTGCACCCAGTGCAATATTGTTAAAGTCAAAGAGTAAAGCAGGCTTTTTGACCTCACACAGCAATTGGCCCATTTATTTTTCATTATGTTCTATTTGATGTTTTACTTATGAGAGAATAAGGACTGTCCATAGTCTGTAATTGTATTCCCATAAATTAAGAATAAAATTGAAGCCCTCATCCGAGGCAGCATGCTGCAATTGAGTAGTTTGATCTTTGTTGCTGAGATATGGTTTTCAACAATTTATTAATCTTCTTCCTAGCCCATGTTTTAATGCAGTGATAATGTCATATGGTCAATACTGATCATATAGTTTCATTTCCCATACAGTGTTGATGGGAGTATTTCTGACATTAAGAATGTGGCTGCATAGAATAGAAACTATTTGGATTTAGATTGCTCATTTATTGCAGAAAATTTATTCAAGTTGATATAATATCTCCTTTATTATAATCTTGGTTATCCTCTCTGAGTTTTATTCTAATATTTAGTGAGATCTATGTTCATTACTTAAAATTTTTTAAACAAGCAGCTTTATGTTTTCTGTCATGCTCTCGTCCCATCTAAGAATATCTTCTGACTAACACTTGCAGATTCAGCTTATTATAATTCTTTATAGTTAAGCTTATTATAATTATTTATAATTAACACTTTTTGAGTGCTGCTGTGGATGGCTATAAGCTCTTCAGAAGAGATAGGCAAGGAAGGAGGGGCAGTGGTATGTCTCTCTATCCTATAGAGTGTTTTGATGTTGTCGAGCTCAGGGCTGTGAATTATGAGGTTGAGTCCCTCTGAGTACGGATCAGGGAGAGGGCCAACAAGTCTGACATCCTTGTGGGGATTTGTTATAGACTGCCTAACCAGGATGAAGAGGTGGACGAGGTGTGCTACAACCAGCTGGCAGAAGTTGCATGATTACCATCCTTTGTTCTCATGGGGGACTTCAACTTCCCTGATATATGCTGGAAATATAACACAGTGCAGAGAAAGAAGTCTAGGAGGTTTCTGGAGGATGTGGAAGATAACTTCCTGGTACAGCTGGTAAGAGAGTGTAGCAGCGGAGGTGTCCCGCTAGACCTGCTGTTCACAAAAAGGACAACTAGTGAGAGATGTGAAGGCTGGGAGCTGCGTTGGGCAGATAAGGGACGTGGTTTAATGGGGAAATACCGATGGTGGGTGGATAGTTAGACTAGATGATCTTGGTGGTCTTTTCCAACCTTGGTGATAAATCCTGCCAAGATTTATTTCCTTTACTGTGAATTCTACACATTTTTGAATGTTGCTGGACATCTTGTATTTCCGAAACCTACAAATGTTGTTTCATTAGTGATGAAGCTTTAATGCAACAAACTGCTCATAGTCACATTTCTTTTTTTAAAACTTTTGGTGAGATTATCTTGATGTTTTTTTGTCTTTTTTTATTAGTTTTCTGTACTCCCTTTCCCAGTGTGGTACCATAACTATTTGTAATTCCAAATAGTCATAATGAATCAGCAGAACACAGTGCCAGATAACTGACTTTTAAAACGCAAGCATTATGACTGCTGCTATACATGTGCTTTTACATACTAGAATAAGTAAGAAAAATAACTGTAATTGGTGGATTTCACAAATAGTTCAAAGATTAATCCTTATAGAAACAGCTAAATTCAAGTTGATATGCTGAACAGAGGCACACAAAGAAAATGACCAAAGTAGATCATGATACCTTAATTCCGTTTTCTTTCATCCTTCTCACTCTATTTGGCCCCTCTTACAGAGTTCCTCTTACTTGGGGGCAGATAAAAGCTCTTCCTGTCCTTTAAAGCAGTGTCCTTCTCCTCCACCTTCTTTCTGCTTGTCTCTATTATGGATTTTGATTTGAATTATAATATACAGAAACTCACTGTCGTGAAGTGACTAAATGGAATCCTATAGAACACTTAACAACTTTTCTTGTTCATGAATTTGTATCTTAAATTTATTGTTTTAATATCTCAAAGTCCAACAGCTTATTAACTTCTAAGACACTCAGAATACAGTTTTTCTGATCATGTGTCACTCATTCTAATGGTTTTGTTTTTTGAAGGACCAATAAATCTTATAAGCAGAGGTTTAATTTCCTCCTTTGAAAGAAAAAGGAAAAAATGATGGAAGTACTTGATGTTGGCTGTATAATAATGAGGTATTCATCTCTTTATCTATCTATTAAGGTCCTTTTCAGGCTAATAATTGGGAATTGATCATTGTAAAAAACTATATTACAGCAACAAAAATGACATATGCATTGTACTGATAGGATATTAATATTGGAATCTATTTCTCATAATAATATTGTATGGAAAAGCATGAACTTTTCACTCATAAGTTGCATTTTGAGAATTTCAAGCCTACTTGGTATCTCTAATTGTTTCATGTAAATTTTCTTTCTCCCACTAGTATTGTTCAGTTAATAAGTACCAGAATTTTAATTTGATTTTTATTTCTTTTCATTATTATGATAAGCATTTTATCTTCTTTGGGCATTTATATTTCCATAGGTAATAAGCACAGTCAGTTGTAGCAAATCTCATAATTCTGAACTGTTTTCTGCCGGTTTTGTCTCTGTAAAATTAATTACATCGGTTCATTAATAGAATAATTGGTAAGCATCAGATGTGGGGTGGGGGGCAGAACAGAGAGAGGGAAATTCAAAGCACAGAGAATTAATTGGCAAGTCAGAACCTGAAGAAGGACCAAAGGCTAACTCACTGAAAAATTGTTTCACTGGTCCCAACTGTAAAAGTGTTTCAGATTCAGTAGAAGGTGACAAGCTGGGCCTTTTAGCAAGGTGGCATCCATCAGAGGGAGAAGTACCTTTGGAGTACTGCGGTCCATCCCCACCAGAAATTTATAACATTTAGGAAAAACTTTCTAAACCTTAATTCTCTCCTACAACTAGTGTATTAGCAGACAAACTAGCACCAGATCTGGTAAAGCATCACACTAGGATGGAGTACACACAGTGGAAGAAATATATGTCTATACCATAGCTCTCAGTGAAGATCAGGACATCCTCACTGTGTAAAAAACAGTACAGCTGCCATTGCTCTCCAGAGGGTAAAACCTGCGTGGTCATTGTGTGGTACAAAATCCATACTTGCACACATGGAGCTCTGGGACTGGCCAAGAACATACTGGTGTCATAATGTACTGGGTTATCCACAGCAAGTCGTTGGCAGCAAGGGGCTGTAAAGAGAAGCTGGGACTACCCTGTGATGAGCATTGCTGGGTCCAGTCAGATCCAATGGCCCCACCACAGGGCATGACTAGCCTCAACAACAAAAATGGTGGCACGCCTTGTGATGCTGTTGTCAATAAACCGATACCTCCTCATTATTCTTAACATTATGCAGCTAGTAGATAGTACGTTGTGAATGTGTAATATGATTGTTAAACAATCAGGAGTATGATAAATACAGATTTCAAAAAGAAAATTTTCTGGTCCAAAGCTCTATGTCCAGGTGGAAGCCAGTGCCCCCAGGGATCAGTCTTGGCATCAGTGTTTTTTAACACATTTATCGATGACCTGGACAGTGGGATTGAGTGAACTCTCAGCAAGTTTGCAGGTGACACTAAGCTAAGTGTTGCAATTGGTACAAGGGAAGTAAGGGATGCCATCCAAAGGGACATGGACAAGCCTAGGAAATGGATCCATAAAAACCAAATGAGGTTCAACAAGGCCAAGTGCAAGGTGTTGCTCTTGGGTTGGAGCAATCCCAAGATATGTGTACAGACTGGGAGAAGAACTCATTGAGAGCAGCCCTGTGGAAAGGGGGTGGGGTTTCTGGTGGATGAAAATCTTTTTGCAAGCCAACAGTGTGTGCTTGTAGCCTGAAAGGCCAACCATATCCTGGGCTGCATCAAAAGAGGATTGGCCAGAAGGGTAAGGGAAGTGATTGTTACCTTCTACTCTGTCCTTGTGAGGCCCCATCTGGAGCACTGTGTCCAGTGTGGGACTCCCAGTACAGGAGGAGTGGGGAGCTGTTGGAGAGGGTCCAGAGGAGGGCCGTGAAGATGATCAAAGGGCTGGAGCACCTCTCCTGTGAAGAAAGGTTGAGAGAGCTGGGATTATTCAGCCTGGAGAAAAGGATGCTCCAGGTAGACATCACTGCGGCCTTCCAGCACTTAAAGGGAGCTTACAGGCAGGAGGGAGACTGATTTTTTTATGTGATCTGATATCGATAGAACAAGGAGGAAGATATTTAAACTAAAAGAGGAAGGATTTAGGTTAGATACTGGGATGAAATTTTTACTAAGAGAGTGGTGAGACACTGCAACAGATTGCCCAGAGAAGCTGTGCATGCCCCATCCCTGGAGGCATTCAAGGCCAGGTTGGATGGGGCCCTGGGAAACTTGATCTAGTGACTGGCAATCCTGTCCAAGGCAGGGGATTGGAACTGGATGATTTTTAAGTCCCCTCCAACCCAAGCTATTCTGTGAAAATATTTCAAATAAGAATTTTCTAGGATGTGCTCCTTGGTTAATGTCTTATTTGAATGCTGACAAATGTGTTAGCCACTTAATAATAGTATGATTATTTTATTAATAAGAATTAACATCAGATATTGATAGTAATTAATGATGCTATTACAGTTCTGACCATCCCATTTCCCTTTTAATGATCAACACAGTAATTATTTCCAGGGCATTTTAAGACACTCAGAAGATTAATTTTATTTAGGTGTTTGTTCTGGGTATTAATGGCCTATTGACTTTTTGAGCTTTATTAGATGATGACATGAAATCAGTGGGGATTTGGAGAAGATGAGTAAAGTGTCTGCGCAAACATTGATGTCTTGAGGGATGTAAATATCTTTACCGTTGCTACTTTGCCTTATACAGGCAAAGTTAGACAAAAGTAGTTATTGATCAGTATTCTTATTAGCCTCTGTGAAAGAAAACGGGAGAGCTCTGTCTACTTTGAGCATAGTACTAACCCACTATTCAATTAGTATTATCAGTTTAATTTATTTAATTGACGCTTTCTGAAGAAAGAAAAAAAAAAAAAAAAAAAGTGAGAATAGGTTAACAATGGAAATAGGAGTAAGTCCTTTTTATTCATGCCGTTGCAAAAAGCACAGACAGATGAGGGCTGCTATGCCAGACTGATATACGACCTCTCCTGGTATGTGTCTTGTCCTTGCTATGAATGGTGCATCACGTGCTGATGTAGGGCTTGGTTTTGGCACATGTGCTCTCTGTGCTTAGTGCAGGAGGGAAATAAGCCTGAAGGGTTTTTTGGAAGTTTTTAATGTTCTGGTGGAGATGGATCATTTTCCCCGCAGTAAAAGATACTCCTGCATAGAGGCAATTTCTTTTGTGGTGACTTATATGTACGATATACTGCATTGACCCGATGTGTCTGCACAGTTGATAGATTTCTTTGTTTTTTAATTTCTTTTAAATTCTGAGGCTTGATTAACTGCCTGATTAAAATTCTTCTAAATTAGAGTTCTTCTGGGGGAAAAAAAAAGATTAAAACCATAAAACTTCATATTTTCAAAATGATTTTTAATATATTCTTCTGAATTCATCTATCTCGAAATATCTTCATGGAAAAAAAAAAAACACTGAAATATTCCCTCAAATACAATGTGTTCTCTCTTCCTGAAGTAAAAAATAGGTTGTTTTTTTCTATTATTTATTTATTTATTTACTGACTTTTAAATTTAAGTGCTTTATAAGTTTGCAGAGGACATTACAGGCAGCTTTATTGTTCTGCAAGTGGTGCTGTCATTTCTACATCTCCCGTAAATCCTTCTTCAACAATCAAAAATCTGTTTTCTCTTGAAGCTTCTGATTTCAAGAGCAACTGGTTATTCAGCAGTTCTGCTGGCATTTTGAAATTTGTTGACTGCATGAACCCAAATATGCCTGCAGAATGGAGCTGAGAAACAGCCATGTGGCTTTCTAAAGTTCTGTCAGCTTGTTAGCTGAGACCTGATGAATATGGCAGTCTAGGTATGTGGCTATGCCTAAAACAATAGTTTGCATGATTTTACTGGGTAGAGTGATAAATTTTAAGTAAAGAACCCCTCTTTGTTTTCTGGAAGACCTCTGAAGAAAGAGTTAAAGCTATTGGAAACTTGAGCTTCCAGACCACTATGTAAAACATTTCCCATCATTTGATATATTTGCATAGTTACATTATTTGTAGGTCACATATTTAAGGTACTGTTATACGTAAAAATAAGTTTATGCACATTAAAACTGTGCTTATATTGCTTGTTCACATCATTACAATTATTTAAGCGAACTTTTTATAGAAATGGAGCCATGTGATCTCTATTTCTGTATGCCGTCACAGATTTAGTCCTGAAGGACATTCAGGTGAATGAATAAGTAACGAAGGAAAGCATCTCCTTTAGAACAGTCATGTGTGTTTTCTGCAATACTCTGCAATAACAACTCCATGAAGGAACGGCTGCCTTGTCATCTGTTGAACTAAACAGTTTTAACATCAGATGGAAGTAACTGCTTTGGTGACTTAGTGAGTTGGCTATTCTATCCTGAAACGTGGGACACCATCACTGATGCCAGCACTATTAACAATTGTCTTTGCTTCTAAACTGTCTACGTTTTTCTGTAGAAATAATTCATTTTCTATTGAAAATTTAAACCAAAGGGCAAGAAATATCTGAGAGTAAGTTGCTTCCCATGTTTGAAGACCTTTCTTCGATATGTTTTTGTTTTCTTCAAAGCTCTGTGGCAAGGAAGGCAAGGAATAGATTCCTTTACTTGAGATTCTGTTTGCCCCTCCTCCATCTCTTGCACTGTATACCTTAAAGAGCAGAACTGTGTACTCCTTCAAAGTAAAGAAATATTGCCTGTTAGCCATGTCTGTAATGAAGGTTTCTGAGTCTGACTACTGGAATGTGATATTGCTGACAGAATGTAGTTTCCAGATTTGAGAGTCCTCCTGGGATCAGGCATTCCAATATTTCTCTCTGTCTTTACACAAGATCAATTACATTGAAGAGTCTTTGTGTTTTCCTACGATTGTATAAAAAAGTCAGCCAATCCAGCACATAGATGTGTTTTGGGGTATATAAATTGGGGAGTTATTACATTCAAAGGAATTTTGGGTATCAAATAGGAAAATGAATGTGAGCTCATTGGCATAGGGGCTTTTAAAATTATATTAAATATAAACAAAGTAAATGAAATATGTTTCCTTTTTTTTTTTTTTTTTTTTTTTTGAGAAGGAGGACATGTTACTTGGGAGCCTGTAGAAGCAGCAGTGGCAACGTACCAAGAAGTCAAAATACGTGAAGGAGGAATAGCATGGTGCTAAGAAGACTATGGTTGAAGCTGAGAAGACAGCGCAAAAAGAAAATGCAGAAGCCCATGGTTCAACACTGTGACAGTTTTCTGAAGGGTTTCCTGGAAAGACTAGAACAATTTGCACGCAGGACCTATGCATTCCTTCTGTATCATTGGTTTACACAACTTACCTGTCCCAACTGTTGCATTCCCCTGGCTACAGTCTTACAGAAATCCACAATCTGCCACCCTGGCAAAGCACCCCTTCCCTAGGTCTTAACCTGTGAAACAGTTCCAGGGTGTGCAGCTCAGGGTGAGAGCAACCATCTAGGTGGTATGAGAAGCACTGGAATGTACTCCAGGCTGAAAAGCAGGGAAACATGGCAAAAGGCTTGAGAAGTGGTGCATTAGATACTTTGCACCTACTGCTGATTTTGTCTGTTAGTAAAGCATGTTCACATGACACCATGCAGCTCTGCACTGAACTCTCCCATTTACTTACAAAGGAGCTGCTTACTTATAAAACAGTCTCACTGTATTAGCACATTATTTGTCCTCCTCTTGTTTCGAGCCAGCTCAGGCATCTTCTTGTGCCACTGCTCTGTTTTATCAAGGCATATTCCGTCTAATCCCTCAACAGAGCATACAGAGAGTCTCTGTGTGCTGCATACACACTGTGTAATGACAGTGATTAGCCCAATCTTGGTATTATCAGGTGGTTCTTCCTTGTTGTATTAGCTAGGTGAAAAGGAAGAGAGACAGCAACAAAGTGTTTGAATTTGCATGGCTATTAGCAACACAATTCAAACTTACTTGACATTTGGCTAGTTTCATGTTTGGAACATGGGCTAAATAAGCAAAGGCTTAAAGGAAACATAGAATTTTGTCTGAAACAAAGTTGTCCCCTTAATCACATGTAATTATGTTTTTAGCAAACAATTTGGACAATAACAGGTCGAGATTGGAGAACTGCGTAAATGATAAAGAAAAATATTTATACGCATTGTGGTTTTAAAAGTATGAATGTATTTAAATAAAAGATATGCACTTACAGTTTCAATGACATTTAAGTCTACTTCCTAAGAATAAATATCCAGTTGCAATGTGTCAAGCACATAAATGAGAATGATTGTCACACGTGTGAAAAAGCTCCATTGTTCTGCTCGCTCTGAAGTAAATGACATAAATCACAGAGTAATTTGCATAACTTGGAGATTAGAAATGTATCCCTTTATCCTTATTAATACATTTGCCCTTCTTAATTATAAAGATTTGAATCTTATTTTAAAATAATTTCCTACAAAATATACTTGGGGATAGAAGCTGCATGTTAATTCTGGATGGATTATTTGCCTAACCTTACAAAAGAGATAAATTGCTTCTATTTGATAATAGCTAATTTAAAGAGGGGGAAAAAAAGAAAAAAAAAAAAAAAGAAGAAGAAAAAAAAAAAAGGATTTATTTTATCTAGCAAAAAATTGACTCCTCCATAGGAAAAATGTTCTCACTATAAGCCTAACTATATATTTTTTTTATCTGCCACAGACCTTTAACCATAAAAGTTGTCCTCCAATTTATGTCAGTTACAATTCCCTGTGTATAAAATATACAATACAGAATCTCAGATAAACTTTTACCAGTGCTCATAAAACTTCTTCTCAAACTTGGTGTCATTTTTCTTGTATGTTAGTCAGTAGCCCATGGATCTTGACTGATTCACATAATTGAATAATCCTTTTTATAGGGAGTTTCCTCAGGAGATCTTCCATTTCAACTCCTTCTCAAGGTAGAATCAGCTACAGCAGATTGTCCATGTCCTGTCATGTTCTAAATATCTGCACAGATGAAGATTTAAAAACCTCTCTAGGGAACCTATGTCAGTACTTGATCATCCTCATACTTAAGAAGTGTATTCTTGAATTCAAATGGCATTTCTTGTGTTCCAGTCCGTGCCCATTGCCTCTTGTCCTGGGCACCAACTGAGAGCCTAGATCTATCTACCTTCTCTCATCTTTTCATTTATTTGCATATGTTGAGGTTTCCCAGAACCTTCTAATCTCCAGGCTGAACAGTCCCACCTCTCTCAGCATCTCCTCCCAATCATGTTTGTGCCTCTTTGCTGTACTTGCTTCGGGGAGTGCCCATCTTGTACTGGAGAGCCCAGAACTGGACATAGTACTCCAGGTGTGGCCTCACCAGTGCTAAGTAGTAGATACAGTAGATTAGTAGATTCATCAGATTTGTAAGATTCATCTGATGAATTCCAAGATGTTGCAGATAACTGAGGACAACATTCTTGATTTGGAGGAAATCTGATTACAGAAAGAAGGAAGAGGATAGTCCATTTCTTAAAAAGATGTATTCAGTAATTGCCTTTTTTCATTAGTACCTTCCAGTCTGTCTAGCTCTTACTTTCATTCATTCTCCCCAAAATCTATTGTAATCCCTTCAGACATTTGTCTGAAAAAAATAATAAGGAGGTAGCATGGAGTTGCTAAAGAAAAAACAATAATTGGGGCATAAAATTGCCAAGAGTGTGGTGCAATGGAAAAGGAGACAATGACAGTAGTAGGGTGGACTTTCATTCTGGTCCTTTTCAACACAGGCCATTCTATGATTCTATGATTCTATTACTAAGGAATGAAGGAACAGCACACAAACTTACTTGTAGATATAAGGGTCTGAATGGGAAATGAACAAGTTCCTGGCAGACAGAGGAGAGGGAGAGGAATAGGAACAACGGAAATATATGCACTGTAAAAGCTCCTGCTTCGAGAGAAAAAATCTCTTTCTTTGAAAGAAGGGAAGCAGGACACGTGGAAGCACCAGTGGAACAAGACAGGACAAACATCACCATACAAGTGAGGGAATTGAATGGCAAACAAAGCTGCTGTGGAAGGCCCCCTGCTCTCATGCCTTGACTTCTGCACAAAGAAATAAGCTGTAGCTGTGTCGATAATCAATAAAACAGGACATGTGGAGTGTCACAGCATACATCAGCAGGTAAATGTTGACACCGTACAGGAAGATAGCCTGCTCTTCCTATTGTACCACTCCTGCTCTGTTCCGCACACATAGTACTGTGAACATCGTGCCCTAACTATATTATTAAAAATATTAAAAAGCAGATGTTCTTTGTAATTTTTGAAACATCTTTTTAAGATAACTTGGTACTTTCCATTAGGACGATGGCATAATTTGATTTATGATGGTGTCTGGATTTCAGCAAAGCAGAAAACTAGAGTTGGAGATACGTCATTTGCTTGCTGGTCAGGGAGATCTCATTGCACATGTAGAGTGCCATAGTATATGGAAGGCAGTTATAAGAAACCTAACCAAACATGAAGGCCAGAAATAAAAACAAGCAACTACTAAATTTGTCATTCTTGGGGGAAAAAAAGCATCAAATACAACATTTGCAAATAGCAATGTTATTCAGAGTCCCCACGGTACAGTAATATTATTGAAAGTGGCTCACTTAGGCAAGCTCCACTGCTTTTAAAAAGCAGGAAAACTCAGTGAACATCTGGTTGAGGTCTATTACCAACATAATCCTAATGCTGCCTTTGTCCTCTTATTCATTTATCCAGAGACTGTCTTCTCAGCAGTATCTCTTTTGTCTTTAATCTCCATAGGCTTTTCTACCTTACAGTGACAAAAAGGCCTGGTCTCAAATGCAATCATTCAATAAGAGTTAAATGTAGGTACCATCTATATATATCCTCTAAATTTCAATATGCCTTATTCAGACTGACAGTCAGAAAATGAAATATCAAAAATAACTGTGGGAGTTGGGAGAGCAGCAGTAATATAATTTAATTGATTTTATGATCCTAACTTATCCAGGATTTACAGAGGCAGCTATATGCTGGTGATTAAATGGATGTCTTCGCTGTTCTGTAAAAGTATTTACTTTATATTTACAGCTAGTGATTACCTCGTATGGACACTGGGGTTTCATGTCTTCATATTTTTCTTTAAAATAAGCTTTCCTTTGCAAAAGAATATACCACGAAAGTGGTGTCTTTGTGAATCTGGTTAGTTTTGTTTATGCTGCTATTTTAGTGTTGTCAAAATGAGATCGTGGATGGAGCAATTATTACGAATGAAGGGGGACTAGCTTTTAGATACTGTTGTTGTATGTATCCTGCTTCTAAATTCTTACTTTTTACTAGCTTTGGTATCTGCCTGGACTTAACAAGTACAAACCTCACACACAAATCAAATGACAGAATTTGACAGAATCTCCCTCCTATTTGAGGGAGATGAGAAAAGCAGAGTATCAGTAATTAATTCCTAAAGAACAACAATAACTTTTTCTCTGGGGAGTAAAATGGTCCCCCTGCTGGAATTACTCTTACTCACATTTTGAAATTATTGGGGTTTGGTGAGCAGCACAACCTGACTCAGTGTGTGTTGGTGCATGTTAGCACCAACCTGCATGTTAGGTAACCTGCTCTTTGCTAGCTGTGCCTCATGCTGGCACGTGCCCCACAAGCTAACTCTAGCTGCTAGCACCATGTCCTCACAACTTGTTCCTCACCAGCTGCTTGTCAGCAGCCTTTGTTGCCAATGCACACTCTGAAGAGCTAAAGTGAGAACAAAATAATGTCTCAGGACACCAGAGAACCTAGAGTGGTTTTCAGGACTTCACAGGAGTTTCTTCAGAAGAGTATATTGCTGGCTTACACCTTTTGCTCTTTTTCTACTTGTAAGCTTTTGCACTTCTATGATGTATACTGTCTTACTGCAATTGTACTTTTGTTACTGGAGTAGTAACAGGGCTCAACTGCATTGTGCTGTACAAACACATAATACCTCCTTCTTCATCTACCCAGCTAACTTCTGTCCATTGCAAGGAGACCTGAACACACCTGGGGATACAAGACTTTTAAGTAGGCAGGCAATGAAATTCATTCCGAGGCTGAGACTGATCAAGGAGATGACCGTACTTAGGAAAGAACATAAAAAAAAAAAAGCTTTAAAACAATTTTTATGCCATAATCTCTCTTACAAGTAGATGCGTGAAGCAGTCGAACTAGTTCTACAAGCTGGGACATAAAGAGATTTTAGATATTTAGGAAGCTGTTGGATAGGGTGATGCCAGAAGGCACATAGGTATTCAGACATATAAGGTGAAATAAAATGAACGCAAAAAATGGACAATAGGCAAAAGTATGAATTTTGGATCTCTCACTTCCAAGCTTTGCCCTTCACAGTTTTTCTTAAGTAATGTTATGGAATGAAATTACCATGTATTTGCATTTCTAGTGAGGATGAGGGCTTTTATTGACTACTTTTTCTTTTCTGAGGAAAACAGATTTCTTCATATTCTTTTAGGAACGCAAACCTTGGTTAATGGTATCTGCCCAGTCTTGCGTTCTTGGCAAAATCCTGTACAGCTTAAGATATGAAATTCTTCTATTTGAACTCTTTTCCTCTGCTGGATTCTGTCACTCATCACTCTTCAGTGCATCACTATATTGTGTGATATATAACAGCATTGCTTTCCCTGACAAAGCAAAAGAAATCAAAAACTGAGTAAAAGCAGTGAATATGTCACATCCTTGAGGCAAAGCTGAAAGAAACCTTTCAGAAACAAGCTGGTTGCATTTAATTATTCCAGGTCTTTCGAGATAAAATCCATCATATTTTTATGTTCTGAGGTTATCAATATCTGTTTGTTGAGTGCACATGAAAAGAGGACTTTTGGATTTCGCGTCAAAGGACAGAGGTTTAAGAATGTTCTGACCGATGCACTGAGGTTGTATGATGCAAATCCAGAAACAAACATCAGCTGTACAATTGATGGAATCCATACAGTGACTGGCAAGACAAATTGTTCTGCTGGCAAAAGAGGTTTGGGTCAGAAAGGTCTGCCCCAGACGTTTTTTCTTGCAATATTTCATTTCTAGCTTTACCAGCTACTTGAAAAATTAAATTCCATTTGTGCTGTTTTAAAGCAGCAAATTCAGAATGAAGATTTGGAATCACGCACAGATCTGGGCAATTATGTAAAGTTTTAAAAACCTGCAGTTTCATATCCTATTGTAACACACTGAGAAAAAATGTTTTCATAAAAGACATTCCTGTAACACACATGAGGGTTGCGTACTGGCTGTGATTAGGTGCCACAGTGCTAGATGACATTTATAAAATACTTCATACTGTTATGTATTGTTTGGGTGAATTTCAGTCAGAAACAATTGAAGTTAGCTGAAAGCAGCTGCAATACAATTGCAAATAGGATTTGTACTTTGTTGTACTTTTTCTTGTGCTCCCTGGATGCTGCCTCTCTTGTCTGTCTATCAGATGCAAATCATGGGAGGGCAAAGACCTCTTCTCTCACACCACAGGATGATTACATGGGTCTTGCCATCTCCTTGCATCTGTGGATGTTATTTCCTTACCTTCTGAGTTACATTTTCTTCCTTTTCTTTGCCACATGAGGGGACAAACAAGAGATGAAATAACAGCTGGAACCTCTTACTGGTCATCCTCCGAAGGTGACAATTTGTACCGTAGTGTTTAAGCAAGGTAAATTGGTTCCTGCTGATCTCGCTTTTGGTTTTGTCTCCTAGGATTTGCTTAAATATCATTACATCTGACACTTGACTCCACTAAGCATCAAGTTTGGATTCTTTCTCTATGCTTGGGGACCTTCATAATTTTTTATGCACATATTTATTGGCTCTTATATTTTTTCCTTTGGCTTTGCTGTCATACTATTCATTTTCACTTCTTTCTCAGTTTGATTTCATGCCAAATCCCAAGTCATTCACAGTATAAAACGTAATACTTTTCTGGAATGCATCAGAAGGCTATGATGATCATGTCTTCCTCCTGAGCAGTTTTATCATGGGTCATACCAGGAATTAGCTGACGTAGAATGGTTTGGGTTGGAAGAGACCTTGAACATCACTTGGCTCCATCTTTCCTGCTGTGGACAAGGGCACCTCCCACTTGTAAGGAAGCTGTAGGCCACCATGAGGTCTTAACTCAATCTCCTCTTCTCTGGGCAGAACAAAACAAAGAAACTCAGCCACTCCTCACGTCTTGCTCTCTAGACCCTTCACCATCTTTGTAGCCCTGCTTTGGATGCTCTCTACTAGTTTTATGTCCAAAGTACTGACTAAAACAAAGAGGCTGACTAGAACAAGAAGGTTTTTCCTTCTAGTTTTTTTGTTTGTTTGTTTTGGTTTTGTTCCTTTTTTGTTCTTCTTTTTTTTTTTTTTTTTTTTTTTTTTTTTTTAATTTTCATTTTTTTTTATTATTTTTTTTTTTTTTTTTTTTTTTTTTTTTTTTTTTTAATTTGCCTTTTTTATCTGTGTAATGGCAAATGCAAACACATAATCGTAATTGGCAGTTTGAACGCTACAACAGAGTTTACAACAGAGTCTGCTGGTTCTGCCCTGAATTTCCTCAGGACCATTTCAAGATGATTGTGCAATATCCTGCTGCCACCAGACCATTAGCTATATTTCAATATTAAGTGCTTTTCTTATATATATCACTGTGTTTCAGTGAATACAACACCACAGTTGTTTCCATGGTGCTTATAAGCTGCTGAAATTACAGATTATTGTTCTGTATGAGCTTTGATCGTCCTTCCAGATAATTTTAAGATGTTATCTTTAATTTGTGATATTAATACAGAACTTCAGTGTTTGTTTGTTTGTTTGTTTTTTTTTCTGAAGTATTTACATATATATTAATGAAGTAAGTTTTTTCTATAGTATTGAAAGCTTTCCAGGTCTAATTGAAATCATAAACTTAACCACAGCATCTCTATGACATGAATGTGATTTTTGCTTATGAAATGGCTTTGGAGGTTCACTTTCAAAACAAATGGATCATCCTTTTACTATCTCATACATATAGCTCTACTTGAGGAATGATTCTAAAACAAGTGTTTTGAATGAGTAGCAGTGACTGTATTCTGAGAATTGATTTTTCCCCACTAGCACCTTTTTAAGCAACATGAACCATCTCGGTGTCTTTTACCAAAAATTGTATCTTAAATTAGTCAGCTATTTAGTTCATATTATTTATTATGTAGGAGAGAAATATTTTCCCACAGTAATATCTGAGTTACATAAACTGCCCATTTATTTTATATTAAAATGAAAGGGTGGACCTGTTATACGACATTTGGACCACTACAATTAATTATCAGATTTGAAGATCACCTCTGGCTGATAAAAAGATTTATATTAATCTATACTTGATAGATTCAGAAGGGCTAAAGGAGTGAAGGAGAGTGAATAAAAAAAGAACATCTTCCTGTTTTCAGTGTTAGATGACCTTGTGCTGTGGTACGTTTAAATTGCTTACTTCCTATGACTCTATAAAGTTCTGTGTTTTCATTTTCTGGATTAGATTGAAGTGTCAAATGTTTTTGATGAATTACGCTAGTAATATATGTTCATGTTCTTCTTTGCTCTTTTCTTTTTTATTTATATATGCCCAATATAATTTAGTTCATCTAAAAAACTTTCAGGAAAATTATATTTTTTAATTACAGTTTTAGCAAAGTACGTTTTTTGGTTTTTGTTTTTTTTTTGTTTTTTTTTGTTTTTTTCCAAATGACTTTAACTTTGTTTTGCACAAATAAAATACACATTCAGCTGTTTTAAAAATCAATTGAAAAGCTTATGTCAAATGCAGGAGTGTCATTTTAACATATGCTGAAGTTCAGAATGTATTTTGGGAAAAAAGAAAATTGTGCAAATCAAATAGACAAATTATTGCAGTTAGCAGTTTAAACCTTAATCCTTTAACTTGATCTGCAAGAAACTACTGAAATCAGAAGTCTCCTTGCAAGTGCGAGGGTTTTGGAGGACCCTCAGAATTAGGGACTTCTTTACTTATTTCTTTATTACTGAAAAGGTGCAGAGGAGAGCAGAAGGCTTTAAGTGCCTTATTTCTGTTGCTGAAGATTCTCACTGATGCAGAACTGGAAGATCAGCAAGTAAAATCAAGACATGTTTATATACAAAATGTATCCCAAGATGGTCCATTATAATTTATGTTACTCATCTTTTTCCTCAGCGGATGATTCCATGAGCTCTGTTATATATGTTAATGTGCGCATATACTACAGCGAGAATGAAAACCACCCTATGTTACAAAGGGTTAAGCATCGGCAAAAGGTTTGTATCAGCACTTACTGAATCTCATGAATATCAAGGAGTTTTTGTATCTTTGTTTGTTAAAGCAACCCATGATTTCTCTTGTGGCTTTAAGCTGCTTCTCTGGCCATTATTTTTCTGTATCCCACTGAGTACTGCACCATCTCAAGTAGATCTGGAACTGTAGTTGTTCTTCTATTACAAATGGTGATAAGCATTTTCCAAATGCAGCAGCTTTTGATTGAGTGGAACAGTTTCTCAAATAATACAACCTCCCGTTGCCACCTGTCATTTAACATAGTTGTTCCTGCGGTTTTGACTATGTTGTACTTTGCTTTCCAAAACAGTACAGAATCTTGAATGAGAAAACTTGGGAGAAAATCTGCCTAATAAAATCAGATGTTTAAAAAGAAGTAATTAAGGAAACAATGCTATCTTATACAGTTTATTATTGTGACTCAAATCTAGGAAGAAAATAGGAGATGCATTGCCTCTACTTTTAGCCAAAGCTTTTCTATTTTTGATTTCACCGATAAATACAGGGATAATGTGACTTTACTGGCTGTTTGTTGTTTTGATGCTTCTTTCAGTTGTTTTTACATTAGAATTGTAGTTTTGGGGCAGGAATATATTACCACAGAGAAAACATGTTTACATAGGAAGAGTTAGTTCTGGGAACATCACTCTGGGCAACTCAAAAGCCAGTTGTTCTGTTCCTAGCAAGTGAGTCCTATAAGACTGCTGAATAGATGTGAGGATCTCTAGATCCTAGCGCTGCAAGCTATAATGCTTCTAAGAAATTATAGCTCCTCTAACCTGAATCATCTTGCCTTGCCTTCTTTTCATACTACAAGCATGGGTTGTTGGAGGACGTAGGAAAGAAAAGTGCCCATTTCCGAAGACTGGCTTGAGGAAGAAGGTCTCCATAGATTTCCTCAATAGTTAGAGGAAAAACGGTAAGAAAATAATCTTTAGAAAATAGTTCTTAGCAGGGGCCTATGCCAATAGCCCCAAGTAATATTGAGAAACACTCCCTGGAATGGCAGTGCAACTGTAGATATTAATAATTTTTCAGAACACTTCTTGGAGTGTTTTTGGCCCAGGAAGACTAGCCATCTCTCTCTAAGTAGTTGTTTTTCATTCATTTGGGTCACTTTGAGAATGATGGAAGGTTGCCTTACCTCTCTTTACATCAGCTGCGCTGTGAGGTGAAGATAGCAGGATTGTCTTTTTCCTAGTACGTTGTAAATGAAGAAGACTTTGTCTAAAAACAAATATTGTAAATTGCTCTACTATTCTAAGCCTTTCAATAATCATAAAATCAGCCGTGAGAAGTTGGACTTAGACTAACTAATAGTGTCATGTTGCCTTCATTTCACCCTGTAAACCTACTGCTTTCTTTGCAGGTTTTTTCTACTATGTGAGGGATTTATTCTGACATTACTCTAACTTCTTCTACCAACTTCATTTCATTATCTGCTTGCACTTTTTGTATCTTTGCTCTCTTTTAAATTAATTGTATACTTTTTCTGCTCTCCCTCTGCACCTAAAATTTTAAGCTGCTTATGTATCGTTTTTATTTATCTCTCAATATCTTTTTCAATTCTGTGTTTATTTGCTATGGTTTTGTTCTTCTCAGAGTGCACATATTGTTGGATAATACACATAACCCTTGGATAAGCAGTAATTGCTTTCTGAACAGCTTCCATTGCCTTTGTGTCCTTCTCTCCTCCCACTCCTCCCATTAGGCACTTAACCCACTGGATCCTCTCCAGCACTTCCCCATTCTTCTACATTCAAAGTCCTTGGGTTTGTTTTTTTCATTCCTCTTGTGGGTTCAGTCTGGAATAATGAATCCACCTGGATTATGCCCACTAGTGAGTCCTCCACCTCTACCTTCTAACAGCTGCACTGTTGAAAGTCAGAACTTTTGTCTTTCTTGTCACCTTTTAATACATTGAGGATATAGTACATGACTGTTGCTTGATTTATTTCTCTTATTGTGTCCCTGTTCCTGTGTGTCTGGATAGCTGAAATCCCTTCTTATTAGTTTTGACATTTTGTTATATTTCATAATCTTCTTGTTGTTTCTGATCTTATTTTCCTGGTTTATATCAAGTCTACAGTACAACCTGACTGACCCTATTGTTTTGAATTTTGAGCCATGATGATCCTTTCAAACAATTGCAAAAACTTCTGGCTTCTTCATAGTTTCAGCCTGTTGTCAATGAAATAGTTTTGAACTCAGCCATTATGGTCTGAATTGCGTTTGGATCAGCAGAGTGCATTCCACCACCCAAAGCTCCCTCCCGCAGTGTGCTCTGCACTCTGGCCCCAAGTCAAGCAATTAAGTACACGCTAAAGTTCAGTCATGTGAGGAGCACCGTTAAGTCAACAGGACTACTTACACGCTTGAAGTTGGCACAGGATTAAACGCTTTGCTAAATCAAAATATTGGAGCTGTGATTTTAATGGAGCTTGGTTAATGAAGACTACACATCCCAGTGATAGGAAAGGTGGTCAGTAACGTGTTCTGTTAGATATTTGAGTATGAAGGAACAGAATTCAATCCCACGTCTAGGTCTTAATGGTATGTGTCTGTATACATTTGCATAGACATACACACCCATAGAGGGATAGAACAGTATTTGAGAATATCAAGTAGATTCTAAGAGCAAATATAAAGAATCTAGGCTGTATTCATTGCTTGTAGATGTAATAAGAAATTGCATTGATTTTAGTGGGCACAGTTTAGAGATTGTATAAAACAAATACTGCACCAGCATTTATCAAACAGCTCCATACCATGGACATATCTCTCACTGCAGTTTAACTTTATAATGTCTTATGCCTTATGTACAAACTTCACAGAGCAGAAAGTTGAGTTAGTGTTCTTTTTCTGGATTGCGTTAATGCCTGAAAAAATATTTGATGAAACATGTATAAATCATCTAACTTCTCTACCCTTTCCTACTCCTGCTCAGTCTTTAAACATTAGAGTGATAATCCTACTAAGCATTTAAATAATTGTGTATCAACCCCTTCCATCATAGATGACTTAGCAAATAGCAGATTTACCTATTGTATTTCAGTTGTAGGGTGAACACTGTCAAAATTAATATCCATATGAGCCAAAGAAATTTATTCTAATCTATGTCTTGTAGTTTTCAATACTGTTTTAAAGAAAATTAAATCACTTCTGAAAACTGAATTATCACAGTGAGATTACATCCTATCATAGCCATGATATGTCACATTCATTTTGTTACAAATGAATATATCAGCTTAGATTTATTTTAGCATGGCTTATGCTTTCTGAGTTCAGGTTTTAAAGGTTCGCTCTAAAGCACAGTATTTCAGCTAAATGCATCCGGTGAGACAGTTGGATCTCATTTATAAGCATCTCTCACATTCTGCCTTATGCTATAATAAATGTTCTTGACTGTAAGATTTTAGATGAGATCAATTGTACTTCCCGCTTATCCCATTCTCTGCTGGCAAGTCTGAAAAAAAAAAAAGACGATTTCTTTTTCACAGCCTTTGAAAAGGGAGCACTCACTTGACTCAGTTTTTAAAGTAGAGCATTTAATATTTTTGGAATTACTGCTTGAATTCCATCTGTAGGATGGCATTTATTATAATAAGCAAAATAAGAGAACTGCTCATATCACAGCTTCTTTCTTTCGTTGCCAAGAACTATTTGCCATATCAAAGACATTTGTCTCCAAAGTTTTCTTTTTGTGTTATAGTTTTTAATGGTTATCTTTGACAGGTGATTGTGCAGACTTAATTCCTATAATGCACTGAGAGCTCTAGATACAAAATATCCTTTTAAGATCTTTCCAAACAATCCTATCTAGGCAATTTAAAAAAAAAATAAAAATAAAAATCTTTTTGTTTAGAGAAAATTGTCTAAAGTACATGGCATTCGTTTTTAAAGGGAAGTAATTTAATCCTCAAGGAGCAGTGAGTAAGACATCTAATGCTTCCCAACCTTAGCGAACTTGTAATGGAGAGAAAGAAACATCAGATCTCATCTGAGGTACTGAAAGATTTCATGTCCACAGGGATCAGGCAGAAGCTCACTGTATGGGGTATAGCTGTGATGGAGTTAAACCCATGTGGTGCTGTTCTTTGTATTTGTGGCTAAAACACTCAGATCTTTTGGCTATTGCTGAACAGACCTCATCCAGCATCAAGGCTTTGTCTCTAATCCCTCCCTCAAAGGCCATTAGGTTGGGATGGGTAAGAGTTTGGGAGGGAACGCAGCTGGGACAGCTGATCCACACTGCTTTGTTTGCATGTGCAGCTTCTGGTTTTCCTGTCTTTATCTCAACCCATGAGCTTGCCCATTTTATTTTCTTCCCATCATGTTTAAGAGGGGGAGAAAGAGAGGATGGCTGGGTGGAGGTCTGGAGCCAGTCCTGGTTAACCCACCGAAATCATTCTCAAGGTGTTTTAAAAATCAGAAGGGGGAAAAAACAAAACAGAAGACCTATTTATTTTTTTTCCCCATGATATTCATGTACTCCGGTGGAGACTTGTGAAGGTTTTGTAAAGATAAAATAAATCTTTGAATGGAAAGACAGACAGAAAAGAATAATATTGGCTTTGTTATTCAAATATCAAGTCACCATATATGTTTCTCAACTTCCAGTGTTGCCATTACATGATAAAGCTTTTTAATAAAGTGAGAGAAATTTATAAAAGTGGTGAATTTTGTAAATAAGATCCCAAAATATGTTCCCCGTAGAAGCCAAGTTTTCATTCTTATGATGCGATGCCATCACAGATTCTATTTTTTAATTAGAAGTGTTATACCAAGAGAGATACAAATTCAGTGACACTTTCTATAAAAGCAGATGAAGTTCCAGTTTGTCATGCAAGGGGAAGGGATTCTACCCTGCTGTGGTGAAAGACTAGCAAGGAGACAGTGTGCAGTGCCACTTTATGCTGAGTTGGGGGATGACTGTTACCAGCTTGCTGTGAAAGTCTCCCAATAAATTTGTGCTGACATACAAAAATACAGAATAGCACTGTGAGCAGTGAAAAATGAAGTTTCTTCTTTCCTAGGTCAAAGCCCTTTCACTCTGTTCATACATAAATAAGAAGACTTCTCTTGCAGATGAGTACCATAATGGAAAATCATTTTACAGTACTTTTCCTTAATCAAATAAATCAGTACAACAGACATCTGTCCTGGCTGAAATGTCAACTTTCTGCAAAACTAAATCCATGTCACAATTCTAATCATAATATACAATTAATTGAATTTCATGTCAGCAAGACTGCAGATATGGAAATGACTCCCATCATGGGCCATAGTCAGAATTTTTAAGGAAGAATTCATCAGAAATAATTTGAATGAAGTAGCAAAAAATCTGTTACAGACGTGATGGTGGAGTTGTAATAACTTCCAGCAGGTGGTCTACAGAAGGAACTACAAGGCATGAAGACAGCTGCTAAATTCTCGTTCTCTTTAATAAGAAAAAAAGGAGGAAGTAGAGAAGAGGTATCTTGCAGGCCACTTTCTTTCTGTTGAAATATTGCTGCCAGTAGTCTATCAAACTTACTACCAGCACTTGCAGTAAATGTAAATTTTAGAATGGCCATTAGGAATGGAGAAAAAGCTGTCTGTTTAAGGAATACCTCACATTTAAGTGGAATCATCTGATGTTAAATAGAATTTAGTGTAAGAAGATGTAGAAATACTTTCTTTTTAAACAAAAAATGACTGAGCAGATCACGAAAACACCTCTTAATGAGCTCTTGTAGCAGTTCACCCTAATTTCGCCTAATGTAGGAATATATGACCTGACATCTGCTGGTGAAAAGAAGAATGAATGTTAGTATAGGATGTTCATATGGTCATTAGTCACTTTTTAAAAAATGGTTTTAATATAGCTTGTTTGCTAAGTAAAAGTAGAAAGACTTATACCACCTCTTCTGCCTAGGCTTTGCATGAAAGTGATATATTTAACCCTTGACTGTTATGGTGAGTATCCAGCTGGTGAAAAATACAATGATTCAGAGAGGGGAGCAAAACAGCTGAGTCTGTGCAGATCTTGCTCAGAGCAGCTGAGCCTACTGGGTCAGGCACAGTGTTCCGTGATCACAACTACACTGCCTCCAGGGTCAGCACTAGTAAGTCAGAAGCAGTTTTAGCTACTTCTCCATGGCTGATTGATCAACTAATGTCTCCTACAAGCTTTAGCACCTTACAGTGAACCGTGAGTCCTGGGATGCATGTTTCAGAGGCAATTAGTTGGCCCTCAGATGAATCAGCTTGGCTCATTTGTTTGGGCTCGCTCCCAGCACCCTGCTGAGCACCATATAGCTACCCTCATATCCTCACATTATTCCTCCCAGTGCAGTGAATTCCAGAAGGTTTATTAACTTCCCCAGCAGCTCTCATGGAGCAGTCAGCTTGGACTTGGGGCTGTGTGCCAGAACACGTTGATCAGAGGGTGCTGGTGAGCACAGCATGGAGACTGAATCTGTTCTCAGCTCCATCTCCTGCTGAATGCTGAGTAACTCTTGTGGAGTTTCTTCAGTATTTCTGTGCTGTATTCTCTACAATTTATGTCTTGGGGGGCTATGATTTCCTTGGATATCCAAGCTCTGTCGTATCTGAGGTAATAAGAATTTGTCTGTGATGCCTTTGGAGCCTACCTCATTGGCAGATGGAAGAGGGTATTTTTTGCAAGATTGATTCCTGTGTGGTTGAGAGCTTCTACAGTGATCTCAGCCTTAAAGCCTATCAACTGGGAAGTGTCTGGATAATGTTAACTACATGAAGGGCATGTAGCCCAACATTAAAGTTAAAATATTTAATCCAATATTTAAGAAGTCCGGAACTCTTATCAAAGACTGAATACAAGAGAACCACTTCCAGGGATGATCAAAGTCACACATAAGATGTGGCCTGTTAACTAAAAGGTATGAAAGAATTGTCCCTCCCTCATCTTAGATACTTTCCTGTACAGGAGGTTTGCTAATTTCTGTCAGATGCACGTGAGTATTCAGCCATTTAAACAAACTATTAGCTGTTGAATGCAGAACCTACAAAAACAAAAGATGCCAAGATCAAGAAGTGAAAGTGTAAACTTCTATTTCTTTTTCTGTTTTCCTACTTTGTCTTAAGGAGCACTGCTATCTTGTTATGCCAGCGCATGGAAGCATAAAGAATGGATTCATGTGTTTGTGGAAAATGGTTGTGGTAATAGGTAGGGAAACATGACAGTGAGTTCCCAGATTGGTGTTTTATGTTAGTAAGCATTGCTAAAGTTATAGATGTGGTTGTTCAGGTTTTGGCTGGTTTTTTTTTTTTTTTTTTTTTTTTTTTTTTTTTTTTTTTTTTTTAA
>JAOWBP010000001.1:133855074-133871802 GCA_028571105.1 Tragopan temminckii | reverse complement strand
CAGATTTTTATGAATGCAGCATGCAGGCTCTTCATTGCTAGCAAAAATCCATAGCTAATGGTGGTGGCTATGTTGAAAAACAGTGTGTTGTAGCTGAGAATTTGCTCTATCAAATAGTGTTGTTGTATTTGTTGTAGTTTTCATAGATATAAATAGGAGGCACTACTTTCAGAGTGACTGACGTAGGTTTCATTCAGCTTGGATTATCTCGATATTCAACATGTACCATTGTAAGGACCTTGATAAAGGAGCATGTTTAAATTACTTGCTGTTTAACGGAAGAGAGAAATGAGATCAAGTGATAAGTTAGTTGCACTTAAGAAAAATGAATCTATTAAGGGAATGCCGTGATCAGTGAGATTTTTATCTGTGGGGAGGAGAGAAATCTAGATCTGTTTATTCAGATTCCATTCTACTTTATCTGTGTTGATTAATGAGATAAAAGTTTAATTTTACATTTGTTTAGAGGAGAAAAAAATCTGTATTAACTTACCATAGGCCACATTTCCAAATGCTAAACCAAGTTCCTCTGTTGTGCAGTAGTTTCATAGCAGTCTTTGGCTGGTGACTTGAGAATGGCAGGGCTGGTACATTTGCAAAGGTTAAAAAAAACAACCGTGTGAGTGACAGCAGAAAAAATTCCTGAAAAAATACTGAGGCATTTCTGCTTGTCCTTAAGACCTGGTCAATATATTTTTTCTAAACAAAACCAGCTTGATGCTAAGGTTAGTGAAAAACTTTTTCAATATATAGAAATATACATGTACACACACACAAACACTTCTATTATTACAGAAATAAATATGTTACATCCTCCTGCTGCACCTGATGACATTTCAGCACAACTGGTCTTGTAGATACCCCTGGCCACTTAATAGAATTCACTCCAACCACTGTAGTTGGTCCCCTGCCCTCCCTGCAATGAAGGCACTGTAGTAATTAAAGATGCTAGTAGTAGAAGTTACAGTTACTGTTAGTGGGCTTCATAATTACTTCAAATTTTAGTACAAAAAAAAAAAAAAAAGAAATTGTTCAGTCTCTCAGACTGGTGATAATTCTATTCTTAAGTTAAAAGAAAACTGATTGAGTCAACATGGTATTTTGATGCTCTGTATGTATGACACAGTCCTACCTCTTTGGATATCTATAGCTCAAACATAAGTAAAAATTTAGGTTTCTAAAACATAAATTAGATAGTTATTTGATATCAGCAAGATGTTGCCAAATTCTCTCTTCTCCAAAACCATTTCTTCAGTGAGTCCAACAGAAAGTGAAGCTAAGGCAGTCATGACAACTCACTTCCACCTCAAAATCCATGTGTCAAGCTAAGTCACACAGGTAAGCTAGGAGACATAGGTAGGAAAAATTGTAAGATCCTAGTTCTACTAGCAGTGTTGGGCTCAGTTAAATAAAAGCCCACAGTAGAGGAATTTTGTTTTCTTCAGAGTTTATTCAAAATTCACAGTTGGCTTATATCTACTCAGTTATGTCTGGAGAAAAATGAATAAATATGTCCATGTAAAAACAATGATATATTCTCAGTCTTTTGCCCACAGGTGCTGCTAGGTGGCCCATTAATGCTGTTGTCATGTGGGTTGACTGCCTCACAGTTATTAATGGATTAACCCAACTCATTTAATCAAAGTAAATGAACAATCACCAAATGGTAAAATTTGCATTTTGATCTAACATGGCTTTGAGCCATTCACCTGGAGATAAAGAGCTCTGTGTTCCCCTGAACCACTCTTGCATACATCTTTAATATCACTCCTCTTTATAAAAAAGTCCTATTATATGTTATATTTTATGAGTAAATCTTCCAGCCATGGGAATTTACAATTAAAATAACCTTCATATTAAGGACATTTCTGTTATTAGCTCTGTCCCTTATTATCTCACTTCTGTGTAAACCTCTTAGATGTGAAATTGAAATGGTTAGCTGTACACGGTAAAACAACGCAAATCTATTTCCATTTCCGAAAGATGAACCTTTCTGGTGTACTGACTGGGACTAAACTCGAAGGCGGTAAATTTGCAGGATGGTATGCAGGGAGTTAGCTATATGACTCATTAACATTAATTCCCATCTGTAAATAATTTTGAAATACTTTAACTGGCAGGGGAGCTATTTCATCTTTTATACTTAGCTGATTGTAAAAATGTATGCAGAAACCATCTGGCCTTAGTGTTTTTTTGGACTTCAGACTTTTAATAGCTAGTCTGATATCCTTCACTGAATTGGGGTTTTCTAATCCCTGGCTCAATTCTCCTTCCAATCCAGGTAATACTGTGTAGCTAAGTTGCTTGTCAGTCAATTCCTATCTCACCAATTGAGATGAATAACAGAGTTGCTATAAAAACTTAGGGAGGCTTTGGGCCTAATTCTCATTCATGCTAAAGTTACTTTATACTACTCTGGTTGTTCATTTACTGGGTGTAAATGCAATTTACTGCCAGAGCAATATAAAACGACCGTAACGTAAATGAGAATCAGATCCCCTATGTTCAAAGCATCTAACAACTTCAAATTGCTGAGTGCTCTTTTCCCACAGGAGCGAGTGTACCAGGATTTCAATGCATATAAAGAATGCAACAAGCCAATTAAAATGAAGATATTAAATGAGAAATTGAATGGTTATTTCTAAGGTCTGTTTAGAGCCAATTTTTCTAAACAATGGGACTGATTAAGCCTGGCTGTTACAAACATGCCAACTTCATCTAAAGTTCAATCTTGCATGAAGCTTGGATATTTGCCACAGTACATGCAATGAGTTCTCCACGTTGCTGGGACAAGGAGGACTAAATTTCAGGGTTGTGCACAGGTCATCTCGAGTTCTCTGATGGTGAGCTGAGAGCCAGCAGTTATTAAGCAGTGATCTGCAACAGAATGAGTGAGGTGATAATGATCAAAGAAACTTTGACAGAAGTTTTATGCAGCTGTAGTTGTCACAAATTCCAAAACAAACACTGCCACCTCCCTCCTTTTCCTGCTTCTGAAGTCAGGTGTTCTATTGTCTTACAAAAAAAATTTGTTAAACTGCCATGTAATGACTTAAGGAAGGCATCTGATGGCAAGGTGACTCTGGAGTGGCCTATTTCAGCTTAGACAAAGGTGAGTCATCCCCATGTTGTTCTTACACTCCTTCTGCATCAGCTTGAATACCCACAGAGGAGCTCTCTCACTTTGATGTGAAGTCCTTATTCCTTCCCCCCTCCCCCTTATTTCTTTTGTTCCACTGAAGGCATTTCAGCAGCCCACACACTAATAAGGAACTGTTCTATTGTGGAAACCACAGGCACAAGACTGATTTACTAATACAAGCATTTTTATTTGCCATAAGTACATTGTTCTATGCACTCTGTTCACTGGCTTAGACTTGAAAATCTTGTTCCTAGTCCACTCTGATCAGCTACTAATCAGCTGATTCCAGCATTACCTTCATCTTATAGAAGAAATAGGTACCATCTCATATTAAGGTAAGTGTTTTTCTGTGTCTGCTAAACAAAATTTGGTCATCTAACCTAGAGTTGTGTTAAAGCGTGCATGTCGTAGAGTACATACTTCATCTGCTCACCATTCTTAGGCAATCTAGTATTTTGCAGTACTTCTCATGCTGACTAGGTCTCCAGGCTGGAACACCCACACAGTTCCTTGTCTGAAGGCTGCCTAGAAGAGGGAGGCATGCTGCTGTTGCATTAAGAAACATCTGCAGGCTTTGTATCCATCTCAGCTGGAGAAGACTGAGGTGGTGATGATATCAATGCTTATAAACGTCTAATGGGTGGGAGTCAAGCTGTTGGGGACCTCATTTTGGGGGCATCCAGCAACAGAAAGAGGGGCAGTGGGCAGAAACTGGAACACAGAAAGTTCCATCTGAACATGAGAACAAACTTCTTTACTGTGAGAGTGATAAAGCACTCGAGCAATGTGCCCAGAGAGGTTGTGGAGTCTCCTCTGGAGATACTCAAAACCCACCCCGATGTTTTCCTGTATAACTTACTGTAGGGAACCTTCTTGAGGGGAGGATTTGGACTTGATTTCCACAGGTCCCTTCAAACACTGTTATTCTGTGATCTCAAGGTGACTTTAGCACTGTTCTAAGGGAGATCTATATCCAAAATTATTTTCTAGTTGTTAATTGAAAGCTAAAAACAATCCTACTGCTCCTGTGCAAGCATACAGCAGGCTTTATGGATGCTAATAAACAGAATCCTCTGCTTATTCTTTGGCACTGAAAACAGTGATTTCAACTGATGTAATCGTGAGTGGAATGTTTTCCTGCTTCCTAGTTCAGCTAAATCATTGTAAGTAGGAAAATATTTTTGAGATGTTGCTTCTGCTGTCGTAACTTCTTGTTTTGGTGTAAGAAAACAAATCCATATAAATGTTTTAGAGCAGAGTTGATCATCCTATATTACTTGGGCATTTATGATTATTTTTGCATGTATTAAAGCAGTATAACATTATTTAATGTTGTGAATGCAGGATTTACTAGTGCCATCTATTGTTGAAAAATGTAGACTTGTTAATTTGCATATTCTACAGTAAAGTTGCATTAAAAATTTAACATTTTACTGAGTTGTACTGCAAAATAAAATAGTTTATGTAATTGCATGTTTGGAATGTTTTCACTTTGCATTCTTTGAAATGTGTTTATCTTCAGTGAGAATATACCTGGCTGTTATTTTCACTACGATCTGGCATTTGAAACCAAATTCTGTTTTAGTTTTGGACTGTTCGAGAAAGTTTGTAGTAATTTATTGTACAACAGGAGGGATACTAAAGTTTTGCTTGCAGGACACAGTCAATTTTTAGTGTAAGAGTTTTCAAATGTGCACAGTAACTTGATCCTCAGTGCCATATTCAAAAGCATTGCTGTGATGCAGAAGTCTCAGTTTCACTGACAGAAACTTAGTGCTGGATTTAGACTGCTTCATTCACAGTTTGTAACTTTTAGGAAGTAACGGCCTTTGTTTACAGCAGAGTAATTTGAGACATGCAAGATGTTTGTGCTGCCTATAAAGAGGTGGGTAGTTCCAAAAAGACCTCAGTAGACCTAACCAAGTTCCTGTCTTTCACCACAGATGCAAAAGGAAACCTCAGTGCTGCTGATGGGCAAAGTTGTGCTAATAACTAGATAGAAAAATCTCATTGCTTCTATTTTCAGTCTCATCACAGGAGCTGTTGCAGTGGAAAATGTTTTCCTAAGAGAAATGTGAGAGCTGTTTCCTTCAGTCAGGGGAAGCAGAGAACCATAGAATAGAATTCTAGAAACATTGTGGTTGGAAAAGACCACTAAGATCATCTAGTCCAACCATGAAATCATCACCACCGTGCCCACTAAACCACGTCCCTGAGTGCCACATCTCCATGTTTCTTAAAAACCTCCAGGGACGGTGACTCTAATATTTCAGCCTGTTCCAAAGCACTGATATTTTCCTGACTAGTATTTCCCCAGCATACCTAGGGCTCTCTGGTGTCAAAGATGCCAAACCAAGTGGAGAATCTTGATCACATTTTAACGTTCATATCTCAGTGTTATTTTTTTCTGTATTGCAGCTGTTTACTGCGGCTGCTGAACAGCCACACTACATAGAATACATCTTCTGTGAAAGAAGGACCAGCCGTACTCCAGTAGTATTAATCTGCTTCAGTAACACACACAGCTCATCACCTGGCTGTTCTGGGGCACTCTTGTTATTGTCCAATAAATCAGAAGAAGCTGCCCACATCATCAGCTACATTTGAACAACGATGATGTAATCAGAATAGAATAAAATCCAGTCTGCATGCATCCTTTTTAAATCAGGCAAAAACTCAGCTATATTTCAGAAAGCAAATCATTCTACCTTGGCCTAATTCTTTAGGCACTTTTTGGGAAGCACATTCCTAACTGCCAATTTGTGTCCCACTGCAATTCCTATCCAGGCAGGTATTCGTCTGAACACTTAAATCCCCTAAATACACCCCAATTTTTAGACACAATCAACTCATAACTGATGTACCAGTGTACAGTTGGATATACAAGAATTATGTCAAAGAACATGCTAGCAAAGACAAAATAAGGGTTTGTGATTAATACAATAATCATATCACGATATGGCTTGGTTGGATGGGAGCTTTGGAAGGGATCTTAACACCCATCATATTGTACCCCTGCCACAGGAAGGGTTGCCACCCACCAGATCAAGATACTCATGGCCCCATCCAATCTGGCCTTGAGCATCACCATGGATGGGAGATCCTCAACTTCTCTGTGCAGCCTGTTCCAGTGAGATCACCCAAGTGAAAACAAATCTCTGGTTTCCTGATCAGGCTCCTCAAAGACATATGCACTTTACATTAGACCATCTTAAATTTAAAATACAGGCAACCCTGATTACAGAGAATAAGGCTTTTTGCCACGCTTTAGCAGAGTGTACTGAACGCTTCATATTTTACCACTAGGAGTTTGTTTTTCATAGGTTTGTTTTTTTTTTTTCCCCCAATGTTCACTTGATGAAAAGGGAAATGTAAACTTTGAAAAGTTGTAGTACTTATTTCCTTATTACAGGAGTAATTTTAACAGTTGCAATTAATCATGTAAGATGGAATAGATTTATCATTGAATAATCAAGATAATGTTAAATGAGAATTTATGCATGGAATAATGGCTTTCTTAGAACAAATCGGTATTGCTGTTTTGCCTGTGGCAAATCACTCCATAAGAAAAATACAGCATTTAAATACAGATCTATTTACTCTAAAGTTACAAACAGTATGCTTTGGCTTTAAATGAAATGCAAAATAATCCCTCACTGCCACACAAATAAATAGTTTTTCCTTCAATTTGCAACAGAGAAGCTATAACATTTTGGAAACAACACATTATTTTTTCTTACAAAAATACAACAAGAATAAAAACCACACAATTCAGTATAGATGCATTTTGAAAAGTTAAGCAGTTTGAGAATTTTCAGATTGTTTTCCCCCTAAAACTGATTTTGCATCAGATATGTCAGTGCTGTAACTCTGTTTATTTTATAAAAATGTATCTTGAATCCTCTTTTCCTGAATACAGTGGGCAGTAAGAAATGGGAGAGAGTTTTTCTGCATATCTTTCTCCAGATACCATTTCACTCCGAGTTCTCTGGTTTGGGTTGGTCTCTAACATGAAATAATTAATTTGCTTGCTGTTTCCTTTTCTTTCAAATTTGTTCTTGTTCCTTCTGGTGTACACATGTGCATGCATAGTAATTTCAACTCAAATCATGTACTAACACTTAGTCTAACCTTTAAAAATGACTTTCCTTTGCTGTCTGCTGTTTACGAAACAACCAGAAATTTAATTGTTTCAGTGTTTGGATTGAATGAAATTGCTGGGGATATTAACCACATCAGATGTTTAAATCCATGATCCTCTATCAGTTAAAGGCAGACAGTTATAAGCCATTCAGCTTCCAAAGGAATAGTGAATTGCGGGGAAAACAAAATAACAATAATTTAAACTTTGCAGTGGATATATATTCCTCCATACATTTTAATGCTGATAAGGGCAATAGTAATGACAGACTTGAGTGCATACAATGTAGATTAATGATAATAATATTTTAGTTATGCCATGCCACGTTTCATAAAGAAAAGGATTTTAGAGACAAAAATGAATTCTTAAGCTTGAAATGGTGGAAGCAGGGACAAGTAACCTGGGGAGTATAGGGATGCTGCTGGGCTGTGCAGGGGAAGTGTTAGGAAGGCCAAGGCAGAGCTGGAAGTGATCTTGTTAAGGGGCATAAAGAAGGATAAGAAAGGCTTCTATGGGTACATCAGCTGGAAAAAGAAAGTCCAGAAGGGTACTGAGCAATATAGGCAGGCTAGTAGTAACAACAGACAAGAAGGCTGAGGTAATCAATGACATTTTTGCCTCAGTCTTCACTAGTGACTACTCTACATACACAGAACCCTAGAGCAGATGGTTTGGAAGGTAGGAAATGAGGGAGTAATGCCCCTCTAGTTTCACATGTGCCACCACCTGAGGAACTTGATCGCCCATAAGTCTATAGTTCTTGATGAGATGCATCCCAGAGTCCTGAGGGAACTGACTGACATAGTTGCAAAACCACTTTCAGTGATATTTGAAAAGTCATTTCCTGGTGACTGGAAAAAAGGCAACGTCATATCCAATTTTAAGAAGGACAGAAAGGATAACACAGGGAACTACTGACCTGTCAGCCTCACCTCTGTGCCAGGGAAGGTCATGGGTTGATCCTCCTAGAAGCTATGTTATAGCATATGGAAGAGGGAGGTAATATGGGATAACCAGCATGGATTAACCAAGGGCAGGTTCTGCCTGATCAACCTTCTCCCTTTTTATGATGGTATAACTGCATCTGAGCCACTGATGTCATCTATCTGGACTTCAGTGAGACCTTTGACGTGGTCCCCCATAACATCCTTCTCTCCAAATTGAAAAGATATGGATTTGACAGGTGGACTTTTTGGTGGATGAGGAACTGGTTACAAGACTGTAGTCAGAGAGTGATGGTAGGTAGTTCAATGTCTGGATGAAGACCAGTGACAAGTGGTATCCCTCAGGGGCCAGTACTAGGACTGGTGCCCTTTAACATCTACATCAGTGACACTGACAGTGGGGTTGAGTGCACTCTCAGCAAGTTTGTGGAAGATGCCAAGCTGTGTGGTGCAACCAAGATGCCTGAGGGAGGGGATGCCATTCAGACAGACGTAGACAGGTTTCAGCAGTGGGTCCAGAAGTACCTCGTGAGGTTCAACAAATATAATTGCAGGATCTTGTGCCTGGATCCTGGGTGTAGGAGCTGGAGGATGCAAGGATAGTGCACAGCCCTGTTGAAAAGGACTTGGGGGGTATCGGTGAATGGGAAGCTGGACATGAGCCAGCAATGTGTCCTTGCAGCCCAGAAAGCCAATCATACCCTGGGCTGCACTAAAAGAAGCGTGGTCAGCAGGTTGAGAGAGGTGATCCTGCCCCTCTACTCTGCACTGGTGAGATGTCACCTGGTGTACTGCATTCAGATGTCGAGTCCTCAGTGCTGGAGAGATGTCAACCTGTTAAAGCATGTCCTGAGGAAGTCCACAGAAATAATCCAAGGGATGGAACACCTCCCCTACGAGGACAGGCTGAGTGAGCTGGGGCTTTTCAGTGTGGAGAAAAAAAGACTCCAGGGAGACCTGATAGCAGCCTTTCAATGTCACAGTGGAGGATATAAGAAAAAAGGAGACAGATTCTCTAGTAGGGACTGCTGTGAAACGACAAGGGGAAATGGTTTCAGACTAAAGGAGGGGAGAATTAGATCGAATATAAGGAAGAAATTTTTTACAACAAGAGTGGTACGACACTGGAACAGGTTGCCCATAGATGTGGTAGATGCCCCGTCTTGCAGACATTCAGGGTCACGCTGGACCAGGCTCTGAGCAACATGATCTGGCTGTGGATGTCTACTCACTGCAGGGGTGTTGGACTAGATGACCTTTAGGGGTTTCTTCCAATTCAAATGATTCCGTGATTCTATGATTCTATGAAATATAAAGATACAATGAACACTCTAATCTGAAAATCAGAACCTTTTTGAACAATCTCTGCAACAAACAGTAACTTGTTTTTTAACATCATGATGAACTTTTTGGCTTTAGTTATTTTCAATTTGTGATCTACTGTTATGTTGGGATGCATTAAAAAGAACATGGCCAGCAAGTTGAAGGAGGTGGTATTCCCCCTCTACTCTGCCCTGGTGAGGCCTCATCTGGAGTAGCATCCAAGTTCAAGAAAGTCAGGGAACTACTGTAGAGAGTCCAGCAAAGGGCCACAAAGATGATGAGGGGCCTGGAGCATATTTCTTATGAGGAAAGGCAGAGAGACCCGGGACTCTTCAGCCTGGAGAAGAGAAGACTGAGGGCAGATCTTATCAATAATTATAAATATTTAAAGGAGGGAAGGTCCAGAGGTCCCTTCCAACTCCTACAATTATGTGATTCTGTGATTCTGTAATATAGAATAATCGTATTTCAATAATATCTTAAAAATGGACATGCAGTTTCAAAAATTTAAAACTAAACTATTTAAAAAAACAAGCAAACAAAAAAAAAAGAAGACAACAACTTGGCTGACTTTCAGTTGCCCAATTTGCTTTATGTTATTCTGAAATTGAGGGAAAGTTTGTTGGGAAATATTCTTCACTCTGGATAAAAATAAAAATCTATAAGCTGTTTTATATTTTGATAGCTGAACTTATTAGGTGTTACTAATTGAAACACGGATCACATATAAGGTCAATAAGGAATCTGAATTTTATGGATGAGAGAGACCTTTTGTGGGAGAATGCAGGCACAAAGTCTTGTGCAGTGTTTAATGGGTAGGTGCCTGAGAAAGTGGTAACAGAGACAAAATTTAAAGGAACCACAGCTCCCACAGTCTCATTTTGTCTTACAGAGATTTTATATATTTATCTGTGCACCATCACAAGCCAGAAGAACAATGTGCAGCTGTCTGGATCTTTTTCTGGTCATGAAATTGTATCTGGTAAGAATGGAATAGAATGGAGACACCAAATTATGTTACAGTTGCTTTTAGTGCCTCAGACATCTAGTGGAAAGGACTCTGAGATATGCCATGCGTGAATCTGTCTTCAAAATATCAAAAGGCAGACAAGCAGTCACTTAGAAATTACTCAGATATGTGGACAATCCACTTGACTGGACACTGCATGTGCCTCAGATCCATTAGAATCACTTCCAGATATATGTAAATATTTTTGACAGGCTTAAAGATACCATTTAAAGATACCTAACGTAGGTGTTGTTGAAGTATCTTGCATAACTTGTGACGTTGTTTGCATTATCTTATAGTGATATAGTTCATGCTAGTATCAAAGTTCAAACACATTGTCTTTTATATATTTGTTCCAAAGCCAAGAGCAATGTTTAAATTTATCACTGTCTGATGTCTCGAATTGTCAGAAAGGTGGGTGAAGCTGTCTATGCAACCATGCTTGATTTGAGGTGATGATGGCAGGATGCCTGAGCTGCAGAAGCTACAGAATGCTACGGAACACTGCCTTAGCTCTGTTTAGCAAATGTGAATCACCAGCAACATTTCAGGGACTTACGGACAACATATTAATGTCAGTGTGCTTATGTATTCACATCCTGATAAAAGCTACCCTATGCATACATCTTAAAGATTGAACAAGTACTAGGAACAAGAATTATTTTTCAAAAATTATTCAGGGCAATGGGACACATTTCCACTCCAGCTCTGTAATGGAATATGAGAAACGAAGAAAGCTACTGAAGATAACCTTTGGGAAATAAAAAAATTACAGGGTTTAGAGATAAGATGCATCATTCGCTGGGGTGTCCAGTTTTACAAAAGTGGCAAATGAAATCTTCCACGGATCTCGTTAGAGATTACAAACATTCATGCACATATTTTTAATAATTTTGACTTTTGCAATGAATTCATCTAATTAAAAAACCTCCAGAAACAATACGCTGGCTAAACCTGACTGAGGCAACATCCCATCCAAGCACTCTCTCCTCTCGCTGTGGGACACAGGGGTAAAACAGGATGAAAAAGCCCCGAGGCTGACAAAAAGGGAGATCACTCACAGTTATCTTCACAGACAAAAGAAACTTGGCTTGGGAAGGACTAATCCAATTTACTGACAATTAGAATGGATTTGGATAGTGAGAAACAATAAGACAAACACTAAAGCAACACCTTTCCAGCCCACCACTTTCCCAGGCTCTGTATCACCCCTCCAATCCTGTTATCTCCCTGTGCTGTGCAGAAAAATTAAGGGATGGGGTTTGCAGTCCACGCATAACAGTTTCTTCTCTGCTGCTCCTTCCTTTATTTTTCTTTTCTCCAACGTGATCTCTATGGGCTGCGGGGGAATCTCTGCTCCAGCACCTGCAGCACCTCCTGCAGTCCTTCTATGAACTTGGTGTTTGCAGGATATTTCCTAGTGCTTTTTTCCTTTTCCTCTGTGTTGCTTTTTCCTTTCTCAAATACACTTTCCCTGTGGTGCATCCCTCTGCTGCCCACACCTTTGTACAGACAGTCCATAACATTGGCTTACCCACACAGACCAGCCAAGATAAATCATGATCCTATGTAAGCTTATTAATTAAAAGCCCGGAGTCTACTTCTGCAAGATTTTTGAGATAGAGCCCCTCATAGAGGGGAGATTTAGACAAGACATAAAGAAAAGATTTTTACAGTAATAGTGGTAAAGCACTGAACAGTTTGCTCAGAGAGAAGGTGATGACCCCACCATGGAGACATTCAAGGTCAGGCTGTCCAGGACTCTGAGCAACCTGATCCGTCTGTTTCTGTCCCTGTTCGTTGCAAGGGAAATGGACTTAATTGTCCCTTCCAACTCAAATGATTCTATGATTCTGCAATTATGTGATTCTATATACCTTCTTATGAACAAGGCTACAAGATGGTAATGACATTTTGTGACCAACTCTGTGGTTCCTGTTGTTGAAAAGTTTATAAGTTAATGAGAGTGGGGACTTAGAACATGTTACTTCATTGGCAATTGGCACTTCTTGTAATATGGTCTATGGCTTCATTGGCACACATTAATGCAAAAGAAAAAGAAAAAGAAAAAGAAAAAGAAAAAGAAAAAGAAAAAAAGGAAAAAAAGGACAGATATTACATGTAATAAGCTAGTGTCTGTCTCTAGCCTAGGGCAGACTTATAACAGTTATGGGTGTTACTGGGAGCCAAGAAGGTAGATGTTTGTTCAAAAGCCTCTTGAACACTCACAGGTGTGGGGCATCAACCAATTTCCTAGGAAGCCAGTTCCTGTATTTCATCACCCTCAAATAAAGAAAATTTTCCTAATATCTAGCTTCAGCCTCCTCTGGTATAGCTTTATGCCATACCCACACATTCTATGATGAGCAACCAGGGAGGAGAGACTGGCAACTCCTTGTCTGTTTCCCCCCAGCCAGAAGTTGAAGAGAACAACGAGGTCACTCCCTTTCCTATGTTTCAGACTATGCAGCAGTAATGCTGCCCTTGCATATGGCAATGGGTTGTGCTATGGTTATATTCTACAAAACAGAAGATAAGATGATTTTAAATGTGGAAGCTATCTGCCAGGTCGTACAATTTAATTTGCAAGACCAAACTTCCTCAATATTGTGTTTATGTTGCAGTGTCATTTTCTGTTTAATAGAAACATTCAGAATGCCCTAGTTCCATCTGTTATAAATAGTGAAGGCTGATAAATACTATGCAAACACAAGATGCAGCTTTCTGGCAAATTATGTCTCGTACAGCCCCTAAACATAAAGCAAAATTTATAACATTTGTATCTCTCTCTCTCTTTTTTTTTTTTTTTTTTAACTGTACAGCAATTACTCTAGAGCTTTGAGCAGATATACAAATAACACACACAGATTTGTATTTAAATTGTTGTTTGAGAAGACAGGGACAAGTGTATATACACACACAGACACACACATTTCATACCTTCAATTGTACTGCAGTTCCAAATCCTGCTGCAGACTTTTTTGTACAACTACTTGTAAATGCATTTTTATCAGACAAACACTGTTGAAAAGCAAGCCCACATACTATATGCATTATATGAACAAAGCTCTCAGGTTTTGATTAAGAAAATGGAGATGAATCAGACAAGTAGCAACAGACTTGCAAAAGGCACTTCGATGAAGAAACGAAGATGAAATTATTTCTATTCCCTGTTCTCAAGAGAAAGATAGAAATTTTTTAGCAATAGGGCAAGTGAGTCACAGAACAAGGCTGTTAGAAGTTGTGGGTGAGATGTGGTAGCAAAAGAAAGCTCCTGGTACTGTTGCTTGGGTATGATACTTCATCATCTGCCAAGAATCGAAGACTGAAAAAAACCCTCAAATTATCCTACATAGCTAAAGAAAAACAAACTTGTGGTTTGAAATAGTGAAACATGCTACCAAGTCGCTTGAAAAGATGCTGTTTGTGTAAGTTAATGCCTTCTTTTGCTCAAGCTGGATGCCAAAGCGTGAATCATGCATCCAATCAAGAAGTGTAAGGAAGATGTTTTTGTTTGTTCTATTTTTGAAGCAGATACATTTCAAAGGAATTAACTTCACAAACCTCACTACAGTCACTGCTGACAGTCTTTAAGGTTAATGAGAATTTTCTCTGTGGCAGAAAACATTTTTTTCAGTTGACTTGCCTAACTTTGACAAAACCATACCCTTTCCAGAACATATCCATACCAATTAAATATTCTAAATTATTTGAGCAGATCATGTTCTACCTTGGACTTTTGGAAAGCTAAGCTAAAACAGTTGTGTTTGGAAAGAGAGGGCGTAAAAACTATAATCCTGTGTTTAATTTCGCACATGCAATTCCTCATTTATATTTGAACTTGGAGAAATTAGCAAAGGGAAACATATTCTTTAAAGCTAAAGGTATATTGGAAAACAACACCTCCAAGGCTGTCACCCTGAGACAAAACACTTTTCATGTCTAGAGCTGAAGCTGAGAATCCCACAGAATACCTTCACAATTTCATCTTGTTTTTTCTTAATGCTTTAAGTATTGACTTTTGAAGTCTTTTTCTTCTGTCAATATAAGGATGTGACTTTGATGTAAGCCTCAGACTGCAGAAGAAAATGAAGAGGAACATGTATATATTTAGAATGAAACAGCACATTTAGGTACAACTTCAATAAACTCTGTTTATTTCTAACTTTTGCTGTAATACAGTATGTTTAGTCTGTATGAATACTAAGTCATGACATATAACAGAAAGTGACCATTTGGAATACAGTAAAGTGTCAAGTAAAAGGATTTCTACCAGAAAGACAGAGAAATTTAAAGAAAGCACAGCTCCCTTATCCTTCTAGTCATTATTTCCTTCTATTAAGGAATTTTTAAATGTGTACTATGCCCATTCTTTGTTTGTGACCTTTCTTGTAAGGACAGGCATTTCCTTATCTTTTTCTTCCTGGAGTCAAGTTAATTTAATTTACTGATCATATCAAAGGCCTAATTCTTATGTACGTGTATTCCACTGGATAAGTTTAACTGAGTGTACAAGAATGTTAACCAAAGATAATAGAAAGATCCGTTTGAACACAACAGGTGCAAATTAAGTTGTTAACTGTATTATATACATTGCATTGCTTATCATGTCTGATAAGGAAGCTCAATAACATTTAGCTTTGGCACATCTTGTAGTTGCATGAAGAATATAACTTTTCTGTACCAATTTTTAGTAGCAATGAAAGCATAAAAGAAAGCTCCCGATAAAAAACTACTTTTGCCAGTGCTTCCTTTCCATCTCAACTACCTCCCCTGCTACACTACTACACTGCTGGAAATTACAGCATGGTCTGTATGAAGAACTTATACTGGTCTATTCTGACAAACTGAAATAGTTGCTAGTTTACTGTACCAGGTAGGGCTGCAAAGTACAGTTCAAGCATAAGAGATGGGAACGTCCACAAGGAGTACGATGAGACAGATATTCATCTGTTGTCAGAAAAATAGTTATTTGCTTGTGTGAAACAGCATCCTGATAAAAATTTGTGTTTCTATTATCATATATCACATATGGTCTACAGAGAAAGGCCTATACTTCATGACTAAATTACAACATCATTGCAGTTTCATCACGGAATTAAAACAGTAGAGATCATTAACTACTCAGTGTCAGAGAGATTTAGATTAGAAGGAACCTCTCTCCCTTCAGAAACCACCTGGTCCAACCCACCATTTGGAATAGTAATAAAAGGGTTGCTCAAGGCCTCATCTAGTCAAGAACATTCCTACGAATGCAAGTTCCCTGACTCTCTGGGCTGCTCCCGTAGCTGGTTACCTTCAGTATTTTCTCAGTAATTTCAATATTACCCTAATATTTTCTCCTAACATTTTAAGAGAATTTCCTTGACAGCACTTTGTGTCCATTGCATCTTGCCTTTTCACTGTGCACCCTCAAGGTGAGTCCAGATTCATCTTCCCTACACCATCATTCGACATTTGTAGACAATAATTCCCCTCTAGCTTTCTCAAGACTAAACAAATCCAGCTCTTTTAGGCTTCCCCTCATAAGTTATATGCTTCAGGTCCTAATCATCCAGAGTCGATAAACAGTTTATCAAAATTTGTATGTTAAACACTCTATAGTGTTTATCTCTTAGAATTCTCATCCTAGACATAACAGCAAACTTATCTATGTGTTCAGGAGCCAGAGAAGCCAAATCAAATTACAAGATTTATCTCAGATGCATGTAAGTTGGTAGGACAACCTAATATTTGAAGTCTCTGAATTAATTGCTATGATCCTTAGATAAATTATCAAGAAAATTACCAAGGTCTATTTGTACGCTTATTTATGGCATGATCACAGATATGAGTAAGAAATCATGTTATTTTCTTTTGTCTACTCTTCAAAATTATGCAGCAAAACAGTACTTGCAGGTTTCTTCAGAATCTTTTTAATTGGACAGAGTTTGGAAAACATACCTTGAAGCCAGAAGCTAAGTTAATGATCTTCATTTAATAAGTTTAGCCAACAAGAAAGTCACTGATTTTTTATCATAGTCTATCAGGATGTATACTGGGAAGAGACCTAGATCAGAGAATACATGATTCATTAAGATAATATATTGCGTGGTTGAAGACAAACATTTAATTTCAAGATAAAATAATGTAGATAATACTAGCGTGATGGAAATTTACAGTAAAAACA
>JAOWBP010000001.1:133839531-133854974 GCA_028571105.1 Tragopan temminckii | reverse complement strand
GGTTGAAGACAAACATTTAATTTCAAGATAAAATAATGTAGATAATACTAGCGTGATGGAAATTTACAGTAAAAACAGCTTACTTTGGAAATTAATGATTTTACCACCATGTGAAGCCTTCAGACTATGGCTGTGTGTCATTCTAAGAGGTGTCCTTCAGCCTAGTCTGAAAGTATAGGTCATGAATTACCGAGTGAGGTGTTGTGACCTCCATTATGCAAAAGTTCGGAATAAATTGTCAGTGTAGTTTTTGCATTTTTTAACTCTGTGGACCTATAAAGCAGACCCAGAGAGATGTGCTATAAAGTTAATCCTCAGTGGCTGCCTGGAAGAAAACTCCTTATTTTCCAATAGATAAGCTCTTCATTTTCCAAAATTCTGATCACTAGCTCTCATTTTTGAAACACCTATGCCAAAAGACAACAGGAAGAAAATATGTTAAACACACACACACACATATATATTATATATATTGGAAATAAGTTAGACTTTAGACTTACTTCCTTTTATGTGTGAAGTAATCTGTGTAGTCCCTCCTATTGCAAATATCTAGTTTTTAGGGCTATTTCTGTCCACTTCTTAAACATAACGAAAATGAAACTCATTAAATAATCTAGGTAGATAAAAATCCCTAATCACGTTTTGCTTTCCAATCCTCAGAATTCACTTGTTATTTCTTGGATCTATTGCATATGACATTCTATAAAACAAATAACTGCCCTCTCCCCATAAAAAAACAACAAACAACCACTGATGTATGTAACAGGATAGAATGGAGAGAGCTGAGCTTTGCAAACCTATGAAACAATTTGTCGCTCTCCTTTTTGGCTAAATGCGGAAGCAGAGGAAAATTTAAATCACCCAGTGAAGGCTATTACAATAATTATGAGCTAAGATCTCTGCACTTCATCCTTAAGTGATGTACCTACTTGGGGAAAAAAAAGTATTAGGCTTCAATTTTCTGCGATTTCCTTTCAAAAGCCCTCTCTCTTCTTCACTGGGATTCCTTGTGCTTTGCAGAACTGGGCTCTTAGTCCCTGTAGCTAGCTATTCCATCACTTCTGTAGTAGCATACCATTCATATCCCTTGGCCTGCTTACACAACAGATTGCAGTAAATCTTCAATTTAATATCCTAAAGCCTCTTTTATGAGGCATAGAAATAAGCTTTCCTTCAGTAAGTGATACTTCCTCGGCTTTCCAAAACTACAGCCTAACTTCAGAAGCCTAAAATAAATTGTATGTGTGTTCTATAGAAATCTTCTAAACAAATAAAACGGAGAGACATTTTATAGCAGTAATAATTTCTTACTTGCAAGTGTTTCAAAAGACTCCCACAGCAGCAGGTGTTAAGGAAGTATCCATCTGTTCTTGTTTCTCTGCGCAGAAGTATATTGAATAGCTGGAGTTTCTAAACATTCAGGGTTGTCATTAAAATGGGTTAGCTGTGATCGTCACTTAAGGCATTCCTGATATTGAAATTAAAATGAAGACTGTCTCTGGTTCTGCTGCAAGTTGAGAATGCGATCAATGGTTCCCTGAAGAAACATCCTGTCAACTGGGTACTTTTTAAATTATCTTCTGTAAACCGCTTCAGTATTCCTCTGACGGATCTGGAAATGCTGCATCAGCAGCATTACTGTTCTCTGAAAATATGGATCAAACCCCAGCTGTTGCAACTATGTTAGTTGATGAATAAGGTTAAGAGATCTGAAACATTCATACTACACTTGAAACTTGTGTTTCTATTTAAATATTGAAGGCTTTTCAGCTTTCTCCTCAATTACAAAAAGTTCTTGGAGTTGCTTTTAGGTGTCTTGAGACTTCCGAGTCTCTGCACTCGAATGCAACGAAGACTGGAGGATTGAAGCTTCACTGATATAGCGCTGGAGTGAGCGTGAGAAAGGAGAGCTGCCAGCAAAGCAGAGATGTGCAACGTATCAGTGTTTTCTGAGGTGAAACAGAAATGTGAGGGGCAATAATACAAATATGAGACATCCACATACCTCAGGGTGATACACCTTAGGTACTTATATTTAAGCTATCACATTGTCACATATGATCAGAGGGCTGGAGTATCTCCCCTACAAAGACAGGTTGAGAGAGCTGGGCTTGTTCAGCCTGGAGAAGAGGAGGATGCGGGGTGACCTAACTGCAGCCTTTCAGTACCTAAAGGGAGCTTACATGGAGGAAGGGAATAAACTCTTTGAAAGGGTAGATAACAGCAGGACAAGGGGAAATGGTTTTAAATTGAAGGAGGGGAGATTTAGGTTGAATGTCAGGGAGAAGTTCTTTACTATGAGAATGGTGAGGTGCTGGAACAGGCTGCCCATAGAGGCTGTGGATGTTCCGTCCCTGGAGGTGTTCAAGGCCAGGTTGGATGGGGCCCTGGGCAGCCTGGTCTAGTATTAAATGGCGAGGCTGGTGGCCCTGCATGTGGCAGGGGGGTTGGAGCTTGATGATCCTCGAGGACCCTTCCAACCCAAACTTTTCAATGATTCTATGATGATTCTATGATATTCGTATCAGAAATACATCTTGGCAACCAGTGTGAAAGTGTTAAGAATGAAAACTTGCTCTGCTCCTTAGCATTTTATCTCAATAAAGGCCAGAGAATGAAAAGATAAGCAACTTTTTGTATGTAGGACATGAGCCAATTACAATATCTTTAGAATTACAGCTAAAATAATGGAGCTATTAAGGCTTAACATTAGGGCATAATTTTCAATGGCTAGTAGCTTCCATATATAAAATCTGCTAGAAGATTTTAGTCAAATGATGAAGTCTAATTCGTCCATTATATTTTCACTTTTATTTCTACATTCCTCCCATTCTTTCTTCTCTCCCAAAGGCATGCTGCTTCAAGCCCTACGGAACATTTTGCTATTTTGTATGTGAAGGACTTGGTCTGACTAGCTGATAGCCAAATATTCTCATTTTCATGATGCATTAATCCTGATATCGTCAAGCACAACTTTCTACAGCTGATTCTATATGCAAAGTTTCAGGAACTTAGCTTTGAAACTATCTGTTAAAAAAATAACATTTGTTTCAGAGCTTGTGTCTTCCAAATAATCCTCTCACACAAATAAAAGCTTGCCAGCCTCCAGCTGATACGGGATCTTCTCAGATTTAAAATCCACCTTAACTGTGGTTACAAATACAAACCTTATATTGGCTTTTTGTGGGTTCTGAATGGCTTTTGGTGTTCTTGTTGACTTTGCTAAGTCTTTTTAGATATGCCAAAGTGAGAGTAGAGAAAACTGCTTTTTAAGAAAATGGTTCATTAGGAATTTTGCAACATGTAAGCATTAAAACTAGGAGAATTGCTGTTTTTTTCCTTCTTCCCAGAAAAACAAACAAACAAACAACAACAGAGCATGTGATACACAAATTCTCTTGATGGGAAAATAGAGACTACTAGGATTGCCTAGGTACCAGGCATTTTGATAAGCCACCTGCCAGGTTAAGACATTCTTATATTGTAACCATGGTAATACTGCTGGCGTAAATGGGAAAGAGTGATTTGCACAGCCAGTAGGGATCAGGCACCTTAATGCATTAACTGCAACTGTTAGGAAATGTTTGGGAATAAATGTGTAAAATAGGTATAAAAGGTTCTTTTAGATTGTTTAGTGTTTTACTTCTGGCAATATTTCTTAACAGCAGGCTGCCCTGTTTGTAGGACTAAGTGTATGTGGTTGCAAGCACTGGAACAGATAAAAAAAAAAGGTGGTAGAATTTGCTCTGCTGCTTTGCTTTTTGTGCTTTGATGGGAAACAACTGTTTCAATTTTAGCAATAAAAGTATGGTAGCCCTATTCCTGTGTATCTGCTGATGTAAACCTGAGACCTGGAGCAGTAATTGCAGAAAATCTGAAAACAGACAAACCTAGCAAAATTGGAAAGTTTTAATTAGCCTCTACAAAAATTGTCAGTGAGCTGGCCAAGGCACTGATACCACATTTTAACCCTGTTCTCCCTGTTCCCCTATTGTTTTCTGTATGCCTTCCCCCCCACATTTCCTGTCCCTCTCACATTTGCCTTTCACATGCCCCTCAGTCATGTGTGCTCCTCACACCTCTAATTTGCAGCTGCACTGCTCCATAAATAACGGGTTTGTTTTCTCCAAAGAGGCGATGATCTGATGATACACTGTCTTCAGCATCAGTGCTGACTTAATTAATTTCTACCCCTGTATCAACACAAGTGGCGTAGGACTGCAGTGTGAATCAGATCAGAAAAGAGATCCCCTTTAAAAGAAAAAAACTCAGCATCATTTCTCATTTGTTCCCCTTTTTCCAGCCAGGCTCACATTGTAGCCCCACATACATACACATTTGTAAGCATGATTAAAGGAATATCTCAGTGAATTGTACAGAGGGTGAAACTGAGTACTGATTATTTCTGACTTTGCAGGCAGATGAGGGAAAATGTGAACATATAAAATTGGTATTCACCCTCCATGCCAAAAGGCAATTTGTATCAGGAGAAAGAAGGGAGCCCTTAATGACCTATCTGTACATTTGTATGTTGTGCTTATTTTGCTTTGGCTTATGAGCAGAATCATGTGACATATTATTGTTTCATGATAAGAAATTGTTCTGATTCATTGCACCTTATTTTAGTGGACTGAATTCCCACTGACACACATAGCCCAAATCATTGCTCCAGGCTGCGGCCCAGTTATTGCCATCTTTTCTTTATTCTCTCCATTTTTATTGTCTTTCTCTAGAAATTTTTGTTCTGGCCTCTCATTTCCCTCTTTTTTTTTTTTTTTAATCCCTTCTTGCTCATTTTTCATGGTGAATGCCAGTTCTCAATGGTTCACTAATTTGCCAGACAGCACTGTGCTTTCTGGAGCATACTTGTGTCCCCCAGGCTGTCATCTGTTGGATTCTGCATAAAGTAGTTGCTGAATTAGCACATGTATTCGCTTCTAAACCAAATCAGGGTATTTCTGTAGACTGACGAAGAACTGAACTTTTGCACAGAATTAAGGGAGCTATGGCTTTTTAAAACTATTGTGGCAACGGGAACGCACTTGCAGATTGGGGCTATGCGTCTTTTTCTGTCACTGTAGCTCTTCCTTTCTCTCTTAACACCCTAATGTTGTATGGAGTCCATATCTTAGGCAGTCGAGATAAATATCCAAGCCAAGGAAGTTCAAAGAATATCCTTGCAAATAATGAGAAGTTGCTCAGGGCTCCAGCATTTCTGCTTCCTTTCATTCTTCACCTCTGAGAACAGCAGAATTTAACCTAAAAGTTATCTGAAACATATAGCTGGAAAAAGAATGCTTTGCTTTTGATAACCTAAAATATGCAAGGCTGCTTTAAGGATGATTGTATCCCTCATAATTCTGCAGTCACTCACAATTTAGGGCACAGTTCTCTGCTGAAAGTAGATTAGAAAAGTACTACAAAGATCTGCTGATTCTTTCAGATTCTTTTAGTTTCTTGTGTTTGCTAAGGTGGGAAACAAGGAGCACTGAGGGCAGAATAGTAACTAAAATCAACAGAGACAGAAAAGATATATATAAATAAGCGCAGAATCAGAAGATAATGGAATTGAATCATTTATAAGTGAAGGTCAGCAAATAGCATGCCTAGTTATTGCATTTGATTGTTATAAGTGTCGCAGAAGTTGATTTTGCTGCTTTTTGAAAGTTGTTAAGAAATGCAGTTATTTTTCCAAACTGTGCTGGTTTGGGACTGCAGACTACAGGAGGAAAGCAGTGGTAGGCAAAAGCTTCCACATCTGAATAGGAAAGATACATAACCCAGTGTATTTTCACTGCCAGGAAATAATACAAAAACATTCCTGCCTGTTTAGTGTGTGTTCAATCAAGGATAGAAAGTCAACTGCTTAGCTGGAGCCTGACATAGATTTCCAATAACTTGCTTTTGCTCAAGCACAAACATATGACAGCACTTGAGGAAAACCACAGAGCAAATATTTTATGATCTGAACATAATCTTTTTAGATTTCAGTGAGAAAACAATATTTAGTTATTTGGTTGTCTTCTCTCACCTTGCAATTAAGTCAAGTGCTGACACAGATTGCTGCATCATTTCTGCTGGAAACTGAACATAACAAGATGATGTCTTCTCTAGCATTGTGGATATAAAAAAACGAACTTTTACATTTTTAGTAGTAACAATAACAAAACCAATACACAGAATTCATGTACAGCTATGTGTATTTCAGCCTAATAGGTAGTCACTGTTTCACTGTGTATCTATAAATGACAATCTAATTTATGTTAAAAATTAAGGCACTGTCAGTGTACTATGCGAGATAATGGAGCCTATGCTAGTAGTAGGTCGATCTGTGTGTTTCCACCACCTCAATGTTTTGGTTCCTTGGAGGAATGGGCTTGGCTTTAACATGTATCAGTGAGCATGGATGGACAACTCTAAGGTCTTCCTCCCATGCCCACACTATACAGCTATTTTTCATCACCTGGAGAGCTCCCTGACATTGTGTGAGGCATTCTTGCATGACACCTACCCTACAAGGCCTGTAGCCTGCCTGGGATGGCACTCTGAGTGCTTTCCTTAAGTTATCTGTTCATGTGCATGCTGTGATTTCACCATGCAGTCCTTCGTGAGTAGTTCTGCCTAGCAGCGCCTGTCAGTATCAGCTTCAGTTTCACTGAGACAAACTGTGATGAATTCCACTCAAATGGCAGGGGAAGCATAAAGAAAGCAGAAGTCCGCAGAGAGCACCAGGCATTCCCTACTTGCTCTCCTGCTTGAGGGCATTCTTGCTTCTTTCCACACTGAGAGATTGTATAGACAGCAGTTGGCCTTCAGCAGTGTCTCCACTGTGACTGACTTTAGTACAGCCCACACATGTGTCTACTTCAGACATTAACTGGCTGCCAGCGGGACACTAATTTCTTGATGGAACAGACCAACTTCACAGCTCTGGGGTAGTAGCTCTCCGGAAGCAGTGCACACATTCTGCCCCAAAAGAGAGAGCAAGCTAAGAACTGAGGGTGACAGCAAGGTAGGCAGGGCAGTGAGCTTCCCAGGGGCACAAACCTGAGCAGGTCAGCAGGCACCATGCTGGTGATGGGTCAGCCACAATTCAAGACTACTAAACAGATCTGCAGTGACAAAGCAAGGGCATGGTCAAGCCAGGAAGTCAAATCATTACTTTGGGATCAGCAAGGCATGTGACCAACCACAGGCATAGCTCAGGCTCAAGGATGAAGATCCAAGTTTCAGCGCAGCTTGCATGCAAAGTGCAGGAGGACTTCATGCAGCTTCCCATAGCTCCTTCTCACACGGATCTTTTCTCAGCAGCTTGATCCAGGGCTACGGCTGCACCTTATCAGAGGTGTACTGGAGCACAGGCAGCCAAACCTGATGAGGGGAGGAAGAAGCTGCAGAGCCTCTGGGTACACGCAGAGCCCTGACAGCAGCATGCTTATTTCCAGATTTCCATCCAGTCCAGAAGGTATCACTCTCTTAAAAGTAATCTTGTTAGAGACGAGGCACAGCTGTTAAGGGCTGGGATGTTTACTGCAGCCCGATGAAAGTCTGCGAAGCCATATGCTGTTTGATCCTCTGCTCCCTGGCTATTTATCAATTCAATGTCCAGAGGACCAGTAGGGTTGAGCTGTGCCAGCATCACTGACAAACACAAGCCCTTCTGCTGGCCCTCTAAGGGGGCTTGCCAGTGTCATAATTATGAGATTGTATTCTGCTGTACTCGGTGATCCATTGTGCCCTCGTAACCATTGCAGTGGTTTGTCTGTGCTAATGCTCAGATCACAATTGTCCACGTTTTGACAAGCAGCCACGCATAGACTTAGGAATAGCACAATTATGTCATATATAAATGGCCTTATCCTGACAACCACAGTACCTACATAATTGCCTTTTGAAACCAGTGATGCTGCATTTCAGACTGACATACTGCCGGCATGGACTATACCTTTAAAATCAACATAACCTGCATGCATTTAGTGGGGATTGTGTTCAAACCAAAAAGGTTCAGAATCAAGCAGACAGATGACAAAATAAATTAGAGCAGCCTGACAAAAATGCTAGATGTAGCCTTAGTGGAATTTCTCTCTCCTTGTAACACCACCTTAGCTACACAGACTGTCACTACAGGCCCAAGATTTTATAATTCTTAACAATTTCCAGGTTTCAAGATGTGCCTACTGTTTGTCTTTTTCCAACTCCTTTCCAAGCCTCAAACCTCCTTCTTCCTGATTAAAAATTCATTACTTCTGTAATTTTCCCTTATTCTCTTTACTCTGTGAAAAGTTAACTCCTTGTCCAGTTGCAGAACACAGCACCTTGATTGTCCTGAGATACACTGGTCAGAGTTGGCTCCTCACTCCCAGTAACTACCTCCCATTTGCTACCTGCAATTTAGGGAAGTTAATGACAGAAGAAGTATAAGCATAAAGACTGACTGCTGACTTCTATCCTTCCCCTTCAGACAAAAAATGAGAAAACCTTCACAAGCAGTACTACATATTTTGGTTGAAGTGCAGCAACAATACGTGCAGTAAAGTTGATCCTGCTGACTGCAGCCAAATCAGATTAGACAATGTCCCATCACAGGACACTGACAGACAGTCACATTTGTTTACCACGGCCATCTAGAATGCCTCTAAAGTTAAATACACTTGCAAGCTCCTTTAAGTTATGGCCCATGGCAGTTTTTTCAGAGAAAGGGAAAAAAAATAATAAAAAGGCTCATGAAAACAATTGAGAAACATCTCTGTAACCCCAGCACAGTCCTAGAAATGCAGTGACATAATGTGAAGGCCGTTTACCTTCAGGACCCAGATCCTTTCAGGTATAGGTCCAGCCCAGGGTGGGGATTTTCTCTTCTTGTTTTCCGTTAAGGGATCTGTTATCTTCAGATAATGTAATGTAGAAAGCATATTGAGGAAATAAAATTTGAGATGAAAACAGCATTCTTGTCCTCATGGGAGCCTCCCATTGAAATTGGTATTCAGAGTCTCCAACACACTGTTGGTTTCAGCACCATCAGGTTGTAATGTAAAATCCAGTGTTACTGCTTTCAGCTCTTGCCTATTTTTGGAGGTACAGTCATTCTCTTCAACTTCCCAGTTCTGTGAGCCCACTGTTGAACTGGAATGCAGGGCTGGAGCTGGCAGGAGGTGGAAGCAGGATGAATCAAACCACAGAAGGGAACCTGTAGAGTTGATGCAAAAACTGGCCACCTAGGTTTTGCTGCCTTGCCTTTTGTGCTAGTTCTGTCTGTTCTCTGCCTCACCACTGCCCTAAAGGAGGTCCTCAAGCAGACTAAAATTTCTCATAGCATTATGGAAATAACCTCTTTGTCATAGATTAAATTGTCCCAGCACTCAGGAAGTACAGAATTTTAGGCACATCTTCACATTTCTGTCATTATTTTGTACTGCAAAAGAGGGGCTTACTCATCTATCACCAGATCATATGTTGCACATGTTATGGACTTTGGGAAAAAATCGTGAGATCTAGTTGTTTTTTTTCTTAAAACGAACAGAAGGTAGTCGATATCTAATTCAATTTCTCCTCTTAGCATTTTATATTTCTCATAAGTAAGGCAGATAAATACAGGATATGCAAGCGAAATGATAGTCACACAGCATTAAGCGTTAATACTTTAAACTGTGTTGGTTAATAATCTGAACGTAATACAAAAAATCCCCAAATTGTACCGCATAATTAAACACAGTTTAGAGGCAAAGAAAGCACAATGAGGGGTCACTATTACTTTGGTATTACATTACACTATTGGACACTGTTTCATACTTGTAGTTACATTAGATGTCATCTTTCTCTATTTACTCCCTCTACCTTTTTAAATAGCCATGTTGTACCTTGAACATATCATATCTAAAAGGTAAATTTAATACTCTAAAACTTAATGAAACAATTGTGTTAAGATCTTATTAAAATATAAAAAAACTTCATGTGTAGCACTTGGAAGTTACAAAGTACTTGATATATTTTACTAACTTGACGAAGCTAAATGCAGTTCATTCTCCAGCTTTCCTCAAAAGCTGAAAACCCTTGTAAAAGATGTATCAGAATAAGTTGTTTCATATCACACCTTGTTTTTGGATGATTCAGAATTCTTTTACTATTAAGCCTGTCTCTGCTTAAAACACTGAGACACACATTGTCAGAGATAAATCACAGATAAATGACTATCTTGCTCATCCAGTCTGCTCCCACATTAATACAGCAGCAGAACTGTCTCATTCTCAGGGCCTGGAGCACATTCTTCTTCTAGAAGTTCGGTTGGATCAGCCAAGGAGTTTACCCGTCCAAGTCCAAAGTCAGCTTTATGGTCACTAAGAGCTGTTGCAAAGAATCTAGGAGCAAGGCCCTGTCCCTCCTTTCCCCTGGGGTCTATTTTTAAGCTGGAACCTTTGCCTGGGCTACATCACAACTGTGCTGCAGCAAGGTCTGTACTTGGGCCTGGATCTCCACTGTCTGGACCTGGACGCAGACTCATCAGCTTGGTGTCTTGGCACAAGCTTGGACCTGCATAGTGGCCATGCTGGGTGCTCACTGAGCTGTGTCTGACCCTTGCTACCATTTCTGCCTCGGTCCTGCTCTGGATGTATTACTCCACATTCTGGTTCCTCACGGTGAGGTTATTGCTCCTGCCTGTCTTGTCATTGCTCTCCACTCCTGGTTTGCCTTCCCCTGAGATGCAACAAGCCCTTTCTGCTCCATGATACCTTTCTGTTTCATCCTAAGAAGATCCGGTTGAGGCACTTCTTAGAATTTAACATAGGTGATTTACACACAAAGCATTCTTAAATAGGACAGTCAACTACTCATGCACGTGAGTGCATTTGTGCAAGCCATCACAATAACTGAAAATTACCCTTTTTTCCTCTGCTACTGACGTTTTTCGAAGGTACTATAGAAAGTTATTTTCTATAACAAATTATGAAGTTTCATGTGTAAGTTTGACAACGTTAGCTATTCCTCACAGACTCTGTCTTTTAACCTCATGCTTTTCTGTAGCTAACACTTTGAAACAGATGCTTGGAAAGAGAAATTGGAATGAGCTTTTCAACTTCACTGAAGTTATATCAAACCAGATTATGGTTTGGACACAAGAAGAACAGTGAGAGAAAGCTACACAGACACAGAGCCCCTTACAGGTGTGCTGGAGTCTAGGCTCAGTCCCTGTACAGCCTCAAGTACATTGAAGCTCATTACCTTCAGCAAACTCATTTATTCTAAAGGCGATGGATACAGAGATCTGCTCTAAGAATGTTTTATCATGAACAGTTGGTGCAGAGGGTCTTATCCCTCCAATTTACAGGTTTTTGACTGCCTGGCAGGCATTGTATCACCTTGTGTTTTACAGTGGACCTAATTATTTACCTCACATTGCAACACAGCTGTCAGTAACTAGAAACAGCAAAGATCAGGCAGTGCCCTCTGCTCATAAAGAGAAACATGCTCTAATGGGAACTTATGTACAAAAAAGTATGTGTGTGTATATATATATCTCAACTTGCATATGACTTTGTTAGAACTGATGCCTGCAGACCTTTATAAAAGACAGCACTGGTAACTACATTTACTTTATAGATGATGTTCTGTGCCATGACATAACCATATGCTGGCTTAAATAGGCAGTATAATTGCCTGGTGATTTTAATGAAGATTTAAGCAAGCATAAGTTTCCATGCCTTAAGCTAACATGAGGTAATGCATAAAGTCTGTAATTCTCACTATGCTAGAGTGTTAGAATCACAGAATCATAGAATATGAGTTGAAAAGGCCCGAGTTGAAAGGGACCCATTTAAGACTACTGAGTCCAACTCCTGGGTTCACATGGGACCACCCAGATTTCAAACGCTATGTCTCAGAGCATTGTCCAAACACTTCTTGAACTCCATCAGGCTCGGTGTTGTGACCACTGCCCTGGGGAGGCTGTTCCGCTGCCCAGCCACTCTCTGGAGAAGAATCTTTTCCTAATTCCCAATCTGACCCTCCCCTGACACAGCTCCATGCTGTTGCCTCGAGTTCTGTCACTGTCACCAGAAAGTAGAGATCAGTGCTGCCCCTCTGCTCCCCTCCTGCTCCTCTTGTGAGGAACTGTAGTTGCCATGAGGTTTTCCCTCTGTTTCCTCTTCTCTGGGCTGAACAAACTGAGGGAACTCAGCAGCTCCTCATAATCTTGTCCTCCAGCCCTCTCACCATTTTCATAGCTGTCCTTTGGGCACTCTCTAATAGTTTTATGTCCTTTTTATATTTGTTGTGCCCAGAGTACTCAAGGTGATGTTGCACAGTGCAGAGCAGAGTGAGACAACCCCTTCTCATGCCCAGTTGGCAGTGCTGGGCCTAATGCACCTCAGGGTATTGTTGTCCATTTTGGCTGCCAGGGCACACTGTTCACTCAGATTCAACTCAAAATGAACCAGAACTTCCAGATCCCTTTCCACAGGGATCCCCTTCTCCAACCTCCAGGGTTGTCCCGTCCTAGGTGCAGAATCCAGCACTTGCTCTTGTTAAACTTTGTGTGGTTGGTGATTGCTCAGCACTCTTAATTCATCAAGATTTCTCTGTAAAGCCTGTTTTTTCTTGAGGAAGTCAACAGCTTCTCCTAACTTAATTTTATTTGCAAACTTACTTACCTAGTATGCATTTGAGTCCTGCATACAGATCATTTTTGAAAATGTCAAAGAGAACTGTCACTAAAATGGAACCCTACAGAACCCCACTAATGACTGGCTGCCAGTCTGATATAACCCCATTTAATATAAACCTCTGAACCTGGCCTGTCAGCCAATTGCTCACCCACCACATTACGTTATTGTCTGGCTGTATGGTGGACATTTTGTCCAGAGAGGTACTGTGAGAAACAGTATTGAAAGCTAGGTCATGCTCCATCCTTTACTAATTGGCACCTCTTTTTGAGCCACAACAATGTTTACAGTCTTTTCTTGATCATGTAATGTGCAGCAAGGTCAGACTCTAAATGAAAGGTTATTTTATTTCCATTTATTTTGCATAAGTGAATGAACTGGCACTACAATTCTAACTACCTGCTGGTGCTTTTCCATGTCAGCAGCTGCTACTGTTCAGTGTGCAATACTGCTGAAATGAAGGGTGTGACCCAGCCACTAATATTTCAGAGTGAATCTCTTGCATTATTATACTATTTTAATAACTTTGGTACAGGTGAATTATTTTAGTTCTTATTAGTTCTTCTTGGTATTACACTTTACAAAGCTCATTTCATCTGGAGTCTTTCCATGATAGGGGACTGTACAAATTTTAAAAATCCCTAGAAGTCATATGGTTATTCAGTCCACAAAAAATATGGCTGATTGGGTTGGCTCAGTTTACAGAAAACTATGCAGGTGGCTCTGGCAATTGCTATGTACAGTATACTTTCATAATAAATGTGTCATTGCAGTTTCCTTGTTAACTTTTTTTTTTTTTTTCTTTTTTTTAAATGATTAGCATGTGGATTAAACTTTCTGTGAATGTGATGCTTGTCACTTTGAGATTTTGCTGGAAGAGACAGCATGTGTCAATCTACTTTAAGGAGAGATTGATTATTTGAGGGCTAGAGTATATTCTTCCTGTCAATGCTCCAGAGCAGAAAATCTTCAAGAGTTATTACATGTACAATGTAATAAATTGCTCAGATTCATCTGAACATAGGTTTTATTTCCTTCTTCTGTGTCAAACTTGTTGCAATTGATTAAAAAGTGTAATTTCTTGAAAAACAGCAGCCATGAGAGACACCATATGCATTGGTGACAAAACTCTTGTCCAAGAGTGTGTATCTGTATGACATGTAAGAAAATTCAACATGGCATGAATGGAAGAGGTGTTGGTCAGTACAACAGAAGTCACAGCTTGTCAGAAGTAAAACTTCTCAGTGATTTTTTGTAAGCACAGCAAAGCCAGGCTTTCAGGTGGATAAAAAAATAAATAGCAAGCTTTGACTTGGAGATGAAAATTAAAACATCCCAAGGATGAGAATGACCCATGAAGTACATCAGAGCTGGTAGCTAGGTTTTAAAATCTCCGTACGCTACAGAGAACTGACTGGCTACAGAATTTCCTTGATATGACTAATGTTAACCTTCAGTGTTTTTCAGAAGGTAGCTGCACTCACCTGCAGACAGAAAGTTTGAGCACCAAAACTAGGGTTGGCCCTTTCTTAACTCACGAACTGCTCATGTTGAAATGCTGGTTATTTTTTTGTATGCTAGAGCACACAGGAATGAAGAAAATAGTGCTCACTTGTTGTCAGTTACTTATGTAACCCAGATACTTGCAACTGAGGTAACTAGATACCTTTAACAGCAGTAATGTATCACACAATTGTAGGGGTTGGAACTCTAGAGTTCATCAAATCCGAACTGTTTGCTAAAGCAGGTTCCCTACAGTGGGTTGCACAGGTAGGCATCGAGATGTGTCATTAATATCTCCAGAGAAGGAGACTCACAACCTCTGGGCATCCTGTTCTAGTACTCCGCCACTCTTGACAGTAAACAAGTTCTTCCCTGTGTTAGTACTAAACTTCCTGTGTTCAGGTTTCTGTCCATTGCCCCTTGTTCTATTGTTGCTTGCCAATGAAAAGAATCCACCCCCACTGACTTGACTCCCGCACTTTAGATATTTATAAATAGTTATGAGATCCCTTCTCAATCCTTTCCAGACTGAAGAGTCATATATGTCTCAGCCTTTCTTCACACAGGAGAAATCACCTTTGTTGTGCTTTGCTTGACTCCTTCTACAAGATTCCTGGCTTTTTTTGAACTGAGGAGCCTAGAACTAGACACAGTATTCCAGATGTATCCTCACCAGGGCAGAGTAGAGGAGTAAGATCACCTCCCTTGACCTGGGGGCAACGTTCTTTTTAATGCACCGCAGGATACCATTGTCCTTCTTGGCCACAAGGACACACTGCTGGCTCATGGTCAACCTGTTGTCCACCAGGACCCCCAGGTCCTTCTTCATAGAGCTCCTCTCCACCAGGTCAGCCCCTAACCTGCACTGATGCACACAGTCAAGTCACATTTAAAAAAATAATAATAAAATATTTCTGTTAAGAAGACAGATCATAAGACTCCACGTTCATTTCAGAACACAGCATTTTTGAACAAAGCATTATAAGAGATATGAACACAGAACGAGCCTTTTATGCCATCACTCCAGGAGCTTCTCATCCCCAACACCCAGCCCGAGGACCTGGAGGGAGCTCTTTTCCCACACAACATCATTAGCAATGCTATTACCTTTACTTATATATAGTTATACTGTTCTCTTCGCAGTATTATTCTCCCTCCTAGAGAAGAAGCAGGCTATTGGCCAACAACATTGTTTCTTGGTTGAAACTGTAGGAAATATCCAAATAATTTTCTAGGACGGTATCTCTGATAAAGCAGATTTTATTCGCAATTGCAATGGCGGGC
>JAOWBP010000001.1:133799272-133835020 GCA_028571105.1 Tragopan temminckii | reverse complement strand
GATAAAAATGGAATTTTTTTTTTGTCTTCACTCTCGAGGAGCAGAAAAGGTCCAGTGTTGTACAAAGTTTTCTTCTAGAGGTAACAAGCCCAAGAAACTTATAAAGAAACTGCTAAGTGGTTAGGAAAAAAAAAAAGAAAAAAAAAGAAAGAAAAAAGGTATGTGACTAATTAGTTGTTAAAGGAAGCTGTTAGGAATTGTTCACAGAGAATAAAGTAATTGTTAGTTCATTAAGTATGTCAATGGTGTATCTGAATTTTTAACAATTTACATTAGTGTAATCACCCCAGCACAGCAATGGTTTTGTAGATAGTGAGAAAGTGAATGAGAGGTGTGGAAGCTTCTCGGTGCTGGGAAAATGGAGATCTTTAGTCTGGAAAGCAGAATAATAAAGGGAGAGGTGATAGAGGTCTGTAAATAATCTGCAGAGCATACAGAAATGATGAATAGAAAGCCAGACAGCTATTTTTCTTAATACAAGAATTAGGCCACCCAGTGAATTAAACTTGCCACTTGATGAAAACTAAAGTAGCTTCTCAAACAATGTGTAATTAAATTGTGGATCTGAAGTGGACCATTATATTTTGCAGCAGAAAAATATAAGTAGGCTAAAATATTAATTAGACTAAATCAGTTAGGAACTTTGAGGTAGGGTTTAACTGCCAGCTCTAAGATGGCTGGGTGCTGGGAATGATTTGTAAAGCAGCACATATTGAGACGTGCTTCATTTGTTGCATGAATCATCTACTTCTGGCCACCCTTGGAGAAAGGGAACTGCTGTAGACCTAGACTGGATGAGTGTAAGCACCATTTCTGTTCTTATTTTTAAGATTTGATACCCGCATAAGAAAGTGAAAGGAAACTCTCTGTCAGCAACTAATGAAGCCAGGTCATGGGAGAAAACCTTCTGCAAAGGATTTGCCTTCTGAGATCACGTTCTTCCAAATCTAAGGATTCTGTAATTCTGTTCCATGATTTTGAGACTCTTGAGACTGATCCGTTTTGCTCTATCCAGCTTCTGTGTGCTCACACTTGCCAGGTGCGGGCCCCCAGAGCAGCTAGCTGCTGGGGTAACTGGCAATTTTGGGAGAGATGTTGTTCTTATTCATGTTAGTGATAAACTGATGTTCAGTAGGTTTTCAGGTTTGCATATTTTTTTTAATTGTCACTTCTGGGTAAAATATAGCTTAATATAACAATATGTGTAGGAGTACATAAAGATGTGAAGCTCTCCTGAAACTTAATTTAGCAGAATTATGCTCAGAAACCTTGGCTTTTAAATATACTATGCAATTAATTGATATTTTGTGGACTGCTTAGTCTGTGATAGTTGTAGAAATACAATAAAAATAAATTTTAGGCTAATTCGTCAAGTTTTCATTTTGTCCATATTTTCAAGAGTGGCACATCTTTTTGACTTTTTTTGAGCAAAAAATTCCAAGAAAGCTAATTTTATACAGCTGATGGAAAGAAGGAAAGGCTGTATGGGGGGACTAACAGTATGCAAGTGTTTCTGATCACATTTAATATAATGCTTAATTGTGTTGTCACTATTTAGGAAGACTGGGCAGGACTAACACTGTCTTTGATGGAGCAGCTTTGCACTCTTTTGGAGGAAAAAAAAAAAGAAAAAAGAAAGATACTGGCTTAAATGGTCTTTGTAACTCAAGAAAGTAGTTGAAGCGTTTTGTGCATTCTTGCACTGGGATCACGTTGAGCATTTCACTTTGAGGAATGTAGCTTATGTATTAGAAATGGGAGTAACGGCATTAACTGACAGCAGGAGAAGACTTATTCCAAGTTAGGAAGCTGACTGCTGAACCTGCATCTTTGACTGAGGGCGCTGTCTGGGGAATATGGTCAAGATCAGCTTTTTCTTTCCTGTTGTTTGCCTTGCACAGTGCTCTGAGATAGTTCTTTTCTTGTGTAATGACATGTCTGGAAAAAAAACCTGTTGAGGAAGGCCAGAAGAGAAAACACTATGTCTGTTCAGACACTTTCAAGATATTCTCAGTGCAGTGGCAGCTGAGTCTTTGGCATGGACCCAGCCTTACGTGCTGTTTAATGCTTCAGGGTAGCAGCCAACATTTTCCTGAGGAAATATGAGTGAGAAACAGTATTTGCAGCTGTATCTCAGCAAAAAAGGAGGAAAAAAAAAAAAAAAAAAAGTAAAATAATGGATTTCACTAAAAGAAGAAAGATGGTGCTCTTTACTTGGTGTCTTTTGTAGTCAAATTGCTGTGGTCTGTTACAAGTTACGGAGTGTCAGATCATCTAAAGGAGCAGAGCACGCAAGATTTCTTGTCCAGCATGTTCTGATTGCAGGGGCTGTTCCTAGCATCCACCATACAGCAGGACTGCCACTTGCTAAAAGATTATCTTATCTTACTGAGGTTTGGAGTTAGTGAGCTTATCTGGGGCACGTCTCTGAGTGTTACTTGGTAAAGTCTCTAGATTTAATCTGAAGATTTAGTCTTGACATTTTTGCATCACCTCTGTTACTTCCAGGTAACTGTGTGTGTGCTTATTGCTAAGTCTCTCCTCAATTAAGTAGTTGTATTGACTCATGTTAACATTTTTAGAGTCTGGAAGTTTCACTTTGTTATATTATTTTACTGTTATAAAATTCAATTTGTACTTATCTCAATTTTTAAACTATTTAATGGATGTAAGTCAGAATATGTCTTTAAAACACTGGCTAGAAATATGTACTGTGTAGGAATCCCGAGAGGCCAATGTTATTTTCCACATTTTATGAAAATAGAAAATCGCTTATTTAACTCAGATGGCAGTACATTGCATGGGGAATTCAGCAGCTATATTATCTTCTTATGTATTACTGCTTCATAGAAGAATAGAGGTTGAAACGCCATTTATTATGGAAGCATGTTTATACTGTTTTCTTTTGGTTGATGCTAAAATAATTACTGTTAGAGTCATTGTACAGTGGGCGTGGGGAAGGCTTTCAAGGCGTCAGGATTGTGTTAAGTTTACTGGCTGGTTCCAAGAACATTCCTTTTTATTTGTTACATAGTGATCCTGTACCTAAGCTTGTTTTAAGGCAGAGATGTTAAACTTTTAATTACTTTTTAGAACGGTAATACTAATGAAGCGTGTCATTTTTCAACTTCGTAGCATACTTTCTGTTTTATAGGTGATAGTACTTGAAATTGCAGAGGTTTTCCTTTAGCTGTTATTTAGAGGAGAGAGAGGAAAAAGTCATTGAAGGAAGTGAAGAGAAGGTGGGTGGTTTCCGAGGGACTGGTTCTGGCTTTGTGCAGAGTACTGATTTCTGAATGAGGCATATTTTGTGTTGAAGTGATGAGCTGCTGAGAGGATGCTTATGTAAAAAAATATGATCCATCAAACTACTGCTCCTTGAAAACAGAATGTATAATGAACATGGCCATGATTCTTGGTTTCAAAAACTTGTTCAGTGGTTTGGTTTTTAATTCAGATGTAATGTACGTATCGTATACAGACAGAAATCTGTGTAATTCATCATTACTGATAGACTTGAGATTTGCATTTCAGCTAGTCTAAGAAACAGCTTGAAACTCTGCCTGGAGACAAGCACTTCTCAAATTCCTTTTTTTCACTTAAGTGTTATCTACAGTGTTTTTCCTATTTTTTGATACAAAATGTATTTTTTAATAACTATGTAAATTGAAGTAAGTGAAGGAAGTAGACATATCAAAGTATGTGCTTAGTATTTTACATGATATTCAAAAGCTAAACCAGTTTGAGCTTGTTTAATAGCTAAGTGTTGAATATTCTCCAGAGTTTGCTGTTGAAGGTTTAAATAAGCAGGTGAAAATCCCTGTGGGATGAGGAAATTAAAACTTTTTTTTTCATGCCTGAGGTGCTTAAGTTTTGTTAATCCACCAAGTTTTCAATTTTTGATCAGACATTTATTACAGAAATTCATAGTCGAGGCTTATTATAATTTTGGATTCTCCAAAGGGCAAAAAATAAAATAAAATAAATCTCTATTGCATACTTTTGAGGTGGAAGAAAGGTTTCTTTGCAATATACTGATAAGTTTTACTAGCATATCACATCCTCCAAGTTTGGCAGTGGGAGGAGAAAGGAAGAAGAAAGTTCCTTCCAAGTACTTCATTATTCACTCTCTTTTCTATTTTCTTAGACTGCTGCCTTATGGTGAAAACATGAATAAATGGAAATATTGTATTTCATCTAGAATAGTAATTGCTGATGTATCCTATCTGTGAACAACTTTGTTGCTTTCCTGTTATGTATCTGCTGGCTGGCAGGTTAGATGCATTTCTTTAATGTTTCAATGTGAAATATAAATCCTGCTAAAATACTAAATTGGGACTATTCAAGCCAAATAATTTAAGATCTTGTATACCTGTTTTTTACCTGTTATTTCTAAGGGTGTTTAAACTGTACGAAAGTGAGCACTGTTTCTTCCTTGTTTTTAAGAGTAGCAGTGACATACAGCGCAGTTTTCTAGTGTGAAAACTGGTCTTTTAATTATTAACTTTGAAAAATTGTTTGTTCTAGTAAAAAACTGTTCCGATAGCAACAGACTTCTTAATTATAAAAAAATGCTACTGTGAGGAAAAGTATGCGTCTATATATTTGTTCAAACTGAAATTATGAGTATTTCATTTCTGCTGTAATTTAGCTGATCTTTTACAGACCTGGATTTGTAAGTCAGTGGTTAGCTCATGCAGCTGATAAGCTGCAACATGGGAATAGTTTTTTGGAAATTCTTTAATGGATGTAATAGTGTTCTTTCAGTTCTGGAGTTAATTGGCTACAGCTACAGAGGTTCATATTTGTTCTTTCAGTCATTTCTGGTAAGGCTGCAGTTACTAATCTACTGGCACTCTTCAAGCTTTTGAAATAGTTGATTGGAAACAATCTTCGTTTTTGTGTGTGTTCTTTTACAGTGCTAAGGTATACACATCTATATGTATCTTGAGTGATTTTTCATGAATGTACTGTAAATTTAGTTTTGAAGGTTTGTAGAAATGCCTACTTTTAGCATAAAATAGAATAGAAAGAAACCTGTCACTGCTGCATGGTTAAAAATGTACCTGCATGCAAGAATACTTGATATCTTGAGTTAAAATTATGTAATTACTTGTAATAGATTAATATTTTGAGCACTGATGACCACAGAAGTAGCAAAAATATTTCCTACTTTGCAATTTCAGTTATAACGTGTGCTTCTTAAGAGTACTCACTTTTCATCCTTTTCTTTGCAGCAGATAATAATAGCACTTTTTTTTTTTTTTTTTTTTTTTTTGGTTTTTATGTTTAGCAGGGAAGGATGTGATCAGGGTGTCCTCAAAAGTTAGAGGTTTTGTTAGTGCATTAAAACCAATTTTGTAAGAACAGTACCCTCTAACTACAGCAGCTATTCTCGAGGACTCTGGGTTGGTGATAATTCTGTTTTGAATATTTCAAATAGAACTGAAGGCTTTTGCTTAGCAACTTGCCTTGTGAGTCAGCAGGCACTGGGGACGTTAAGCTTCTATTATTTCTGAAATTAATATGAAGTGTCTTGACACAGAAGTAGTCCAGGTCTTTGACAGTGATATGGAAGACATGCTTTAATAACAAAATACCAATTAATAATGTTTCCAAGTTTCATTTTGTAGTTTTACGGTTCAGTGCTGTTTTTGTGTGGTAATAAAGTGAGATTTTGATAGCTTGAATTGAGAAATGTTAATTGTTTGCTTCATGAGTACAGTTGATAAGCTAAATTAGGTGATTAAAAATGATTAAAATTATATTTGAACTCCTGAAAATATAGCCTTTTGTTACTCTTGTACGTGAATATTATAAGTTACTTATTCCAGTCTCAGTAAACAAACTGTTAAGTGTCATTACTGGGAAAAATACACAAAATGTTTCTTGGAGAAGGTATTTTGGGGAGTTACTTATTAATAAAAAAAAAAAAAAAAAAAAAAAAACTGAAAGAAACCTAATGAAGTTAAACAACTTGGCTTAGAAGAAGCTTCTGGATAGGTCTCACCTGGTACTCAAGGCAGACCAACTCCCAAGCTGGGTCAGCTTGCTGAAGGCCGTCTCCACAGAAGCTTTTGATACTGGCAGGGTGGCCTGCTCCTCTCTTCAGCCACTCTGTGGGAACATTCTTTTTCTCTCTTATGGCCAGTGGGAATTTCACTTGTTTCTGTATGTCTGTTTTGCATTTTGTTGTTTCATTCTGTGTGTTGTCTCTTTAAACCATTTTCAGGTAGTAGGGAGGAAAAAGTTCTTCCTTTGGCCTTTTTTTCTCTGGTCTGTATAAACCCATTAAACTCTCAGCTTCTCCTCCTATGGGTTGTGGTCCAGGCCCCCTGTACTGTATTCAGGTTGTGGGTCTTCTCTCAGAGTGGAGACTCCTGAAACTGGGAGCAAAATTTTTAAGTGCCTTTGTGCTGGGAGGAGGGGGAACTGTAGCATCTCTTGGTTTGCTGGCTATTATCTTACTAACGCACTTGAGTATGTTGTTAGTCTTTTATCAGTGTATGGAAACACTGATTTGTGTTTGAGTTGTTAAATGCACATCTTTTTCCTTGCTTAGTTTCTAAGCAGTGTCAACCTTGTTAATGATTTTGCACTTTCCTTTGCTTTGTTCATCCAAGTTTTTGTCCCACTGTTCTATCTCTGATCACGTGCAAAAAGTGATGCCTGTGTAGAAGCCTGAGAGTATGACACATACAGAGATAATTCCTCAGAATGTTTTCCCAGCTTTTAACTACTGGGGTTGAGGAAATTCCTTGTAGGAACATTTCCTTTCTCTTAAATAGGTTTTGATGTATTTCTTCTGCATGAGTCTGTGCAATTGTTTTTTGAACCCATGTAAAATTTTAGTAGCCACAGAATATTGATTAATAACTTCATCTGTTGTATTAACAACTCTATTCCTAAGTTTGCTGAATTTCCCACTTGCTAATTTTGAGACAGTGAATAACCAATCTCTTTAATGTTGCTTGTGACCATACAGTTACTCTAAGCCCCTTTTCCAGTCTTCTTCACAGTGAAGAATCCTATTCTTTGTAGTAAATCTTCAAAAGAAAGATGATTTGTATGTTTGACCTGCTTTGTATCTGTCAAATAAAGAAAGGTGGGCAGAAAACAGAGAACCCTGAAAGGAGGATAAGAAAATAAGCGATCTGAAGAAGTCAGAAAGAAGAAAATTAGGGCAGCTACATTGCAGATGTGTATAACACAATCTGTCATCATAGACGAAAATACTGAAAATGAAAATATGTGAAAATATGGCACGGTGCGGAAGTGGTGTTTTTCCTTTCTCCCTTTCCCCCAAGAAAGTTAATTTACCGCTTACTAAGCTTGAAGAATTACGTCCAAGTATCAAAATTGCTAGTGTATGACTTTTGATAGTGGGGTTCCTTTTAGCCCCTCAGGTATTTGAGTCTGAATAGAAGTCACACCTACTGTCTGTGGGTGTGACGGTGTGGGCAGTCATTTGCAGTTACAAGAGGCAGGGCTTAGCTTATAGGGGCTTTCGAGAGACTTAGTGACTGGATGTGGATATGTTCATAGCTCATTAAACATGCAGAGTGGAAGATGTACCTTTGTCATACTACCTTTGCCTTTGACAACCACATACCTGTTCTGTTGCTTAGCAGCTGAAGAGTGGGATCAGTCATTTTTTCTCAGCTGACAGCTGATTTTTGAGATGCCGTCTCAGTTCTTGCATGTCTGTCCACATCTGTTGGAGTCCTGTCCCATCTTACACCACGACTTATATTTTTCTGCAGAATACAGATGGATATTTTGCTGTCTACTGCTCCGATTTTGAGTAAGAGCATCATGTGATTACTTGGCTTTCCAAAATTGAAGACATTAATGTAAACTTTCTCTTCTCACCCCCAAGACTGCCTTTGTGTGTGCCCTTTGTGCTCTTCAGTCCCTGTGTGCTATCATCTCTCCTATTCCTTGTTCCCTGCTCTACCCTATACTGTTTGTTTTCTTGTATCACTCTCTAGCAAGCATCACCGTGTGTTATGGCTGGTTTGTAGCTAAGCAGGTTCTTCATTTGACTGGTAATCAGCAAACTGAGAGCCATGTTTTATTTCCCTTTTCTGTAGTGTCACGCCTAGTTTGTATGTCTTGCTTCTATCTAGCATCCAATTTCTATGGAGTCTGAGGAAACTTGCTGTCTTTAGGACCTCTGTTTCTCTGTCAAATTTAGCTGAAATTTACTGGTCTGATTGGGATTTGTTAATGTGTCATGGGTGCTGGAAACACTGTATCAGTGTATAACCAGTGTTTTCTGTAGAAAATTGATTCAACTGCATTTTAAAAACTTTTCAGTTTGTTCGCTCAAGGAAACCAGGCTTCATGTGAAAAATTTCGTCTGAAGAGTGTTTTTTTTTTTTTCTTTTTTTTTTTTTTTCCCCCCCCCAAAGCACTGAATACAAAAGGATGGTGGATAAATATGGCTAAAGTATTTGTTTTCTCCTTACACTCATTAGTTCAGCATAGTGCTTTTCTCACCTGTTCTCAGAGTAGGTGAAATGGCTACTGGCTCAGGCCCTGGGGATTTCAACTATGTATTCTGCCTCCTGTGAGAGAGTATTCTACTATTCTAGAAGTAGTCCTTTTTCTTTGATGACATTCCACTTCTTGAAAGCAAGCAAACTTCCTTACTTCCTTGTGATTTTCCTCAGCATCTCAGGTTAGCAAGTCCGTCTTTTTTTTTTTCCCCTTTGTCTCTGTATTTTTTAACACTTGGAGCAACTCAGCAGAAGAAACCATCAAAGACTCAGATACTGTAGCAGTGAAACAGTGGAGAGGTGCTAGTGTTCATGCGGGGAATCTGAAAGCAGAAGTTAGGAACTTAGATATTCTCTTTATCCTTCTCCATTAGATTTTCTTGCTAGTACTCCTCCCTTATGTGGCAGAGATCGAGGGCAGGTGTATGCTATGGTGTTTAGCTTTTAACACTTTGGATGGAAGTAGATTGAAATTTAACTGTCTGTAAAACCTGTAAGAAAAGCAGAGTCTGAAGTAGATGATGGTGAGATTAAAAAGGAAGAGTTGCAAGTTTCATTTAATGTTCAGTACACTGAAAAGATAACAGGAACGTGGGTTCCCTGACACCACGTTTTCACATTTGTGAGTATATTAACTCCTATCAAATACCTCTAAAGCAAAAAGAGAAAAACATTTAACAATAAAACTATTTACCAGCTTACCATGATAAATACTTAAGTGTTTCTCCGTTCTTTTTGGATATACTTTCTGAATACTGTTAAAAGAACACTGGGCTTCAGAAAACAACCAAATGGCCTTCATTGAAATGATACCAGGAAAAAGTAGAGAAAAATGTACTTATTTTGCTAGTTTCTTCTAACTTTGCTTTTCATCCTTGTATGTCACTTCTCTGTGCCAAAGCTTGCATTGTTCGATTGGCAGGGGCCTGTAAGGATCACCAAGTCCAAATCCTGGCTCCACGCAGGACCACCCAAAATTCAAACCTTCAGAGCATTGTCCAAATGCTCCATCAGGCTTGACGCTGTAACCACTGCCCTGGGGAGCCTGTTCCACTGCCCAGCCACCCTCTGGAGAAGAATCTTTTCTAAATTCCAATCTGACCCTCCCCTGATGCAGCTCCATGCTGTTGCCTCAAGTTCTGCCACCAGAGAGGAGCTCAGCACTGCCCCTCCGCTCCCCTCCCCTCCTCATGAGGAGCTGTAGCTGCCGTGAGGTCTTCCCTAAGTCTCCTCTTCTCTGGATTGAGTAAACCAAGGAATCTCAGCTGCTCCTCATTTCTCTGAACCTTTCACCACCTTCATAACTGTCCTTTGAATGCTCTCTAATACTAAAGTTGATGCTGTTTGTGGAAAAGCAGGATGATGTTTAGTTCAGCAAAGAGTGAGTAAAAAGGGACAAAGCAAGTTTGAGATCAGTGTTCTGTGTGATGTGGCTATTTGAGCAGTCTTAAGGATCTGAAAGCTATATTTTTTGTTGTCAAGCCATTAACTTCTAACTTCTTAGGGGTAAATAGCGTAACGACCTTGCTAAGTGCTGGAAGCACTTTCAGACAGTTATCTATAACATCAAAGAGATGGGGACAGTCCTGTTTGTGGAGAAGGATGTGGAAATGCTCTCAAGAGGAACATATTCTTTTATTTTTGAGGCAAGATTGGATAAATTCTTAAAGAATAACAACCTGTAAAGACAAATAGTGGAGTATAAAGAATAAGCGCAGTCTGCGTACTGGAAAACAGAATCCCTTACTGTGGTATGTTAGTAGGCATCTACAGCTTGTTAGTGAAATTGAGAGAGGCTAAAAGGGAAGTGTCTTTCATCTAATTTTTCAGTTAGTTATATGTAAGGAAAATAAGAATATTTTCCTGTGTTTGATGTGAACTCTGATGTATAGAAAGTATTTTTGAACCTTTAAGGTCCTGAGGAAGTTCCATAGCATGTGACATTATGAATTTAACAAAACACATGTTGCCTAAATAAAAAATGACAAGCCAGATGAGATGCCAAGTTGCGTTCTCTGAATGTACTTAGGAAAGTACTCTTGACGTGCCTCCCACTATTACTGAGGCTTTCACCTTCTCCTTAATTGTGGACAGAGATTGAGAGAAGACTGTGTGTCAGTGCAGAAGGCTGAGTGAGAAGTGAAAGGGTGGCAGTTCTGTGTAGGGATGGGTACAAGCAGGGCTGTAAGGAGAACTAGAGTCTGAATTTCCAGATGCATGGTGCTTGTGATTATTGTGCACCCAGTTCGTACTTAAAAATTCATAGAATACTGACTCCTCAGAGAAGAAGCCATGCAGTTATTTCAAGCAGGACATTCAAATCTCATGTTTCTTTTTGACACTTTTAGCCAAAATCTAGCTGTGTTTAATTCTGTTTTGTAAAAGGAAGGTAATGTCATCTCACCTTACAGAAGTGCTTGAAGGCAGGTTTAATTATTTCATATTTCAGTCAGATTCTCTGAATCCCTAATAGTAGTAATAATAATAATAAAAGCTTAGGGGGAGCATAATTTTGTATTTATTGTGGAGTACAAATAGCAGCTGTTGGAAATAAGAGTGCATATTATGGTTTTTGTCTTTGCCTGAAGTGAAATGTGTGTGTGAGAGATCCTGAGGAAATGGTGCTATGTCATGAAAGACTAAACCATAAATTCATAGGGAAATGACTTCCAATTTGACCTTAATGTTTTCATTTTCTCTCTCTTCTGATATAGTCTTTGAAACCTTAGTGCACCTTTAATACACTTTTTATAGTTTTGAAAGCAACCTGTAGATTTGCAGTACATCCCCAATGGTAAGTTATTAAGAACCTCATTTTTCTGTTCCCGAATTTTCTTTCTAAGTGTGAAAGTACAGTTACAAGGTTGACTTGAGAAAAGTATAAGAGGTTTTGTGTAATTGCTGTTGTTAGCTGGCTGCATACCATTTACTGCAGATTTGGGTTAAGCAAAATAGAAATTCATGTTGGCATCTCTACGGTGAAAAAAACAGCGTTTTTTTGCTGAAAACAAACACCTGCATTAGTAGGAGTCTAGAGGCATTACAATTATGTTCATTAGTCAGTTGTTATAGATTTATTTCTGTAATAGTTTTCTGTTCCAAGGCAGTCATTCAGTGAAGTTTCATCTGAAGTTTCATCTGTTTGTAGGGCTTTTTTTTTTTTTTTTTTTTTTGCCAGGTTGGGAGGAAGTTTGCATATTTCTTTTATTAGAATTGCTCTGGAAGCAGCACAGGAGCAGAAAAAAAAATCTCATATAAGAGTGTTAAGGTTTGGAGATACAGGAAACAAACAAGATAATTACTTGTGCAAATAATATTTTGAAGTTCCTTGATTTTTTCAGGGTAACAGTGTAAAACATATGTATGCTTCTCCACATATAACAGAAAGAAGATATACTTCGATTTACTCCAGCTGTACCTTTCTTAGAGATAAAGTACGTCATCCATAACTATAATCCCATCAATATGCAATTAAAATTCAGAAAAAATATCACCTAATTGATTGGTCCTTTACCTTAAAGTTCAGTAGTGACCTAAAGTTTTAGGTTGTTTCAAAGTGACAGGTGAGACATTTCATGGTATTTCATGTTCTTTTATACATTTTCAGTAACAAGAAACAGAAAATATAAATCCTAAAAATAAATGATAGACATTTAGGAATGTGTGCTCTGTAATAGCTACAGAGAGAGATTTTTTTTTTTTTTTTTGGACTATGTTTGTTGGAGCTGGAATTGTCTGGATAAACACATATCATCCTTGTGCGGCAACAAGTTCAGTCACTGAAGTGTAGGACAGTACAATTATTCATTACTTTCTTGGACCTGCCTTCTACGAGACTGTCTGTGGAGCAGCACTTTCCATCATTTGAGAAAAGAATAGTGAGGAAAAGCAGAGGCCTTTCTAAAAGAAGGAATGTATCTTTGATATTTAGAAGACAGGGTTCTTTTCTTGGGTTACTTAGATCTATATGAACTTTTAAAGTTGTTATTTTTGGGCAAATAATTCCTTTTTTTCCTAGTGCTGTGATTCTGCCCATTTTGTAGACTGTATCTTATTTTCTGACTATTGAAAAAGTTTTGCGGTTGCCTTCAAATATTGGGTAAATCTTAGCCTGGGTTTCAGAAGGCGTAGCTCTTGTATAGATGCCTGCTGTAAAGAATGTACAGTTAGGAATCACGCTCCAGCAGAGAAGAACATAAAGTTTAATTCTCCATCCAAATTCAGTCGTCTAAAAATTTGGTGCCCATATTGAGCTAGTTGCTCTTAAGTCTCGTTAAATTTACAGAAATAATTACCTCTAAAAGGCCATTCATCTCTGTGTAAACTAAGTGCCCAAGATAAGAAAGATAAATCGCTGTGGTGACTGCAAACAGAGCAGTGAGCTGCTTGTTCAGATTTAAATGGCTGGTGTGGCCCCTGCAGCTGTGGTCACTGGATCGCATCAGAATTGTTTGGATAACTGGTATGGCTGCAGACTGCTGCTGTTTTTAGCTGTGTATATATACAACTTCTTTTCAAAACTCAAGTCAGCCCTTGCTGTATTCTGTTGGGTCTCTGGAGTTTTGGATGAGTTACTGCTGTTTGATTCACCCTGAGGTTCTAAAGGCCCAGTTCAGGGGCCAGTGGTGATTCATAAAGTGTTCCTTTTCACCTGGTCAGTTTTTAAAGGAGTACTTTTTTTCTGATATGTTTAGACTATAGCTAAGATGGATGTATAATACAGTTCAGTGATTTTACTAATTTATTTTTTGATCACGGTAGACAACGTGAATTGTTTTCGATTTTTAATTATGTTTTTAATTATAGCAGCAGATTTAATCGCTATATATAATGTATTCTTTTTTTCTTCTGCCTTGGAGGATTCTGTGATGATGTGGGAGAAGATGTGTTTTTTGCATGTATGATCTTTGCAGTATTTATATATTGAGCTGTAGTAACCATTTTGCTTTTTATCTTTAGGTGTAGATTAGAGAGAGTACAGATTTACTCATAAAAAAAAAATACACCTTCTGCTTCTAAATGTTTCCCTCTTCAAATTCAGTTTCTCTTTCAGCATCTTTGTGAGATGAAGTTTTCTACCACTCTTCTATAGCTGTCTGTTGTGACAGAAGCTTTGCTTTTCATCTGTAACCTCAGAGGGCGATGTGCACATGTGACTCAAGTGCCAAGTCCCGCAGGCTGAAGGGCTGTGTGGTGTTATGGATGCGTGGGTGCGTAATGCTGGTCAGGGTGTTGGAGGCTACCTAAGGCTGAGGGCTGGCAACATGCCTTTCGGGAATCTGGCACACATCCATACTGGGAGCTGCTGGTGTCTCAGATGGTGCTGGATTCCCTAATAGAGAGCTCTTAAGTTGGCCAGATGAAGATTTCATGATTCTTGTTACTGGAATAGATTAGTTTTTGACATGTTCTTGTAGCATTTGATTGCCTTGGTTCCCTGGGAGAAATACAGTTTTTAGCCTGAACTGAAAATGTTTACACAATTTCTTTATTAACGTTGGCTGGGCAATGCAGTATTTCTTTTTAATAGGAAATTCCTAAAACAAAAGCATTTATTTTTTATGAAAATAAGCTTTTTCTCCTATGTAAAAGCCATATAATTTATGTTGTTAAAATCCTGGCACATTTTGACTTAAGGTATCACAGCTTGGTGTTGAAGTTTTTGTAGCTTGCAGTGTTGTGGGTTGGCACGATTGATGTTTCTGAGTTTTATAATAGCAGAAATGAAGGAAAAAATAATTGTACATAAAGTAAATAATTAATGTATCTCAGTTCACTTTCACTACTTTGATATTTTTAATTTTTCTCTTGTACTTACATAAGACAATTTAAGACTAACCTAAATGTGAAAATTTCACTTACTAAGGTGGCATAATTGAAGCGGTAAACCTTCTGGATGTGTAGTTTGTAGAGGAAAGGTATGCAATGAGTGTGATTACCTAAGAAAAAAAATCAGATTGCTAGTGAAATTAGGAATGATTCTACAAGATCATGACTTCATAAATTTGGAGAAATTGTAAGTTGTCTGGATTGTACTGGGGAAAACACTTTGATAGTGTAATTCCTATTTCCACTTCTGTATGTAGAAATGTAAAAGGGATGCCAAAATTTCAGGGTGCTACCTGGATGGGGTTATGACAGATTGAGGTAGGATCCCAGTAACCAGCAAAAAAAATTTTTTTTTGTAAATCTTGTAATAATTCAGAATATTGGTTGAAAAAGTTCTTGACTGCATTTGTAAAATTGATCTGGATTTCGCACTGAATACTAGATGTGAAGCTGAAAGATATGTTTAGTAGTCTTAAAACACCAGAGAAGTATTAGAGTCTGAAAAATGTAGTTTTTGGGGGGATTTTCAAACGCTGCTCTGCCGGTGGGACACCTGTTTGTCTTGTTTTGGCATATCTAGAGTATTTCCAGGGTTGACTTGAGTTAAATTTCCAAACATACTTTGTTTTCTTGCTGAGAAATATCTAAACACTGTATGTTATGAGGCATCAAATTTGTTGTATACTATCTGTCCCCTCTCAAAGAAAGGACTGTTTCATATGGGCTGGAAGTGGGGCTTTTTTGCTTTATCTTGTGGTGTTTTTTTTCTTTTTTTGAATACACTGAAACTTTGTGTTTTGTCTTTACTCTTTTATCTGTATTAAGTGTAGCTGTATTTTCTCATGAAGATGCATGCACTGTGGAAAGAAATGAAAATCCAACTGAGTAACTGTAAAGGATTGTTGCTCTTTGTGGCGTTGGCTTATTTGTGGATCAGCACATTGCTGTCAAAACAGATTTTTTTTCAAATTATAAAGAAGCTACTAGTTTCTGAATAGTCCTGTTCCTTTACTTGCAATGAACTGTTTGCTTTTGATTCATTATTAGCATCCGTAGTTTCACACACCAGTTGCAAACAACATTTTTATAGGAGGTTGAAGGTAATATGCATTTAAAAGTACTGTGAAAATATTTTGGAGAACAGATGATCAGTGCAAAAGCAAATCCTATAGTGTATGCATACCTTTATCCAAGAGGACACTGATACTGAATTATTTTTATCTAGAGTAATAGTGTTACTGTAGATGGGCCAAGGGCAAAGTAAACAAAGTTTACAGGAAGAGATAATAAATTTGGAGAAAGTAGACAATCTTTTGGTCTCTGAATCCTTTCATTAGATTTTAGCAGTGAGCAAAGTCTGGGTAAATACGGATGAGTGTAGATGCAGTTTTTCTGGATCAGCACCCAAGCTTTTTATACTTCAGATCTTCTGAGAGAAAAGAGAATTTAGCACTTGAGAGACAAGGAGAGAAACATGGGAGCAGGGTCAGTCTTTCTTTGGAGATCGTGCCTGAGACTTTGAGGTAGCTGATTTATGAAAAAGATTCTCCTTGGTGTCTGGGAGTTTTTGTCATTGATTGCTTGAATTCTTCCTGTGGTGCAGTAGTTTAGTTCTGTCTGTAAAGCTTTTCCTCAATACAGTGAATCTCTCAAATGTGAATATACCTTTGCTTTGTGTGTCTTGGTTTCAGGAGTCAGGTGAATAAAAAACACTACATCTGCATTAAAAGAATGGGAAGTTGTGTTCTGAAGTGTTTTCCCATGGCATCATCCTAGCATAGGGAGATAAACATCAGTATACAGATGCAGAACTCACCAATGCAAAGCAGTTACGGTATGCTGAAAATTAACTTCCTTTAGTCTACTCCCTTCATGCTTTAGTAAGATAAGTTGTAGCTCTTTAAGACAGCTCAGGCTAATGTGTGAGCTCTAGGAGCAAGTCTGAGCCAGAATATTAGATTCACAATGATAAAAAGCTTGGCTAATGTCCTTTAAGAAGTACATGACAGTTCTGATCTTCCAGTAAAAATCATTAGCTCTTGGGAGTTTGTAGGGACTGGGCTTGGGGAAACATACTGAACAGTCTAACGAGCTTACAAAAGTGCTTTTACAAGCTGAGATACTTTATAACACAAATACACTGCTTTGTTAAATGTAGGAAGGGAATGAATTTACCTTTTGGAGCAAAAGGTTGCTGTACCTGCTTGAACATAACAGTAAGCTGCTATTTTGATGGCAAACCATGCTAAGTTTCCATAGAAAGGATTGGAACTACCACTGAGAGGTTCCAAATAATCTTGGCCCAAATTTCACTACTACAGATAGATGTAGTGTCATTTCTTTTTTTTTCTTTTTCCCTCCAGGGAAAGACACATTCATTTTTCTCTATTGTACTGGCTCAGCCACCTGAATTTGTCATAGCAATAATTTTGTTGTAAGATGCTGCCAGCAACTACTTGGCTGTCATCCTGCAACAAGAATAGCCTGCATCCAAGTTCTGATGCTAACTCCTGTGTAGATTAACCTCTGTAACCCACCTCAAATAAGCACACGCTGTCTGTGTGGAACAAATCTGGCCTATTTATAGGAATATTCTGCCTGTATTAGATAGCTTGCATGCTAGATATGTAGTTAATATCCCTAGCGGTTGTTGCTGAGAAGCTTCCCTACTTTGAGATAATGTCACTGAGAAACTACCCTTTGAGAAAGTAAATCCTCTTTTGGTCATGTGCATTAGCAAGCACCAGTTACGTCAGTTCACTTTCATCTGACATATGCCATGATAACTAGCAGCCTTTAAGTGCAAGATGTTATGACCTGTGATCCAGGATGTCATGAGAGAACTGGAAACACTGCAAAGCATACTGTAAGCTATCATCAAGTTAAACATAGGATGCTGTACTTGAAAGCTAACTCTCAGGATAGTCCAATAATCTTGTACAGGGAAAATTCAATTGAACATTCTCCAAAACGTGAGCTATTGAACAGACCTTTTAGGAGAAACATCAGAAAGTTAGGAAAACGTTGTTTGCTTGTTTTCTCACATCTAAGTCCACTTTAATAGTGAGAAATAGTCTTTTTTTTTTTTTCCTCCCCCCCCCGAGCATTTCATTATGTCACCCAAATAATATGAAGTATCATGAGGGATGTGATAAAATAGGAGTGTTACTGTATGAAGTGCTCTACCTTTCTCATTCAATGTCTTTGATTTATCTGTGTGGATTATCTTCATGTTGAAAATTCTTGGCTAGAAGTCTGACAATATTACCTCTAAAATGCCTTCTTTTCACTGTATGTAAAACCAAATGTTTTTATACTTCGTGTTTTTATGAACCTGGTGGTAGAAAACATTCATAGGCTTTAGTCATTGTTTCTGCCTCTTTAGATTTTTCCATGTGAAAATGAGTATCTTAAAACAGTCAGACAACATTATGTTCTATAAACAGTTTGGTAATTTTTCTGTGCTTTTACAAACAAATACAACTGGATGACAAGCAACAGCAAACACAAATTCAAGAACAAGGCATGACAAGTTGTGACAAGGAAAAAGCATAGTTTTGTCTTGTATGTTTAATAAAGCTTTTTTTTTTTTTTTTTTTTTTTTTAATGTGTTTAATAGCAAGCATGGCTTATGTACAGCAAGCACAATTGTTTGTAAGATAAGGGAGCATGTACAGCAAGAGACAAAGTCAAACCTGGATGGTTGCAAGCACTTTGAGGCTTCAGGATTTAAAATGAACTTTAAAGAGGATACAGAATGGAAGGGAAACAAAAGGAATATATTTGAATAGGTGTGTTGCAGATTATTGTATGCGTATGTAGGATAATCAACTGCCTAACAGAATTCAAAAGCAGCAAAACAGCAGTCCTGCAAAAAAAATCATGAGTTTTTTCCCTATTATTTATTGCATACTTTACACAATATGATGTAATATTATGCAGTTGAATGGGGTATAAAAAAAAAACAACTGGTTATTAATTCTTGTTCTGGTTGTTAATTGGTTATGGTGTTGATAGATACCTGAAAATGTTCTTTCATTCTGGTGGTCAGTGCTGTGAGACATTAGCTGGAGTTAATTTGGGTGCAGCACTCTAGGAAAGATGTATGGGTGAGGAGAAGAGGAAGAGAGAAAATAGTAGAGAATGAAGAAACACTGTAACCTTTTAGGGAAAGGCTAAAAGAGTTCGGGCTGTATAGTTTAAGAAGGGAAGCATAAGAAATTCGAGTCTCCAAATAGTTAAAACTCTCGTAACTGTCAAATACTTTAAGAGCAGTGATAGTCAAGGAGAGGTCGAGAAATATGCACATGACTTTTAAAACTATTTCTAAAAGTATATCTGGGTAATATGATTTTCCTTCTAGAATTTGTGTGACATCAGAGGCAAATATTGATAATATTCAAAATTATCTTGGAAAATTTGATACTTAGTTCATGTTTGTATTTCTTTTGGAGCAGTTTTTGTCTTGTCTGTTTTGGTATAGCTAGTGAAATTTAAGTCCTTCTGTTGTGTTTCATGATGAAGTTTTTAAATGTTTTCATTTATTTTGGCAGAGAACAGATTGTTGTCTGGTGGTAGACTTGGCTTTTCTAGGCAGTGGAATGCCAGAAGCATTACAGCCTCACTTTGTACCTTACAATAATAATTTAGCATAAACACTATAATTGCTGTATTTACCTTCATTTCATAATCTAGAAAAACATCATTATAAATTACATAAATTTAGAAGGCTGTAACATCAGTTTGAGTGCTGGAGGAAAAGAAAAATGGTACTAAATTGATTTTAAAACAAACAAAATAAACCAAGGTGGTTCTCATTCTCATTCAAATTTTCACTTTCTGCTTCACCCACGTTGAAAAAGAATGATTTCTGCGTGTGAGGGGTTCTTAGCTTTTATGTCTGGTCAGCTTTTTCAATTAAAGCCATCTGAGAGGGTGATTTTGGGGGTGCTCTGTGTCACCAAACTACAGGCTTCTATAATGTAGGCAACTAAATAATGGTGTGATCTTAGCTTTTGATGCCTGATAATGTTGGTAGATTGGAATGAGATGGTATGTTCCTATCTGTTGAGGAAAACTTACCTTAAAAAGACAGCCAAGCAAAAATGCTAAAATTGCATTTGGTTTCTTAGGAGTGGTTATATAACATCTAGAAGCTGTACTTGTGACCGATTTAAAAAAAGAAAAAATAAAATCAATATCAGTAACACAAAGATTCAATTGCCTACATTTATCTGTGTGATAGTTTCTTGCAGGTCTGTTTCAGTACTGGAACCATTATTGATTCTCAATTCCTTCCCAAGTCATTAGTTGATGAAAATACATACTAAGTTCCTGTACAGTAAATTACCACTTGATTAGTTCTATTATACAAGCTCAGAACTGGTCTTGTTTAATTCTTGTCTGGCTTTTTATAGAACGGTGAGCTCTGTAATCGGTCATATAATCAGCTTGGTTGCACAGAGGCCACGTATGTCTTGACTGTTTGCTGTATGTCTCACAAATGTCAGGAAAGCGGGTCGTTAGGTTGCAACCCTTTTATAATTTTGGAAGACGTATGCCTTTAACCTCTGCTGAGGCAGCAGTATCGAATAAAGCAATTCTTGCTCTCAGGGAAAAGATGGAAAACCTACAGCACAAAACTATTAGATGTATGGGGGTTTAGTATCTTCATCTCTTTTGTGTCAGCAACTGACTTTTACTTTCTCTTATACTTAAATGTAGAGTGTATATGTTAATTACTTGTTAATTACTTGTTAAAGGATTAGCAAACCATCCTAAAGAAGCTTAATAGCTTTTGGTCCAAGGTGTGAAATGAAAAAAAAAAAAAAAAAATTAACTGACCTAAATGACTGACATCTGTGAAATTGTGCCATTTTTCCAGTTAAATTTAAAACAATGAAAATAAAAGCAAATATATAATAAAACAAAATACACACTGAAATGTGATTAATGTACATTAACTGAAGGTGCATAATTTTAAATTATTTAATATTAGTATTAGAATAGTTCATTTGGAAGGGCTCTAGAGAGATCCAGTCCAACTGTCTGACTTCAACAGAGTTAGCTAAAAGTTAGTTGCATTGAGGCCAAAAGCCTCTTGAACATTGGTGGGCTTGGGACATCAAACATTTGGCTGGGGAGCCTGAAAGTGTTTGACCACTCTCATGGTAACGAAACTTTTCCTAATGTCCAGACTGAACCCCCTATGGTGCAGCTTTGTGCCATTCCCATTTAAAGTCAAGACTATGTTTACGTATTTAAATATAATGTAATGTCAAAATACGTTTCCAAATTGGATTAAAATAATAGATTGATTGGAAGAGATCTTTCAAATTATCTTCATTCAAGCTTTTGCTTCGAGTAGGACTCCAGATCAGAGTGGCTCTCAGTTTACCCAGCTGTGTGTTGAGGAACATCCTGTGTCCAAGGCTGGAGGCCCCACTCTGGGGAGCGTGTACTTCATAACCTGTAGTGGCATTTTGTATTGAAAATTAAACAGCTCATAATTTCCTTTGACATTTATAACTGAGTGTTATGTACAGCTGCACTGCTCCTGTGTAATTCTGATTTGATTTGTGTGCTTTTATAATGCCGTGTCTTGTGTTGTTTTGAAAATAGATCCTAGTATTCTTTGTGCATTTTGGACTGCTGTTGAGCCATGAGTTAGTGTCCAGAAAATAACAACATGACTACATGTTTTTCATGAATGATTACTAAGGTAGAGCGAGTACTGAGCTTTGCAGTGTTTGTAGTTTTTTCCTTTTCTATGTGCACTACTTTGGATTTATTGATGTTGAAATCCACCTGACATCTCATTGTGTAGTCACAGAGGGCAGTAAGCTTTCAGATTTTGGTATAGTCTGGATCTCTGTAAAATCATCACCAGCTGTTACCTTGCTGCCTTGTCCTTTGTCTTAATGCTTGTTGCACACAGTGCAGACCAGTGTGATGCATCTGTTGTTAATTAATCCTCTACAGTAGCACCCATTATGTTCATATCCTTCCTTTCCTGCATTTTGTATGTGATGTCAAAGGCTTCTTCTTCTTTTGGCTTAATTATTCAATTATGTAAGTGCTTTTGGTGGAGGATCTTATCAAAAGCTATTCAACAGTCTTTCCTTTCCGTCTCCCTGCCACGTTGTTCTCCTGCTCATTTTCTTCATCCTTAAAAGAAGTCTGATGTCTGCATGGTGGACATCTTCCATCTCCAAGAAATACATCTTCAGCCAAGTGCTCCCAAGCCCACAAATTAGTCTTCCATTTTGCCTACTCAGCATGGTTTGCACATAAGGGTCTTCAGTTTCTAGGATTAAATGTGACATCTGCTTTAAAAATACTGTGTGATGTTTTAGTATTTTCTGTTCTATCCGCACAAGTGTTGATTTAATGCAGGTCAGCAATTTTGTATTTGGGCTTTAGTTGAGCTCTTGGGCAAACAGTTTTGTTACTGCTGTTGTTATTCTAAACCCTTTCTTAATGCAATATTAGTTTAAGAAACTTGCTGGGATACATGTTTCAACAATAACATTAGTTTGGAAACCTTCCAAATCTCAGTTGTGGAGATTTAGTTCAGAAGTAGAAAAAAACATTTAACTTGTGTTATTACAGCTCTTGCTTTCTTGATTGTTCCTTTTACATGTCAGTCATTTATCAACCTTGTCATCTGTCAGGCTTCGTGAATCTCCTTTGAAAATTTTAATTAGTTGTTACCTTTTATCAAATTAATCCTCCAGAATATTTTCTTGATCAGTCTTTCTGCTGACTTCTTTTTGTTTGTGCAGTTGGAATGATTAATCTCCCTTTTCCTTTTGAAGCATGTCAGGTTTTGCTTTTTAAATGTATAATTCACTACCACTTCACTGCTGGCTTGGGCAAAATGATAACAATGGTATTGGAATGAAGTTCTTTGGGAAACCACGAAGATAGCTTTTTATCTTTTTTTTTTTTTTTTTTTTTTATCAGGAAATGTTTATTTTCCTCAGTTTCAAAATAATTTTTGATAATATGTTAAGTATTGTTGGTTTTGAGCTTTTGTCTGTTTCTTGAAATTGATAGAAACTCATTTTCTGTATTTGTGAGATTCTGTTTGTAACAGAAAATGTATATAACTCTTCACCTTGTTGACTTCACAATAAAAAGATGCAGCCAGTGGAGCGGAACAGAGTTCTCACTGTGACTCAGATGCTCCCAGCCTTACATACGTGGTTGTGAAATAAGTGATTTCTGTGTCTGCATTTTGCTGTGATTGATGATTACCTCTGGGTTATGGCACTTGGGTTGTTACCTCCATTGAAGTAAGTTAGGCTCTGTGTCTCTTGTGGTCACGAGGGACTGAAAAAATGGGAATACAGTCATGTGAGAGAGACTAAAGCTCCTAGACTGATGTTGAACAGCTGCTGATTGCAGTGCTTCATTTAGGGGAAAATTTGATTGGGGGAAAAATTATGCTGTTTTTCATCCTTTCAATTCATTTAATTCTCTAGTTCCTAAAGAATATTTTAGATTTTGACATCTTTAATACAAAAAGTTTGTATGTTGTTGGATAATTTTTAATGTAAACTGATTGTCAAAATATTGATCAGTAACTTCTGTTATAAAACTCAAAATAGCTGTTTATTTACATTTATGTAAGCCTTGAGGGTAGTTCCCTTTGCATATACTAAAAGTGCTGTTCATGCAATTTAGAAGAATATCACACAAAACACCTCAAATATGCAGTTCTACAATATATTAAAAGCTACCACATGCAGACCTGACAACTTTGTAGTTTTTCTCCTGTCCTTCAGTGATTTCTTTGCTATTTAGTATTTCCCATTTACAAGTGTCAACTAAGAGGCTGGCGTTACAGCATTCAATGAATGTCTACTTCTTGCTTTCTGAAAGCATAAGCATAAATTCTGCAGCAGTGCAGCTCTTTCAGAGAGGATCCTGCGACCAGCCTCTTGTAAAGCTGTTTGATGAGTTGTACCAATTCCCAGGATTTCTGTTTCTTGCTTAGGGCTTTACAAGTGATCATTTTCTCTTCTGTTAGAAGCTGAAATTTAAAAAAAAAAAAAAAAAAAGTTGGGTTTTCAAGTTTTGCTTCCACAGTTTGTCTAAAACACGGCATGTGAAATAGATTAGATTTAGGAAAGAGAAAATGTAGAATCTGTGTCTTCGGATAACTGCTACAGTGTTGCTTAGTTTTACATTTTGTTTAATCACAAACTTAAGTTCCTCTCTCACTTTTCTGCTGTAAAATACTTATTATTCTGATAGGATATTGTTCATAATATAGTTTTGAGCTCTTTCCTTGTCTTAAATAAAAAGCATTCCCAGGAGTGGGCATTTCATATGAGGAAACTTGCAAAAACTGTAACATAACTTCAGCACACTATGGGATGTACTGTTATAAATACTTGGTTAATGCAAGTGTTAAAATGTGTTCTCTGTTGTGGAATAACTTGGAAAAGAAGTGTGTTGAAAACCTGTTTTTCATACCTCATTTCTAGAACAGAGTAGTTTTAGGGAGGCTGTGGATGGAAATGTGCCAATAATTAAAAAGAGAGGAGTTGTGTGTGGGTCTGGGGAGGTGTAAGCAGGAGTCAGGCTAGCCTAATAATAGCCTAATAGTTCTGTTTGCATGTCAATCTTATTAGAGAATAATTCTGAAGCTATCACTAGTTAATAGAGGTTTTTATAAAAATAGTCCTCTTTGGAAATGACAGTAAAGCTGACTAAAAGTGGTGGCATAAATAACACAGACTTTGAAGCACTTGACATTGCAGGCAGTGCTGGGGTGCTCTGTCTCTAGTGACCCCCAGCAGGGGTCTCATCATTAAATCCCATCTCAGATATAAGGCAGCTTCTCTCCCCTCCCATATTGTAGAAGGGGGGAAAAAAAGCTGTTCATCAGGGCCAGTGGCTGTTCCAGACTGTGCCCCTCTCTTATGTTGGTAGGGGCAAGGAGGTGAGTCTGTTGGAAGAGGTGGGAGCAGAGGAGGCTGAAAGAACTGCTCAGTGGGTATCACTCATGCAGTGAAATAACTTTTGTGGTGTCTGGTATTGTGTATGTTTAAGATCGCAACTCTGAAGTTATTGGTCTTTTGTTTTTACTGAAAGTTTTAGGCAGGAGTAACCTAGGATGAAGCTACCGCATTGATTTTGCTTAAAGCACTTCAGGCTTTATTTCTTTTTTCCCCTTTTCCTAGACTGAGCTTTCTTTAGGTCGTGGTTTCACTGGCAAAATAGACTTTACTCTAGGATAATTAACTTGTGCTTGCGTCTCAAGATGTGCGGGGGGCGGAGGAGAGGGAATAGGAGGAATCAATGACTAACATCTTGCTTTTGGTAGATTTTTATATATATAAAAATTTTTCTATTTTTAAGTTCTAAAAATACGTTGGCTTTCTTAGATGGTGTTTTTATTGAAAGTCAAACGTTACAGATACCTGAAGGGAGGTTAAGGCCTTGAAGTTTGTCAGCTAAAACTGTGAGAATTGGAGCTTGGGAATGCATTTTTCATGAGTGCCGTGCTGGAGTTTCAGCTTGACCTGGGTTAGAGACAGCACTTAGTGTTGTTATATGTCCAGGAGTGAAAAGTTAGGGAGCTAGGATACATGTTTAGCTGCCCAGGGAGCCCAGGTGCTGAATTGGCTATGCAACAGTTCTGTGAATGTCAGTAATGTTTTGAAAGTAGAATTGGTATCCAGTCACCTAAACAGCAACCTAATTGCAGCCACATTTCTGTAATTCTCAGTGAGTTTTCTGGGTGTGTTGTAAATAAGTGGGATTCTGCTAGCAGTCTCTTCCCTCCCCCCCCTCCTCCCCCCACCATTAAGGAGTAAAATGGGGAAACAGTTTAGATTAAGTTCCTGTAATGCAGTTATATGTCTGATTGGACCATGCTAGAAAGAACAACCATGGAAGGCGCACTGTCAGCATGTGAGGCATTGTCTAGGTCAGGCTTTATTTGATACTCTCATTAAGTACCTGAATGGTGAAGCATGAAGCTCTGGGCTTAAACACAAGATAAAGCTCTGTAGGAATGCAGAGCTGTTAGTGAGCAGCATTGGGATTCAAAGTAAAATTAACAAACTGGAGAAGTGATGGGAGAACAAAATCACGCCTGGCTAGCAATGATCATCTGTGTAAGTACAGAGAATAAGGCTTTGTGACTGCAAAAAGGAAAGGCACAGTCTCTTCCCCACAGATGTGGAGAAAGCAAGAAGCAACAGGAGGCAATGCGGCAAGGCTAGACATGAGGAAAAAAAATCCCTTCAGTGAATGTCAGGATAGTAATTGTAAAAATTGCCAAGAATACTACTGAAAACAACAGTGGAGTTTATTTTGTCATTACTGACAGACGTTTGCCTTGCAGATGGAGAAGTGTTTGGTCCTAATTTTGTCAGGACTTAGGAATCCTTTTCATAACTCCTCTGTTCTTCTTCACCTTCAAGTTCTGTTTTATTTTCTCCAGTAGTTTGCATAATACTACATCATCCTTTCAACGTCTGAGCTTTTTATTTTAAAACAGAGCAATGTCAGTTGCCTACCCAGCATTATGCAGGTTAGAGGGCATGAAGAAGCCTTATTTTTAAACCTGATTTTCATGTTTAGCATAATAATGTTTTCAAATGTGTTTTGTGTTTTTTAAAAAACAGCTTTAATGATAGTGCCTCAATAAAATTTGTACTACTGCGGTATAATTCCTTTATACAACTGTAATTCGACAGAACGTTTTGAAACCCTATCAAAAGACTACACTACAAGTTTAAAATACATAATATGAAGATACGGTTCTTCTTTTGTGGAGCAATACTGGCACCCACTGGTGGCTTCATACTATTGCGTGAAGTTCCACTTGGTTAAAATTGTTCTCACCTTTCATGGTGTTACCAACTATCAGAAATACGAATGCTCTCTACAAAGGTTACCGCTTGTGTGGCATGACTGTATAAATCTGTTTTCTTTGGAAGGCAATGGGAAGAACATTTTGGTTTCTGCACATACACATTGAAATTAGCCATGTTAAATTTGCTTTAAAACTCCAGAGCTGTTTCACGTGGCTGTCAGAATTACAAGAAGTACTGCTAAGGCATCTTGCATTTTTGGTTCCTGTTTCAGTGTTTCTGTGGAGAGGTGTGAACATTACCAAATACAAATTTTATTTAGTATGTTTATCAATTCTATTTTTCTTTTTTTTTTTTTCTTTAAGGTTGCTCCCATAATAGAGAATTAGATAAAGTAGAGATGATAGGAGAAAAGGATTGAAGGTTGCTGAAGGTTTTTGGTTGCATATAAACTGTTAATTGCAAATAGCAAAAACAGGCTTTTCAAGAAAGCTGCTGGTAGAGAAAAATATCATTAGGAAACTTGTTTACCGGGTGGATTTAATTTTAGAATGAAGCTTTTAATTTAAACGTTGTACAATTTCTACATGCACACACGCACATTTGTTTGCACATGAAGTACTTGATCCAGCAATACAGTGCAGGCAAGCACAAATATGCATTTATCTTTGGTAGCAGGATTTCTTTATTGCTTCAGATGCAGGTGGTTATAGTGTGGCAGTAACAAATCTGTCTGATTAGGGCATGTCAGGTGTAATTTATTCCTGATGAGGTAAAGCAGAAGGTAAAATAAGATGGCTAGGGACATATTTGAGGCTGGTACTATAGAATTACAGCCCCCAACAATGGGAAATATCAAAGAGGAGAGTGTGGGTGTCTGACGGTAACATTCAAACGTTGACTATTAGGTTGATGTCACAGTTGATACGAGGGAGCAGTGGGAAAACAGCTTTCAGTATTACCACTCTAATATGTTTTGTTAGGAGGAATTGCCAAAATTTGTTTTTATTAGGAGCTAATAGAGAACATTTTGACAGAAAAATTACAGATCTGGATTTATATGTGAGTGGTTCACACAAAATGCTGATTTGTTACTAGTGACTTTCTCCTAATAATGCTGCCATTGCAGTGTCTCATTCAGAAATGTAAGAACAGGTTCCTTCTGTTTAAAAAGGAGTTGCTCTTCTGACAAAAGCTGTTGCTAAGAGGATTGTGCTGCTACATTTCTCAGATGAGCGAAGCTGGATGCGTAGGGGAGGAATAGATGAGACAAATATCCCTCGGATTCCAGCAAATATAATGTGGAAGAATTGCAGGAGATAAGCATTTATTTTCCTTTCTCTTCTGGTCTACTCTCCCAAGAGAATGATCCGCTGATAAACATCTCAACCTTATGAGGCAGCTTGGAGCCCATTTGGTTGTAAACCGATTTTATTTCTTATTTTTTAATTTGTATTAATGTTCCAGGGCTGCAAAATCCCTGTGTGACTCATAGAGCATTACTTGGTATAATTCCTTTGAAATCGATACAGTTGTCTGATTACTTCAGTTTATAACCTCTGAGATTGTTCAACTCTAGTGAGCATTTTTTTCCTTAGAAACCAAAAGTTCTTGCAATTAATGCTGTTACAGTTACCAGCTTTTAGAAGTTCAGTGACTTACATGCACACACACATGCAGTTTTCTCAAAAACAACATAAAATCATAGAATGGCTTAGGTTTTAAGGGACTTCAAGCTCATCCAATTCCAACCCTGTGCTATGGGTAGAGTTGCCACCAACCAGCTCAGGCTGTGCAAGGCCCCATCCAACCTGACCTTGAATGCTTCCAGGATGGAACATCCACAACCTCCCTGGGCAGCCTGTTCCAATGCCACACCACCCTCTAAATGAAAAAAATTCACCCTGACATCTAATAGTGTAGTATTAGGATGTTTAAGCACATCATGGATAAAGCCAAAAAACAAGCTACCAGTTGGAAGCTAGTTGCCTTCTTTGAAGCCTTTCACTTGCAGGATATCTTGTAGGATATTGTTATTTGCATTACATGTTAAGAAAATAATTTGTTTCATTGCTGTCTGCATAATAAGATGTTGGTCAGCTGTTACCTTGCCTTTTGCTTCATAAAAGCTTTACTGAGCTTGGCTTTTCTTACCCATTTATTTCTTCATTTATCTACTTTCTCCTTAAGTAGATGTGCATAATTCTGATTTGTTTGTTTACTGGAAATACAAATGGAAGTTTGTTGATTGTGACAGCACAATGTTCCTGTGCTGGATTGTTCCATGTGCTCCCCCTCCCTCCCTGTTCAATGAAGAGGGAGAAGCTTGGGATGGAGGTGTGCAGAACAAAATCTGTCCAGGGCACTGAATCTGTACGGTGCTGCCAGGTATGTCTTGGGGATTCTGAATTCATGAGCAGGTTCCAGCAATGTAATCTAGTTCATGGACAGCTTAGGAGTGCTTCCCACCCCTTGACGGTAGGAATCATGTTGGATTAGTGTAATGGGATCGCTTTGTAGTTCACCTTTCATTATCTGGGGTTACAGTAGGTCATGGTATCTCGCAAAATGTGCAGAACAGCTAATGTAGGTGCTGTGAGGCACTTGAATGACTGTAATGCAGGTGCTGAGCTCCAGGGCTCCTCCTGAGGAGGTTTTCTCTGATTTTGGTTTTGGTTCAGGGTCAGATTTTCTTCTTTTATATAATACAGGTGGAAAAAAAAAAAAAAATGAAGTAGTCTTTTGCTGTGTGCTGTACCTTCAGCACATCACATACCCTTATTAAGAGCAGAAAGAAGAAGGGACTTTCAGTTTAGCAAAGGAATTTCAGACCTTATGCCAGGTAAAGAGCTAATTTGGCCTATCATAACTCCCATTTCTTACTTGAAAAATGTTTTCTTTGTAGAAATGCATTTATTTTAGAAGAAATTTCTTAGAATTACTGGCTTTTTTTTTTTTTTTTTTTTTTTTTTTTTTCATAAATACATTGTGGACCTGTAGCGGGAAATGTTCGTAACTAAAACTTAGATAGTTATTACAGGTGGCAATATAGACAATAGGAGAACAAATTCACTTAAAGAACTTTATGCAGAATTTTGAAGAAAATCTGTGTATCTATTAGGAGTAATACTTGTATGAAGCAGCAAGAAGGTTAGATGTTTAAAATATCAAGTTAGCTTGGCATATGCTTATTCCAGGCTTCTGTCTGGGTAGAAGAAAGGTGTGTTTTGGTTCCTTCTGGGTGTAGAGCCTTTTCTAATCACAGTTCTTCACTGAGCTCCTGACCATTTCTGATGATTGCTTCACTTACATGTCCTGTTACACAGAAGCACCACCTAAGAAGATATTGGAAAGCTCTGTTTTGTTTTGTTAGGGTGTTTTTTTGTTTTTTGTTTTAATTTATTTTAATTTGAAGACTACTTTAAAAACTGCTAATCCTGTTTTTGCTGGAAAGCTGTAGTTGTAGTGTTTGCTTAAATCAAGCCAGCAGTTGTCCTCAAATGGCATTTCATTATTGTCACCCATGTGACATGATGGAGATTTCAGTTTGGTGCGCAATGTTAAGTGCTGTTGCTGAAATTAATTATTAATATAAGTCAGAAAAGAAAAACCTTTTTCAACATGCGTATGTGTATTTATCATTTTGTCTCAAAACCTCTGATGAAGTATTCAGAGGGTGGTGTCACACTGGAACAGGTTGCCCAAGGAGGTTGTGGATGCCCCTGCCCCACCCTGGAAGCATTCGAGGCCAGGCTGGATGTGGCTCTGGGCAGCCTGGTCTAGTGTTTGGTAACCCTGCACATGGCAGGGGGTTGAAACTAGATGATCATTGTGGTCCTTTTCAATTCAGGCCATTCTGTGAAGTAGTGCGACAAACGAAACTATGAAATTTTATCAGCTGTGTTTCAGCCTTCACTTCTAAGCAAGAAATGGAAACATGACTCAGCAATGAGTTTTATGGTAGCAGAAGTAATCGATTTTATCCTATCTAGGGAAAATTTAATTCTGGATCAGATTGTTGTTTACTCACTCTCTAAAAATATTTTTTTCCTGCTGATAAATGTTAGTGCTTGCATCTCAATACTACACTGTGTAGCTCATAATGGAATTGCAGTTCTGCTAGTTTCAGCAGAACTGAAGAATTAGTTAATTTGCACAAGAGGAGGAATGTTTCCACAACTTGTCTGAAATTCAGCTTGTGGGGTTTGTATTCCACCCACTCCTGATACAACTGATTCTCAGCTTTGTACTAAAGATTACAGAAGGTAGACTTGCAGATTTTATTACATTTCTCTTTATGGAAACCTTACTGGTGTAATTAAACCACAGCTGAGGCCCCAGGTGTGTAGTGCTGCCTATAGGATATACCTGTTCTTGTTTCCTCTGGTAGGGAGGGGGAATTCTCTTCTACTGAACATTCTGATTTCAGCTAACGAGTCTGAGAATTCCAAGTGGGAATTGCCACTTGAATCTTCACAGGTGGTGATACCCAAGCTCAGAGGCACTCAGCTGAGAAATCCACATTTCTATGTGGACTAACAAATCCTGCCATCTTATTCTCTAGTGTGTATGCTCTGTATCAAAAAATAGGATTGTTTCTTTCACATTATAAATGCTTTTTTTTTTTTTTCTTTTTTTCTTTTTGAGTTCTGATCCCTCAGGATTTGCTAGATGTCAGTGTCTTCTTGAACAGCTACACTGCTATCAAGTGTCTGGGTTAGAGCAGAACTGGGATCATTAATTAGTCTGGCAACACTGTCAGGGCAATGTTCATGTTAGCTGAGATAGAATTAAGAAGGTGTATCAAGTCTGCTTTCCTTCAAATCTTTATATGATTTTATTTTACACTTGGGAATTATTTTCTTTAAATATTTCTTTAAGTGCTGTGAAATACTTAAACTTTAATCATCTTTTTTTTTTTTAAAATGGTTATTTTTTGAGGAATAGTGGTTTCTCGTTAGGTAATTAGTACAGGAATGTATGTTCTGTGTTTCAGATTCAATATCTGGCAATTATCAGTGTAATGGTTACTGCTGATGTTTTTAAAGAAAAGGCAGAACTGTGCAGATAAAGCAGATTGCCATCTACATGGGAATGAAAACTGAGGCTTGGAGTGAGAAATAGGAGGTAAATTAGGGTGTGACAAATGTCACAGTCTCTAACTACTCAAGTAAAAATTACATTCTCCCTAAGTGTTTTTGAACATGAGAATGTGTCAGCCCTTCTAAATTGATTATGCATATCCTTTCAATGGATTATCTTCTTTAATTGCCAGGTGAACAAATTTATTGCATGCTTACAGAATTTTGGCAGGAAGGTAGTGATCCTGGACTGCCATTGTGAAGATCTTAAGTGTTGTTTCCAAAGATGTTCTATTTCTGAAGTTGTTCACTACATTTGACTCTTGGGATATGTGGTGATACAAGTCCACTTTTACAAGTGATTTTGTAGCGTAGCTTAGGCAAGCAAGAAGAAAGTTTGTAGGATGACAATGTAATATTGCCACTCAAAGTGTTTGAGTGCATTCTCTTGCTTTTTAGAAACTGATGTGGTTGTTTGTGTTGTTTTTTTTTCTTCCCGTTCTTTACTGACATAGAAAATGCAAACTAAAAATTACATACAGAATGGATATTCACCTGTTACATACATCATATGATATTCTAATATGTCTGTGTTTTTTTTTCTTTAACAGGTGTCTTTCAGATGAAGGAATCGAAACTTGCATAAATTCATCCGAAAAAGTCAATACGAATGACATTATCCTAGTTGCACTTAATGTAAGTTATGATTGTGAACTTTTTTTCTGACATCACACTGAAAACAATATATCTAATGGCTCAGGTGGAAGTCTATGACTCTAATTAAATACATTGTTGTCTATGTGATTTACGTAAAGGACAAAGCACCTTCCTCCTTGTATGAATTATTTCTGAAGTTCATTTGGAAATGACAGCTATTCCAACCTGAAGCCTAGTGGGGAGAAAAATGAGCATAATTTGCAGTTGGAAGATATTTCTATGTTTAGGAAATGTAAATCTGAAGTTGAAGTATAAGCAATACTTATAATGAAATCAGAAGTGCTGTGTATGGATGTGAGTATGAAATTACAGTGCAAAATATGAGCTTGCTAGGATGAGTAAAACACCCTTACTTAAATTGACTTCTGGGTATGCTATTCTTTAAAGCCTGTTCAAGCAAATAGTGAGTTTCCTACGATGTGTACTTAGTGATATAACTACAAGCAGTTGCTTGAATTACTGTAGATATGTTAATTTAGTAATTATTTCTGCCTACAAGTAAATAAAGAAGTACATGTGTTGTATTTCCAGCTTGTCTGATAGATAATCAAGATAAACTAGAAACGTTATGCAAGTACCCAAAGCCAATCTTAATGGGTTATCAATATTTTTGTCATTAAGTCAGTTGTTGTTTAAATACCCAGATTGTTTCCTGTTGGTTAAGTAGAAATACCATTGTTTTGAAAGGCAGGATAAAAGTGAGTTTAGATTCCACTTCGTAAAAATTAACACCTCTCATTGGCTGTTAAAAGTCAAAAGAAACCAACTGATATTTTTTTGTGAATTGCTTGAATAGGAATGAAATAAATGTAGACATGCCTTCAGTTCTTCAAATGCTTTTATTTTGTATAAGATCTTGCAAAGTTCTGTCTCCTTCCTTGTTGCTGTGGTTGCAAAGCATCTTTCTGGAGACTTGTCAAATTCTGTATGAATACGGATTATTGCAGGGACAGTTCAAAGGAGTTTGTGTGCTGTTCAGAGGTAAATAATAGGCAAGTGACAGATCGGTTTCCTTGGGTGGGCTCAGATTGAAAACCAAATGTTCTTTTTTATTACTCCGTGGCTATATTGTGCTATAGAAAGTAATTTGAACATTTATCTTCCCTTTTACAATATTTGCTCTGAACATCTAGAGTATCCGAGAGTATCCGAATTGTTGGGATAATAGAAGAAATGCCCTTCTTTTTCTTGTTTTATGATTTATGATGGTTTTTTTTTTTTGAAACAGGATATTTTAGGTTTATATTCTGTTGTCTTCTCTATTAATTTCAGACAGATTTAAGAACGATTGGCAAGAAATTCCTCCCTAGTGACATCAATGGTGGAAAGGTGGAAAAGGTAGGTGATGTTCACTTGACTTCTCTTGTGATTTCTTTGTGATGACAATTATCTGTGCTGCATTAGTCTCTTTTTGGCATTATTTCATGTGCAAATGAAGACAATATTTGAGGATGAATATGTTAACATATTAGTTTGCCCGCTAGGCTGTATAAAGAGAGGAATCGTCTTTAGTTCTAAATTTTGAAGCGCTTAAACAAATGTGATTGATCATAGCAGCTTCCTTTAACGCTCAAAAACAGTTTAACCTGTTGGATCTTGAGTTAGAATCGAAAGTGACTTGTTCTTTTATTTTTCTTATTCATTCCTGTGAGAAGAACAAAGCATGTTAGGAATAAAGTAAAGTAGCTGTGTGATTATGATACATAATGACATATGTTGATACTGCCCTGAATTATCCACTGATACACACGATTAAGCCTATAAACTTTGTTGTTGTGTATCCAATAATCTGTATGGATAATCCATGTCAGATGATACACTGCTTAATAATCTACATAATATTTTTGTTTTCTAAACTTTCATGTTCCAGATTTTTTACTTGTATTGTATGTTTAGGTAATTTTTAAGTTTTGACCTCACTGGTGTGCTCTTCCTGTATTCTTCCTAAAATTCAGTTAACAGATAGGATAAATCAAGGAATTTTATTTTATTTTAAAGGTAGTGGTAATTCTCTGTTCAAGTAATTATTCCTGTCTTCCAAATATTTATGGCCTATGTGGATTATGTAAAATTTCTTGAGAAACAGATTTCATTACTGTTGAAATTGAGTATAGCAGTAAATCAAAGCAGAATTATTTTAAGAAAACGAGCTTGATGAGTGAGACTGTTAAGATATGTCCGGATGTATTTTTTCTGATGATACTGTTGTCTGAACAGAGTGGTGACTGATGTAACTCTAGCTTCTGTAACAACAGCGACAGAGCATCATTATCAGCTATGGAAAAACTCACTTGAAAGATACCATATAGTGGGATAGATGATAGTGTTTGGTTGGACAGCAGTCTGTGCATGAAACTCATTATATAAATAACTTACTAGGAAAAGTGTTGGTCTTTGTTTTTGCATTGTTTACTTACCAATTGCTTGAGTTTTACTGAATTTTGCACGTTAAATCATTTAATACGGACTAATTCTAAATGCAGTTACTTAGGTACTTCAAAAAGGCCAAGTGCAAGTTCCTGCACCTGGGCTGGAGCGATCCCAAACACAGATGCAGACTGGGCAGAGAATAGACAGTGAGCAACCCTGAAAATAAGGATTTGTGGTTGTTAGTGGGTGAAAAGCTCAACGTGAGCCAGCAGTGTGCCTTGACAGCTCAGAGGGCGAAGTATATCCCGCGTTGCGGTCTGAAGAAGCATGGCTGACAGGTTGAGGGGGGTGATTCTACCCCTCATGAGACCCCTACTTACAGTACTGTTTTAAGTACTGGGGCCTCTAGCACAGGAAGGCTGTGGAGCTGTTGGAATCCAGAGGAGGGATCAAGAGGATGGTCAGATGGATGGAGCACCTCTCCTATAGAGGCAGGCTGGGGAGTTGGAGTTGTTCAGCCTGGAGAAAAGAGAAGGTTCCAGGAAGACTTGATAATGTACTTCCATTACCAAAATGAATATACAAGACTTTTGGGGAGGTTCTCTTTTTCCAACAAGCGTAATGATAGGACAAGGAGGGGACAGTTTTAAATTAAAAGAGGGCAGATTTAGATTAGGTATTAGGTGGAAGTTTTTTATTTTAAAGGGAGATGAGGCATGGGAACAAGCTGTCCAGAGAAGTTGTGGATGCCTTATCCTTGGTGATGTTCAAAGTCAGGTTGAATGTGGTCCTGGGCAGCCTGATCTAGTGGATGTCAACAGTGTCCATAGATGCGAAGTTAGAACTAGAATCATAGAATCACAAGGTTGGAAAGGACCTACAAGATCATCTAGTCCAACCGTCCTCCCATTACCATTGCTACCACAAGCCACTAAGCCATATCTCATAGCTCCTCATCCAGACGCCTCTCGAACACTGTCAGGGATGGCGACTCTACCGCCTCCCTGGGCAGGCCATTCCAATGCCTGACCACTCTCTGAGAGAAGAAGTTTTTCCTTATGTCTAATTTAAATCTGCTCTGATACAACTTGTGGCCATTTCCTTGGGTCCTGTTTGTTGCCTGGGAGAAGAGGCCAAACCCCACCTCATCACAGCCTCCCTTCAGGAAGTGGTAGAGTGCAGTGAGGCCTCCCCTGAGCCTCCTCTTCTCCAGATTAAACAATCCTAGCTCCCTCAGCCACTCCTCATAGGACTTGTGCTCCACATTCCTCACCATTTTGTTGTCCTTCTCTGGACATGTTACAGGGCCTCAATGTCTTTCTTGTAGTGAGGGGTCCAAAACCAAACGCAGTACTCAAGGTGCAGCCTCACCAGTGCTGAGTACAGGGGGATGATTACCTCCCTGCTCCTGCTGGC
>JAOWBP010000001.1:133750733-133781688 GCA_028571105.1 Tragopan temminckii | reverse complement strand
AAAAAAAAAAGATGAAAAGAATTTTATTATTTTATTTTTTGCCTTGGATGCAGTAAATGATCACAGATGATTTAAAAAATGTAGTTTGCTTCTGGAATAAAAGTAGCTTACCTCGAAAGAGTGAACCAAAAGCCTGAGTGTAGTACAACCTCAGCTGAAATAATATTTTATGTGTTTTAAGAAATTCCTTGTTTAAAAACAAAATCAAATAGCAGCAAAAAACCCCCCGAAAACATTAAGAGATGATAAAAAATAGATGCAATATAGGAAATTAAATTTTAAGACATTTTAATAGCATTAAGGATCGATCATTTTTTTTTCTAGTTCTGAAATGAAATACATAGGTTGCTCTGAAAGTAACGCCTCCTATTTATTTCCCTGGAAACTACAAAACTACAAAGAGCAATAACACAGGTTGATAGAGCAAATTCTCATCTACAAAACACTATTTTTCAGCATAGTTACCATCATTAGCTACACATTTTCACCAGTGATGAAGAAGAGCCTTCATGCCATGCTTGTGAGAAATCTCCATGGCCTGACAGAGCATGTCTTGTCTTTCATGTCACTGTTGCCACTGCTGAAATACAGTACCCACCACCTCACTGTGCTTATCATCTACTGTTTGCTCTCCATAAACATTGATGAATGAATGCTCATCATTCATCATTGATGAATGAATGCATTGATGAATGAATGTTACTGGGTGCAAATTTTTCCTCATAGAGGAATTCAGTAATACACCTTTGCTTCATACGCACTTCCATTCAGTCAGACTGCCCCTTTGCCATCATCTGTCACGCAGCCACAAAATGTAATGGTATATTGGTGAGAAGGTTCATCCTTTACTGTTACATCACCAGCATCCATCTGCCTCTGATGTCATGAGACTTTCAGAACAACCCTCTTATTTATAATATAGAATAATTAATACTTACCATAGCATCAGTTCCAACGAATTTCTTTTACAGTTTTCTGCTGTTGTCAGAGCTTGTTCAAAAAATGAAAGAACAACAACAATAAAGCCCAAAAGAATGTTGCATCAACTATGAGCAGATGTTTTAAAGCAGTGTCTTAAATCTTTGTTTTGTTTTGTTTTGGTATTAGTAGTATATATATACTACTAGTGGTATTAGTATATATATATAAATACCAATAATAATATTATTTGAGAATGCTTTTCTTGTTGTTTTTCAAGTCTAGGTTACCAATTGTCCAATTCTGACTAGCTATTTATAGCATTTCTATACTACAAATACTAAGTATTGGTAATGATTATGTTAACTGTTATGGTTTTGGGTATCTAAAGAACTGATCAATTTAGCATATGTACTGTAATTTTCATAATGCCATAGGAAGTATAAAGTTGGCACAGTATTCTGTTTCCAAGAGTGGCAAAACAAGGTTTTTTTCTGGGAGTGGACACATAGCCCAAGCTCTTATACTCACCTGGCATCCAGAATTGTTGTATTATGCTAACTAATCCTTTTCAGTATTTGTATAATTGATGAAAGCAAACGTAAACAGAATGTTTGAGGTTATCAGGGACCTCTGGAGATTGGTCACATGATCCAATCCCTGCTCAAGCAGGGACACCCAGGGCAGGTTGCTGAGGACTATGTTGATGCTAGGACAACTATGGTCTCCAAGGAGGAAGACTCTACAGCCTCTCTGGACAACTTGTAGTGGTGTTCAGTCACCTTTACATAATATAGCTCTTCCTGGGTTTTACTCTGTGCCCGTTGCCTCTTGTTCTGTTGGCATTGCTGAGAAGAGCCTGACTTCTTATTCACGCTCACCTTTCAGGTACTTGTGTGCCTTGATAAAGTCAGTAAGACCTTCCTCTTCTCTAGGCTCACTTTGTATGAACCCTATTTAGACCTGATAAAACTGTATTTACAGTTTCCTGTGGAAGCAAATGTCTGGTGCTATAAATATTTATAAAAAAATCTGCTACCTATTTGTGTGCTGCCTTGCTCTATTGTTGTAGAATTGGGATAAAACTCAATTTTCTGCATTTGCTCTATCTATTGCTTTGATGATTCTGCAATTTTGAGTGTTTTCTTCTTCTCCGTGCCCCTCGTCCAGCCTTCTACATGCTTATGTGAACTGCCCTAGGATTTTAAATGTAAAATATTTTATTTTTCATGCTTAAAATATTTGTCTTGGACATTTCATGTATTTTCTGAAATGCTGACATCTATCAAATAATATTTTTGTTTGCAATTTCTTAATCAACAACTTTCTTTTACAGAGCTTAGCAAAACACAGTAGGAGTAATATTGGAACAGAAGGTGGCCCTCCCCCTTTTTTGCCTTTTGGGCAGGTAGAGTATATTTCTTTGTAATTCAGGTATAGCATACAAGTTAAAACCATGATGACGTTTAATGGAACAATTTGTATTAGGATTTCTAGAGAGAGCTAGTTCCATTTAGATAAAGGCTATCAAGACACCTCATACAGTGATGATTTGAATTAAAAAAAAAAAGAAGAGGAGATCTAGGTTTCAATCCTGACACTTTGAGAGAAAAAAATTAAATATAAATTGACAGTTTCAAACCTAAAATTTTGTTTGATTTATGGGATATTTGATTCTTCCTACAGTATCTTGGAGGCACCAACAAATACCCTTAAACGGCAAAGGTACTTACAAAAATCATATTAGCTGTATCATGAAATATGTTGAAAGTATAAAAGTCATTCTTTTTGGCATCTCTGGTGGATGAGTTGTGTTTGCTTTCAGCAAAGTTAGCTAGATGTCCACAGTTGTATTCTTTTTCTAAAGTTGCACTACTTTAGTGGAATAATGCTTTGGGTTTGTTTGTTTGTTTGCAAATGGGAATAGATAAGAGTTAATTAAAGCTTTACTTTGTGTTGTCAGAAATGTGCATCTCACATGCAAGTGGATAGCAGAGAGCTTGATCGCAGAAAGACTCTGCAAATGACAAATACTGCAAAACCTGTTGCTGACAACGATGAATTTGAAAAACAAAGAACAGCTGCCATCGCAGAAGTAGCGAAGAGCAAGGAGGTTAGAATGCATTTGTAGCATTTTGCTTTGTGTAATTGATCTTTTCTTGTTATTTTAAGTATTTGTCTCCTCATTGACTAGTACTTTGATACTTGCCTTCTTAAAATTCTGTTCATGTTTATCTTTAAGAATGAGTCAAAAACTGAACCTTTTCAGGTTGCTAAGTATGTTTTTATTTGAATAAAACTAATAAATGTATAATTTTTTATTGTAGATATAATTTTTATATTGATACCTCTATTAAAAGATATATGTATAAACTGAGAAAATTAAACTGCAGGTTACTGAAACTCATTTGCTTTTTTCAGTTCTGAAAATCCTGTGATTTTCTCTGTTCCACCTGATAGAACAGCTAGGAAACGTTGCTCTAATGTGACAGATTTTTCTGCCCTCCCGTGGCTTTCCATTTTAGGATATAGAAATTGTGGTTTGTTTTTATTATTTGCTTGGTAACTCATAAAAACTAGAATTATGTACACTTTTTATAGCCTCAATTAGGCATCAGGTAACAATCAAGAAGTCCCACCTAATAAATTCATCTTTTTGGTGTATATGTGTAGATCAAAGCTTTACTTGTTGATGCAAAGTATAATCGTTACAAATATAATTACATCACATTTACTGCACTTCTTGTACTAACTAAATATTAAGGCTTATTTTCCTGAGTTCCGTTTGCTAAAATGTTATTTTTGTGCTTATCTAAAGACCAAGACATTTGGAGGAGGTGGTGGTAGCAGCAGAAGTAATCTTAGTGTAAGTGCTGGAGGGAATCGAAACAGGGAACTTTTCCAGAAAGAGAAGATAACAAAACCTGAGGGAAAAAATGAAGGTGTCTACAGAGAACTGGTAAGGTATAAGATTTAAATGGAATCGTAAACATTTCTGCTATTAAAAAGCAAAAGTAACAAAAATTAAACCAAAAAACCCTGAAGGATAAGAGCTTTCCTTTTGTGTCCTTCTGATATAGTTGAGATTCAACGTGATTTTTGTGAAGTTTTAATGTTCTTTTAATGTCCTCACAAAAGAAAAGTAGTTCTTTGTATGGTATAGGTCATTACAATCTTGTTTTAATTTTGTTCTTCAAATAAGGTCAATATTCTTTCACATCAACAGTTATTAATTCATGTTAGACAAGAAGACTTTCATCCTCAAGTTCAGTGCATCAAATGAAATTTCAGTGTAACTTCTGAATTAATATTTATTTTAAGAATTTTAAACCATTCATTTGACATTGAGAAAACTAAATTGTACTTGCGACATTGAAACTACTGAAGTAGAAATACTTTTGTTGTGATGTAATGTTTACATAGTTGCAAATAATGTTTTGAGTAAAGCGAGTTACCACTGGGGAATCTGAATTGTACCTCAAAATTCCAAGCAATTGCTTTCAGAGCATTTCATAATTTCATGCTTACTGAGAAGAATTTTTTAACATTGCTGCATTGAATTAATTGGGTATAAGATGAGCAGTCACTGAAGTTTGTTTCACTTGCTTTAGCAATCTATGAATTTGATGTAAGTGGGAGAGTTAATCCCAAGTGCACAATAACAATTAATGAATGTGATTTGAATTATGAAAGCAGGCTGACTGAAATTGATTTCACTGCTTAGTAATTCAGTGAACTAGTATTAAAATATTGACTGTAAATGACTGTAGATTCAACAATAAATAGCTGAAATGTCTTCCACCTTGCTTTACTTTTACCAAAGATTTAACAGTCAGAAGACACCTACGAACAGTAAGTGCTTAATTTTGATTATGTCAGATAGGTGCTATCTCCTTGCAACGTGGAGAGCTTCCAGCAGGTGCTATGTTCAGCACTACGATGAGAAATATACAGATCCATATATGTAGAATTGTACAAACATGGACCTTAAAGGGTCTTTTAGTCATCCTTCTATTTAATATATACTTTGTCATTACTGACAGCTGTATCTACCTATTAGACTTTAAAAGCAAACGAAAAAATGAAGCACCAGTGGCCCTCTTCCATTTAAATTGGGCAATACTTATTTTCTATTTTTCCTATGAACTGCAGGGGATTTGCTTTACATTGTACTGTAAAATGGCAGTACTTTCAGTTTTTTGAAGCTTAATGTCATTTAATGTACTTTGCTGTTTAAAAGAATATGAACCCACTAAGTCTAGATATAAAGCCTTCTTCAGTTGTAAATGATGATTTTAGGGCTTAAAGCAGCAGATAAGGAGTCTTTTTTGGTTGTTTTTAGGATTATCATATGGAGTTGATTTGATTGTTTATGTATGTAGTTAATTTGCACGCAAATATAGAAAGAGTAAATGTATTTATTCCATCTATCTTGGGAGAAAGTTGAAACACTGTGTTTCAAGACACAAAATAATGATTTCTCCTATTTCTTTGTAGACAGACAATAGATTGTGCAGATTTGTAGAATATATCTTTTCCATTGCAGTTCTTTATAAGAGAACTGGCAATATCTGTTCTACGTAATGGAGTTTAAGGGAAAGTTTTTGATGTCCAAAGATAGACTGGATACTCCCTCATTTTTCAGTCTTCGTTTCTGAGGAATTGCTTTTCCTTTGGGTCTCAGGTTGTGACAAAGATTTTTTTTATTCATTACTTAGAGTACAAGTAGTGTACATATGAGCCCTCACTTCTTGCTAGTTTTGATGGACATAACTGTCATGTGCTGGATTCCCACAAGTGAAAGGCAATGATATAGAATAAGCTGGAATTTCTCTCCTGGTTCAAAGCAGCTACATATCTTCAAGAGGAAGAAGTGTGAAGCAGGCTTGCTGAGGCAGTAGAAAGCAGCAGTTTTTTCTGTTGAATCCTTGTTGCCATGCATAGAAATCTCAGCAAATGGCTCAGATGAAGAATCTTTATACTGCCTTAGTAAGACTTTATTTAGGCAACTGAAAATTGAATTCAAGTGCATTGATGATCCCATATAGACATTCACATCGTATTTCAGCGCCACGGGATTTTGAATATGTTTTAAATGGTATTCAATCTGTGGATGTTAAATTGAAGAATACTGTTAAATTTTGAAATTAAGAAGTGAAATGAAGAACATGAAAGCAGTTAACATAACTATGTCTTGCTTATTACAGTGATTTTTGGGTTTCAAAGCATAGTTTTTGAAGTTTTTAGAGTTGTTATATCTCCTGGCTTACTTAAGTCTCTGAACTGAAACAATAGCCACAGACACCAATTTTATGCCACTGCCCCAGATAGCAGATCTGCTTATAGCTCTTGTCCCAGAGCATATAGTGTAGCTGAACAGAAAGTGAATGGATAGGGACTTCAGGAGAAGTTGTAATAGAGCTCTTGTAGTAGATAGATAATTGGCATCATTTTGGTTGGGTGTAGGATGAGAAAAGGCAAAAAGCCTGGCTGCATTTCACATTTAATGCATGTCCGCACTAGAAGAGGCAGTCCCAGCTGAAGCCTTTAAGCACAGTGATTCTTGCTTGGCCTTTTTCTAAGCATACTATATTCAGCTCAGAATAAGAAATCTTTTATTTCTGAAGAGGAAAGTTGTTTGTATTTTTCATTCATTTCATTTCATTGAAACCTTTTCAGATTACGTTTTCTCCTTGTTTTAAGAAATGTGTAACCACTTTTGGTGTTGTTTATAAATGTTGTGAAAGGGTTCAAAGAGAAATGAAGACCAAGTTTTACATTAATACTGATCAGAGAGATTCCTTTCATTTTTCATTGAAAAGAAAGTGTGTTACAGGCTGTCATTGTTCCACTGCACAATAAAGGAAGAGATAGAAAAGAGGAATTTCTGCTTGAAACTGCTTAATATTAGAACAAAAAAAAAAATTGAGTCATGCAAAAATAATTGGAAAAAGAAGTCTACTGTCTAGTTGTTTAGAACTAAAAGAGAACTTGTCTATGAATGCCATTTGTTAATCTAAAATGTTTATCATCAATGCCATATGGAAAAAAAATAATTATTATTGGAAGGTTAAAGTAATATCTGGTGGTTTTATAGAGTCTGTTGTAACTTATGATTATTTGTTTGTATCTTTTATTTCAGGTTGATGAAAAGGCTCTAAAACACATAACAGAGATGGGCTTCAGTAAAGAAGCAGCAAGACAGGCACTTATGGATAACAGTAACAACCTAGAGGCAGCATTAAATTTTCTTCTGAACAGCAGTAAACAAAAGCCCCTTCAGGGACCACCACCTAGAGGTACAACTTGCAAAGATGTGCCTTAAAACGAAGTGTTCAGGAGCAAAGGAATTTATTTACCATGTATTAATAATGTATACAACTTATATAAAGTATATCTACATTTTTTTAACAAGTTAGAATGCATTGTAAACCTGAGAGAGAATACTTAGAGAAGGCCTCTGTTTATTATCCTTTACAGTATTTCTGGATTTGAATTCACCTTACATGGAAAATATCTCTCTTGCAATAGATTTTTTTTTTAACAGAGTACAAAATTGCTGTAATTTAAGTCTAATAATGAAAAAATAAATGTTTGGGTTTTTTATTTTCCCCTCTTCCCTCACCCCTGAAAAAGGTCTGTTTAATGTTTACAGGGAAAGGAAAGGGCCGAGGCCGAATAAGACCTGAAGATGAAGAAGAGTTAGGAAATACCAGACCGTCTGCACCAAGCACACTGTTTGATTTCTTAGAATCCAAAATGGGTACTTTAACTGTAGAGGGTAAGTTATTGAAATTGAAATATCTGGAATCAGTGTTTGGCAGAGTTGGTGGATTTTTTTTCTTCTTTATCTAGAAACTGGCTTCAACAAGTTTCACCACAGTCAACGGTAAAACAAGGAGTGCTTGAGAGCTTTTCCTCTCCTTTGAAGAAAGGTCAAATAAATTGCACTGTGGTAATGTGTTTCTGTCTTGGCTGTCAAAAAGCTGATACTTTCAGACTTAAGTACCTTGAGGTTAGTAATTTTGAAATCAGATTAGATAAATACCACTTATTAATAATAATTTGATAAAGACACTTGCAAGTTTATTGGGTGTTCTTGTAGTTTAAAAGGAAAAACTCCGAACTCCAGTCCTCCTTCCTCAGTTTCTAAACCGCACATTCTGTGTGGTGTTCAGTTAAGAGCAGTAAGCTAAGTAGGTTTTTTATTCGCTCTTATCTGCCAATCAAACAAACCCCCAACATTTTGCTATAATATGTTAAACAGCCTTTTTCTCATAGCTTTTCCTGTAGGGAGTGAGGAAGAGGTGGTATTTTAGACATAAAGAAGCCAAACAATATTTAAGATCTAGCACAAAAAATGTGGGCTTTTACTTGAATGTCCTCTTCTTTCTTGAGAAGCAATAAAAGAATGCAGTCTACAAATCTAGACATCTGGTTATGTCTAAATCACTTCATACTTTGGAAGTTTTAATAGACAGATCCATTAGAATGAAAAGTTTACACTTTATACATCCTGAGGTCTCTAGAGGCTGCTGTGATATTGAAGTAAAACTCACAGTGAGTTTGAGTAATAAAAGAAGATTGTTATTTTGCCTTGGAAGTGTTTCAGTAGGCAATGTGAAATTGAAATATCTGTTTCCATTATTTAATGTGAAGTTTTGTGGTGGAGCTGTAATTTTTTTCTCCCTATAAAATAATACTTTATTAAAGAGTGAAATAAAGGTCATACTAATTTACATGAACTGGTGTTTTCTAGTGAGTGCATTTAAGGAGTCTCAGCATTTATATATAATAATTTCAAACGGAATTCCCAAATAGTCTCTGTTGTCTCTTAATAATGCTTTGTTTACTCTCACTGGATATAATTAAAAAAGAAGTGATGCACTAAAAGGTGGTGTAAACTGAACAAAAGAGGTGGGAAAAAAAAGAAAGAACATACTTAATGTTGAAAACAGTTATTAGTTTTATTTTCCTATTGCAGTGCCCAGTTCATTTTTTCTGCTATACGTTTTTTTTAAAGAAATCTTTGAAGATCTGTTACTGACTATCCCTACACCTGAATGGACAACCTGTAATGTTTCAGAATTGATTTAAAATTTCAGAAATAGCTGATAATGCAGCCATGTGAGAAATACTAGCAAAAACTGCAGAATGTTCTAAATGAGATGACGGTTTCATAAAAAAATAATACTGTGATAACTTACACAGCAAAGCTGAAGAATAAAATTGTTTCCAATTCCAATGAAAAAAATAGAGCTTTAGCCTATTGGGACCTTCCAAATGGCCATTGATAATATTAAGAGAGTTCCTATATTGCCTTTTCATCTACTTGTAATTTGGAGCCCTTAGTGGTGTTTTTTTCTGTAAGAATTCAGGCTGTAAATGACAAATATTCAGTCAATAACTGAAAATTAAGTGTGTGCAAATGAAACTTTCTTAATAGATTAAAGACTGCTAAAATTGTGTGGAAATTGGCAGAGGCATTTATGTTGCTAAAAATTGAGAGTATAGAAAAACCAGGATGGACAGAAGAATACATGTATTTTTAGGGTAAATCAGCCTTCAGGACTGATACAGCTAACTTGTTCTTCACCATTAGTGAGACTTTTCTGTCTGGAGTTCTGGTTTCTTATATCACAGATTTAGAAGCGTTTCATTCAGTGGAGTGTTATCTATTGCCCTTTTTGAAAAGGGCATACTGCTGTTTTTCACCAGTATCTCCAGTAATTTCTTGCAAGGTATGAGCTCTGCCTAAAAAGAGATGACACAGTATCTTGGAATTCGCAGAGATTGTGATGGAAGTGCAAATAACTGTATAATGACAAATACTTGAGAAGTAATCTAGTTTTACACAGGGGCCCTTTGTGGATGCTTAATTTGTATTGGACAGAGAAATTGCTTAATAAGGGAGGAAAATAGGAATTTATGAAGCACTAGTTTATCTCATTGACTTCTGAAAGTATGTAGATATATATGTGGGGGTGTGTATCTGTATAGATGTGTATATATTTAATCATAATAAATGTACACTTATAATTTATAATAAATGTATACAAATGAGTTTGGGGGCATTGGTATTAAATTTTTGGTGAAAAGGTTGAAGTTGTTGGCTGTTACAGGTATGCAGGAAATTTCAAATGAGGCCAGAGATGTTTTGTTGAATGTGTTAATTTTTGCTATCATGTATAAATGTGTTTTGTTTTTTTCTTTTGTACAAAAATGAAACAATTAATTTACGGTTAGTTGCTTAATATTGTGTACTTGTGTCTCAGAGTCATTACTGAGTTAGAAATGAAAACATGAAGCTGTGTAGACTGGGTCAGGGCATTGAGACCCCAGTTCTCTGTTGGAATTATTAAAACTATCCGATTCCTGTTAAAAGCATAGCATTTTTTCCCTGATCATTATTTTTGCTAGTTGTTTTTGAAGCTGAACATTTACATTTGAAGCTGAACATTTATAGTCACTACTTGCATATGCAGAGTAATGTTTTGCTTTAATATGTTTTAATATTTCTGGAAGCCCATAGCAATAAAATTTCTGCATATTCAAATGAAAAATATGCAGAGAAGTTTAGAAATTCAGTCTTTGAAACTGCACAGGGAATGTTTTTCATTCAAGAAGGAGGGATCAGCAGGAAAGAAAGGACACCCATTTTGTCAAAGAAAATGTGTATCAGCAGGTGAGCTTAGGTGTCAGTGAAATTACTAGCAAATTCAGAGGTCTCTTGCTAGGAAGGTACAGTGATATGAGCCATGTCAGAGTTCACCAAACATTTTTGTTGTGCTACGGTTTAGCTCTTAGCAGAAAAGCATTCACTTAATTATGACAGTTTATAGTTCTTTTAATAGCAAATATATATTACTGTGTTATGGTTGTTCCTGTGCTGAGTTTCATTACATCAGTATCTTTATCTCCCCTATAAATTAAGTGCTTTTAAGTAGTTAATTATTGGTTTATATTTTACTTGGCCCTAGGTCTTACAGAAATAGTAGCAAGTGAGCAAAAAAGTATATTGGAGTTGCTTTTCTTATGTGTTGTTTATAGTTCATTTATGGAACGAATCCACAATCTTATGACTTTGTTTATTGAACTTGATTAGTGGAAGATGGAGCATTTGTATCGTGCCTCTTCACCATATTTTCCAGAAATTTAAAATCTTGGAAGAAAATCCCTTTCAAATACAGAAGCATTCTGCATGAGCAGATCAAATTTTGTAAAATTGTGTTCAAGTAGTAATTTCAAAATTGTATTTTCAAAAGCACATATAAAAAATTAGGCTTGAGATCTATCTTTTGGCAGCTCATTTTGTTGACCAAAAATGAAGTAGATTTCTGCAGTGAATAAGAATGGAGCAGTGGTAGTGCTTTTTCCTCTCACATTACACACATTGATTTTTCTTGGATATGTTCTTGGATATCTTATCTAAGAGATTAGAGAGAGGGTTAGATATTGAGAGAATTCTCTTATGTGTGGATGTAAGGCATTTAAAGGAAAAATAATAAAAATAATTCCTGTGGGATATATGCCTTTCTTATTGTTACTAATTTAACAGTAAGTAATAGTAGTTTACTAAGAACTGTGAAAGAATTGAATTGCTTCTTTTAAAATGATATTGCTGGTGTGTAGTGAGTGTTTGCTTAGCAGGAGTTTTGTGATTCTTTTGGTTTAGTGTGCGTGTAGCCAATATACTGTAGTGTATTAAAGCGTGGTGTTTTTTCGTTAGAAAACAATGGTTATAGTAGCACATATATTTCAGTTTAAAACACATAAATGGAGACTATAAACCTAAATACAGTTCACTTTGTGCAATTTTTCCCCTCTTAACGAAAGATAAAAAGTTTTCATAAATGTCATAAGAAGAAAAGTGTAGTTCTACATAAAGTCATAAAGACTTCATGCTCAGTTGTCCAAAAATATGACATATTTTATGATATGGCACTCAGATTCCTTGTTTTTTTAACTTTTTTTTTGTGTTCCCTGAATGATCAGTGTGCAATTTGGTGTGCTTTTCTTGAGTTGTGCTTTCTGAAAACAAAAAAAAGAAAAGCAAAATCCACAAATAAACATACTCTCATTACCATTTTTGAAGAGTTGAAAATATTCTTTAGGTTTTTTTTTTTTTTTAATAGAAAACTCCATTTTTCATTCTAGGAAAATAATAATAAATATAATTGTACTTCCTGTTATTTGGAAGTCAGCAGGCTTTAGACTGCTTAGTTTCATTTAGTCCGTTTTTATTTTCCTTACTGAATGTGTCAATCCCATAAGAGCATGCCTTGGTTCTTATGCCAGACTTTATCTTGCAGACTGCCCTTCAAATGGACTTTCCAAGAAATACCTAAGCTTATGCTAAATTGCAGGTTTCTCTCTCAGAAATCTTAGATTTCTTTGCCAAGTTTGAGAAAACCTATTCAGTCTGAATTCAAACACTTATTAGAAAAGCATTTACTGAAAATGCTACTATTCTGCCATTTTTATGACTCTGTTGTCATTGAAAATTAACTCATTTGAATTTTTAAATATTACTGCCTTAATCTCCTTTCAAGCTGAAATATTGCCATCTTCATTCAAGCTGAGGTGACACGAGTGTTCAGTGTTTGCAATGTCACAATATACCTACAGATTATACTTACCCCTTTGAATTCTTTCTTCATGAAATGCGTGTCCAAGTGTTTGCAGAAAATGGTGTGTGTATTACCAGCAGCTTTTTCATTTCGTTTGGTCCTGTAAGTTACCAGTAGAGACTTGTATCTAATTCTTAGTATTAAAAAGGTAGTAGTGGTAGAATGCACATTGGGGGAACTGCTGGAAACAACTAAATACATAACATTGTATCACCAAGAATAAGAGAATAAGATCTCTTCATTGGTTTTTCTAGTAAGCAGCTGTACCGTGGAAGGCCCAGGCAGGCAGGTTTTTCTGCTTTTATCTAGGACATCATACAACCTCCACTGAATAAAGAAGTTTGATTCTTCTGCAGAATTTCTGGCATGTTGCTCTCTGATGTGGTCTCTAAAATGCCAGTTTTTTTCTTTTTAGATGTTGAGAGAGACACTTGGGTTAGAAACAGAGCTTTTATATATAGTTGTACAATGAACCATATGACCGAGCACAGTTACCTACCTGGGATGCCATATTTATCATCATCACAAGTGTTAGGCTTCTGTACTCTTCAGGCAGATATTAATTTCTTCTAAATGATTCAGTGTCCACACAGAAGAAAAAACAGAAAGCAATTTTTGTGAACTGGGATAAAGATTTTTTTAAAAAATTCTTTGCAAAAAAAAAAAAATTCTTTTTCTTTTAAAATAGTTTATTTGATCTAGAGAGAAGAACGGTGTCAGAGAGCGCTGATTTACTTTTCTTTGTGCATCTTTCCATGCTTTAGTGTTACTAATTCTGTAGGAAACTTCAGTACTACTCATTATTGAGAACTTCTGAAATAACTTCTGAATCTGCAGTTACCAAGCTAGGTACTTCTGTTTGTGAACGGATAAATGGCCAGGTAGTAATAAGACAAGGAAAACAGTTTTAAACCAGAAGAAAGGGGGGTGTGGTGAGGCACTGGAAGAGAGTGCTGTGAGAAGTTGTGGATGCCCCATCTGTGGAGGTGTTCAAGGCCAAGTTGAATGGTGTCATGGGCAGCCTGATCTAGAGGGTGGCAACCCTGTCTATGGCAGAGAGATTGGAGCTAGATGGTTTTTATGATCCTTTCCTACTATGCCATTCTGAGATACTACAAACCAGTTGCTCATTTTGTTGTCATTGATTTGGTAGGTTTTCTCTAATCTAATTTAGACAAAGTGGAAAAAATATGTATAAGTTAAAATAGTTTTCTATTTGCTTAGTTATTTAACACATACAAATAAGTTAAAATACGGTGTGTTAGTCTTTTGTACTGTGCTATCTTGTGGGCTTTTTTACTTTTCTCATTTTTTCCGTTACTGAATTTATTTTTTTTTTTACTTCTAAGTAACTAGTGCTGTCAGAAGTATTATGGGTTAGCCTCTTGCATGAACTACTAATTCCTTAATCGTTAAACATAATATTTCGTTATTTAAGTGAAATGCAAAGAATTCTAAAGAAAAAACAACAAACCAAGAAAAAAAAACAACAATTTAATACTACAGGTTTATGTATTATTTATTTTTCACTATGGGTGGTTGGTGCCATCTTTTGAAAATATTTGTGTTGAAAATAAGTAGCTTCAGTTTGGGTTGTACAGAGAAGCCTTCTGGCTGTGAGAGATAACAGAAATAGTTGACAAAATTTCTGGAAACTGTCTTCCTTTGCTTGCCCTTAAATTTTTTCCGCTACTGAACACAATGATTTTTCTATTAATCTTCTTGTTTTTCTTTGGTTATAAGGAACAGTTCATCCATCTTTGCCAGCTTAAATATGTAAGCACAGGAACTTTCAGAGAACAAATAGTATCAAAAGATCTGACTTAATTAAGGAAAAATACAAAATTGCTAAGGACCAGGCATGTATTCCTACTGGATCTCTCTTTGGTTCTTAGGGACTGAGAACAAGCTGATACTTCTATCTTCTCAAAATCCAAAGTCAGAAAAAACTTTCAGACACCTTTGAAAGATTCAAGAAAAGGTGAAATTTAACAACTACTGTTGTTTTTTTATTTGTTTTGTTGTTTTTTTATAAATTATTAGGTAGGAGAATTGGTGATAAACATAAAAATTTTTGATCGCAGCATTGACCCAAGCCCAAATATCTTCAGTTTCAGACTGTGCAGAATTGCCTCTTCAGTCTTTCAAATGGACATGCTGAGCTTCTGGTGAATGTTTCATGCTCTTGCTGTTAAAATGAATCTCCTGAGCAACAAATTACAAAAATAATGGGATCACAGAAAAAGCAAGTGAGAGGTGGCATGTCTAGGTAGTCTTTTTAAAAGAACTTGGGAGGTGGGAGCAAGTCACAGGCTATAGTCTCTGTTTCTTGCACCAACAGCTAGGCTTTGACTGAAATACGGATTTAAATGTGCAGCTTGGATTTAAAGGAGGTGAAATAATTCTATTTCAAGGTTAATTGCTTCAACAATTAAAGACCAGCATTTTTTTTTTAAGAAAAGCCTTTTATTTCTAAACTGATTTTTCCATCCTCGATTTCTAACTGTTTAACTATTGCATAATAAGTCTTTCTTGCTATGTAGAGAGCTATCAAAATTTGTTTTCCTAATTGATATTTATAAAATGTAATTACCTGTATGTTATCCATCAGCTATGTTAGCTGTGTGGATTGCAATTTTACAGTATCTGATTAAAAACTTCTTTCCAGACTGCTTTTTCATTTATCATTTCTTTCTTCAGCTATGCATTCCATAATTATGGACAATACTTCTGTAGTGGTTTGAATGGTGCTGTATAACATCACTGTCCTGTGAACTTTTGCCTCCACTTACACCAGATATGAACATCCCACCTAACTCAGTTACTGTTTTGTTCATTGGAATACTTGTTGTCTGCAGAAGGTGCATGACAAAAGGATGTGCTGACCAAATACAAAGGTTTATAAACACTTCCTTGGCAGAGTTTTTCTTGCTCTCTAGTATTATTCTTAACTCTTTGCCCAGAGATAATTTCCCTTATCATTAATTTTGGAATGAAATTCTGTGATATCAGTAAGAGCCTTTTCTGTCATGAATGTCATGTTTTAGGTCATTTGTTTCTTGTGCTTGGTTCTCTTAGATTCATCTTGATCTACAACCTCCTTTGTCTCTTCCCTTAAATGTTTCATAAAAAGTTAAAACGTTTCACATTTGCCTAAAAATAAAAAAAATCCACAGTAAGTTCTACAGAACTCCATGATCTCCTCCCACCCCACAGTGCAGTAGAAAATTTACTCCTTCTCATTAGGTCCATGATAATTTTGTTCCACTTACCATCAGTTAGTGTTCTGACTGAATCTTTTAAAGGTTGCACTTGAATAATTCCTTCTATAGCTCATTGATCACGGTCTTCAGAATTATGGACGATTTTGCTCTTCCCACTAGCTCTAGTTCGTTTTATCAATTCTATTTCTTGCCTTTATGTTAATGCTGAACAGCTGTTGGCAATTTATTTTTACTGAATTAAAATTTTCAGATGACAACTATTCCTTTTTTCTCATTTTCATGCCTCTTCCTTTCTTCACATCAGAATTCTATTTGTCTTTCTTAAATGATTGTTACTCATTTAATAATAACTAATTTAAGTACCACCAAGACAAATGTGTATGTTTTCTATTAACCAGTAATTGCAGTTCAAATATCTGCTAAATTTACTGGACAATTCCATTTATTTATCTCAGAAGTAAATGCTACTTGCTTTTCTGAATAATACTGTCGCTTTATCATTTAGGATCTGATCCGCTGCTTCTATATTATATGTATATAATCGTTATTTTTTTTCTCTTTATAGAACCAAAATTACAATTTCAACCACCACATCAAGTACAGCCCAAAGTTATGAATACAGAACAGAATGGCATCAAAGAAAATCATTCAAGGCATATTTCTCGCAATGACATGAGACAACCAAGGAATGAGAAGCCCCCTCGTTTTCAAAGAGATATTCAGAATTCAAGGCAGGCTTTGGAAGGTGGGGGATTACCAAGAAACAGAGGTCCTGAAAGGCACAACTCTTTAGAACATTGGACAGACGAGAAAATGAAAAGTGACAGACATTATCCTAGAAATGATAGGCCAAAGGATTTGGGTTATCCCATAGCTGCTCACCAGAGTGATATTTCCTTTAAAAAAAGGGATAACAATATGCAAAACAGAATAGGAAAAGGGGTGTCTTTCACAGAATTCAAGGAGAACTCTGCTGCTCAAGATACTACAGACAACAATAATCAGAAACGTGGGAAAAGGGAAAATCAAATACACAATTCTGAAAATTTTTGTGATAGGAAAGCACGAACAATAAGTAATGAAACCTTTATGGTAAAAAGTGAGCAACATTTTGGTGTGAATAATGATTACCAAAACCCTGGTAGAACTGATAATTTTAATTCTATACCGAATGGAGATACAGAACATCATCAGAAAGGAAGACGAGTAGGGCCTATCAAACTGTCAGGACCTACTGTGATTCCATCTTATGATGACAAGATTTTGTATTACAACACTGGACCCAAAAGGAGATCTGGGCCCATCAAACCAGAGAAAATAATAGAACCATCAATTCATGCAGAGTATGGAAAAACCTGGAGACCTGGGGATGAATGTTTTGCTCTTTATTGGGAAGACAACAAGGTATGTGTTTGCCAAATATCAAGTAATTCAAATTAAAATTTTGATGCTTTCTTATATACTTGAGGGTGACTTAGCACACCAGCACAAAGACAAAGGGCTTTGTTCATAGATGTATACCGTGCTTCGTGGCTGGCTTCTTGTTTTACTGTTTGTTTGTTTGTTTTTTGGGGGAGTACTTCTTGTTTGTTTGTTTGTTTCAAAAGGAGATATGTAGATTGTATTAATTTCTTGAAAGTACATGACTCAGATCATCTTGACAGTGTCCCTCATATGGGATAACCAGGCTCCTAACTGAAACATACTTCATGTAAGTGTTTAAAATTTGAAGGAGTTAATATGGGTCTAAGTGCCTTTGTTACTTTCTAAGGAATAAGACCAAGATGCTGTTATCCAGAGTAGTCTCTAACTATAGATGTGTAATGCCTTTTACTAGGATAAGATATTGTGCAGTCTTCACTAGTAGAAGAAAGGACCAGAGTCTGCAGGGACGGGACCGTTTAAAACAAATTTCTCTCTTATTTCAGTCATTGCAAAAAGATTGATTTTTATTATCAATATTAGTTTGTTAGCTGAAGAAGTTGTGGAGCAAATGAAGTGTGATGCATGACAGTTCTATTTTACTGATTTTTTTCAAAGCTTAAGTACTTCCTCTTTCAATTGATAAGATTTATTTTATGACAAGAGACTTTCTTTTCATCTCCTCCTCCTCTGCTTTAGGGAAGAAAAAAAAAAAGGTGATTTTGTTATCTTCTGTTCAGGCATTATGTGTGCACTTCTTAGTTGTTTCTTCAGGTTTTTGACCCTTTCTAGTGACCTTAAATATTACTGTTCTTTGCATAGGTTTTATTCCCATCGTTTCTGTCAATTTTATGCTATTAAAGTTTTTTTCCTTGTTCCTTTTTTTTTTTTTTTTTTTTTTTACAGGATGTAGATACTGTTAGCTCAGCAGTGTCACTTTATTTCTCTCTCATGCAAAATTTTTGATAGCAGTAACATGTAGCAAGTTGGTGATTAAATATGAATATATATCTTGGATAGAAGGATTTGTTTGAAGTGTAATGGCATATTAAGGAATTATTTCCTGTCTTGAGAAGCACTTTATGTCACTTTGTGTTGGTGAAATTCTAAAAAGCATAAAACTTGCAAAATAAATAGATACAACACTGCTGCCTGGAAAGTATTCAGAGCATTTCAATGATGGCTGTTTTTTTAATAGTTACAACAAATGCAGCTGCTTGCATCTAGGATAATTTTAAAATAGAATGATAAAATACAGTATTGAGTTTTAATCATTCTAGGTGAAAATGATTTATTTGCATTCAGTAAGAAAAATATCTTCAGAAACAGCTGATTTCTTTGCATAAGTGACAGAAAGGAAGTGTTGAAAAAAGGAAGATTTTTGAAGGATCATATTTTAATGTGTTGTAAAATAGTTACGTATTACATGTGTGCAAGAAAGTGCCTATCTGGCATATATTTAAACAGCAATAATGATTAAAAAGAAAGTCTTGCATTAGTATTTCTTATATACAACATCATTTGTGTTAGTGATTAATTTGTCTTTGAAAACAGATCTTTTAAATGTTCTGTCTAATGTCCTAAGTAGCATATATTTTCAGTGAGTGTTCTAAATACATGCAGCCACAACCTTTCAGTCATGGGACAAGTGAAAGTTTAATCAACAGTTATCTGCTACAAATTTTACTGAAAATTTAATGCTGACCAAGAAAAAGAATGGGGAGGAGAGTAAAAATGAAGCGATTGTTTTCAAGCTGTTTGCGGCGCATCAGGTAGTATTTTATGACCTTTGAAAATTTCTCTTTTAAGTTCTACCGGGCAGAAGTTGAAGCTCTCCATTCTTCTGGAATGACTGCAGTTGTTAAATTCTCTGACTATGGAAATTATGAAGAGGTGCTTCTCAGCAACATCAGGCCTATTCATGCAGACACCTGGGTATGTGATAACAAATTGTATACAAAGATATAAATTACATAGCCTGTACCAAAATACATGACTTGGCAAATGAATGCCTACTCCTGCAAAGAGTGGTAATTGCACATGTAGAAAAATAATTAAGAAGCGAATGCACAAGCAAAATCTTTTACTTATCTATATGAATCTACTTAATGATCCTAAGTGTATTATCACGTAGTGTTCTTTATATGTAATAAATTTAAATTGTATTATTTTAAAATGAATACTTTAATTGACCTGTCAGCAAAATGGTTTTATGCATATTTTCTCTCTAAAAGGTTACTCTACTCTATTAAACACAGATTATTATTGTTTTATTTCATGTACATTGTATTTTCTTCTGTAAAGGTTGTTAACAGTCTTTAAAATATATATCCTGAGGGCTTATACTGCGTGTGAATGTATGGTTTAACCAGTGCATCTCTTTGAATCATTTTATTTTGTATCATGATTTTTTTTTTTTCCCAACTAATTCTTTGGTGAATATTAAGGGGGAAGTTTATGCCTTGAAGTCTGCTGTAGAAGATTTAGAATGTATTAGTCTTATAGTAGCTGAATTTCAAGGGGCTTTATTTTTGAAGTATGGAAGTAGAAGTACCTTTTGGTTTAAAAAGCAGACAAAACAGGATTGTAGTCACTTGCTGTTTACTCATGATAGATGCACAAAAAAATATATGTATTTGTGCTTTGATTCCTTAATGACGAGCTGACGGTGCTTTTTTTCATTTCTTTCTTCTGGGTCATGTAGCCATGTTAGTACTGCTGCAGAGGCTGCTAACAGTCGACTACTGTTTTCTGCCAGTGGTCTTTTAATTTATGTTGTTGCTTGTAACTCTCAGATCCCCTTATGGCCTCTGAGATGGCCTTTTTGTACTTAGAAAGGTCTCTGAAGCACTGATGCGTTGCAGTCTATGGAAATTAACTTTTTTTTTTTCTTTTTATCCGCACTAGTTGAGGTGCAGTGACACAGTGCTTCCTAATGTATGATTGTGCTTATTTTGATCTTATTTCTAGGTTGTTAACACACCTGTTCTTCACATAGACACAGAATCACAGAGAATTGTTGAGGTTCGTAGGGACCTTTGGAGGTCATGTGGTCAAATCAGCTGCTCAACCATATAAACCTAAAGCAGGTTGCCCAGAACGATGTTCAGATCAATATTTCCAAGGAGAGGGACTCTGTAACCTTTTTAGATAACACATGCCAGTGCTTTTTCACCCACACAGTGAAGTGTTTTCTAATGCTCAGAGCTTCCTGCATTTCAGTTTGTGCCCATTGCCTGTTGTCCTGGCACTACACATCACCGAAAAGAGCCTGGCTCTGTCCTTATTGCACCCTGCCTTCAAATACCTGTATATATACACTGATTAGCTTTCCTCCAAGCCTCCTCTTATTGAGGCTGAACAGGCCCAGCTCTGTAAGCCTCTCCTCGTGGGAGAGGTGCTTCTGTCCCTGTCATCATCTTCATGGTACTGAGCTGGAGTTTTTCTTGTACTGTGGAGCTCAGAACTGGTTGCAGCACTCCAGGTGTGGCCTTACCAGTGCTAAACAGAGGGGAAAGATCACTTTCTTGCTGCTGGTAATACCTTGCTTAATGCAGCACTGGGCACTGCTAGATTTTTTTCATCATCTTTGCTGATAATCTTAGGGAGTGACTTTTGCTTTAACTCTCTGAAAATTATTTCTCTCAGTCTGAGAACTTGGCCTGGTGTTAAGATTAAGTTGATCTAATAGTGAAGTGCCAGTGTGAAACAGTGGTCCTTCTTCCTATTTCCGCCAATATTTAATCAACTGTTCTTTTTGTTTTCTCTCCTTCCATGTTGAATCATCAGTCTCATAGCCACAGGATGAGCTGAAACAGACTGAACACTTTCTCCTCAGCCTTGTTTTATTTTAGAATTTCTGAAAGCTGACATAGGATGGTGGGAGAATGTGTGGAGAGAAGATTCTGCCACTGAAATAACATGATCATAACGTAATGCTGTATCTTGATCTAGTCATTAAGACTTTTTCAGTTGTTACTCAGGAGAAATAAAGTCTTTCAGTCTGTTTTAAAAATAAGGGGTATCTTTCTCAAGGTTTTTTCTCTGTCAAGAGAGTCTAAATGAATAGTTTAGATTCAGACAACTAAATGTATATCATTCAAGTTACATGACAAAAATGCCAACCATTATCTTAACAGTAAACAGAAGTTTTATGTTTTCTTTCTGACTTTTTTTCTGCTTTGTTGCTTAAAGTTCCTTGCACCTATAGGACTTTTCTAGGAGAAAGTTAGTTAGAATCTTGCTCATCCCTTTTATGTTTTTAGATACTATGTGTAGTTTTCATTCTATGCTTGTAGTTTTGATCACATGATATTCAAGTTGTCTTTTAAGCTGAACACTGTTGGTAATTTTTCTGTGTGTTGGCATTCATGTTAATATATTGAAACTAGACAATACGCACGAATGCAAAACAGTTCTCATGCTGCTCAACAACAACTTAAATCTTATAACAAAGAATTAACTTCATGATATTTCCTCTTTACAAAGAGCAGAACAAAGTTTAAACTGAATTCGCTAATTAATTTTCTTTGAACGTTACCAGCAACGATGACCATGTTCCAGTCTTTTTTTTTTTTTCTCTTTAAGAAGCATTATGCTGAGTTTTATTTCAGTACTTACAGGTGATTGTGGTGAGCTAAGTCCTTCTTAGTCATTTGTATTGAAGACCTGTGTTATTAATGTAGAAATACATAGTGTGTGACTTCTGATGTCCCAATTTTCTGAAGCTTTTTTTTTTTTTTTTGAAGAAATTGTTGACAATAAGGAAAGCGTTAGTGAGTTGACTTAAAGGCATATGTTTAGTCTTAATTTTAGCTTATTCTTTAATGTTTTCTCCAGGATACTTTTTAGAACTCATTTATGGAATTGAGTTTTTATCCAACAAATGTAAGCTGTTGAAATTTGTCCACTGGATAGGAGGAAAAAAAAAAAAAAGCTCAACAAGTCACATGAAAGAGCAGCCAAAACATCACAGTGACGGTTTTTTTTTTTTGAATATTTAACCACTGAGACCTGGGCTTCTGGTATACTTTTGGCAACAGAATCACAGAATGGCCAGGGTTGGAAGGGACCTCAAGGATCATGAATCTCCAACCCCGCTGCCACATGCAGGGAAACCTTCATGTAATTAATGATCAGCAGTCTTTTTAGTAATTTTAGTAGGAGAATAATATAACTTTCTCTTTACTTATAGATGGTTAACATTCTGCTCTATTCACGCTGACTATAATATTGAACTGGACTACATTAGTGCAAGAATACACGTTCTTTTTACTTTTTTTTTAATTCTCCTTGAATATAGGCCCAGGTTTCTTGACATTATCAGGATAACACTGAGTTTTCTGCTATAAAGGAAGATGTGTTACTAAGTGATTTTAAGACTCCTTGATAATTGATTGTATACTGTCCATCACTCAGTTTGCTGAGTTCTTACAAGTTTTCAGTCCCTTTGACAGATAATGTGTTGCTATTTATCTTCCTGACTGCTGGAAGAATAGAAGGTAAATCTATATTTTTCAGAAGATAAAGAATAGAAGGTAAATCTATATTTTTCAGAAGATAAATCAAAAAGCTAGTGAGTTGTTGCTTTTTTTTTTAATAATCGTGCTCAGTAGCCGTATAAATATATAAAAGAATGCTTAAAACCGTTATTTTTACTAAGTGCTTGCAAAATGAATCTGAGGCGTGCAATTCAAAAATATTTTTAACAATAAAGTTATATTTGGATTCCGCTGTTTTAGAGTTTTTCTACTGCCTTGTGTGTAACACTGCAACACTTTATTCTTCTATTTCCCTCAATGTAGTAAGGGTCACTTAATGAAAATAATATAATCCCAACAACAAAATTCACCAAAAAGCCACAGTAGAAATAAGAACTATGTATTTTTCTTTTTTTTTTTTTACTTATAAAAGATGTAAGATTATAATAACAACTGAAAAGCACTGACAAACAGCATTAAGACTCTTCCTGACTTAAATAATCTGTTCTGTGAGGAAAAAAAAATTAAATAAATAAAGTCAAGATATTACTTTAAAACTAAAGTCTTAATTTTATTCTCTCACTTGTAGAATTTTTTTCCTCAGTAAATTAACAAAAAGTATATAGTCTAAGTGCTTACGTTGTGACTTTTTCCCAAACGAGGTTCTTGCTTTTCCTTTTACAGAGCCTTGTCCCTCCATTTGATAGGCCATCTTCCTCTGTTTATACTGTGATTACACTTCTTTTATCATCTTCTGTGATTCCTGTGAAGGAAATAAAGATTGTAGTTTTCCCTGCTACATATATTAAATGGCCTTATTCTGACAGTTTTCAAAAAAAAAAATCTAGAGCTGGATTTATAGTTTTTCACTTAAAAACAGTAATTATAAAGTGAAGTCTGTAGTTTAGCTTAATTTTGTCTTCCTGAAACTTGCACTGTTTCTGCTTAAAGAGATAAAAAGGCAAAATAAATTATAAATAATTTATTTAAACTATTCTTTATATAAAAAACTTCTATATGTAAGTAAAAGTGAAAGTATGTATAATTCCAGTTCTTCTGCAATCTGTTTTGTTCTGTGGAGGCTTTGCAACTCACCTGTTTTGGACCCTCAAATAGGGATGGTGTCGAGGAAACAAAATAGCAGGGAGTCTTGATCTACAGCTCATTCATTTTGGCAGACATTTTATCTTAATTGTTATGTTGATACCTTAAATTTTGTGATGTTGTTTTCTGTAGCTCGTAGAGCTGTGTTTCAAAGGTGTTGAATTCTCTTAAAGCAAACTGTAGTTTAGGACCATCTCATACCCATCCCCCATTTCAGGTAAGTGAAGTAAAGTTATATAAGCATTATGAAGGTGTTGGAAGCCTTCATCTAGCCATGTTAAAAATTTTAAGTGGTAAAGGGCTACAGCTACGTGCTTAAGACTTCTCCTGTTTTATGGAATTTTTGAATCCATTCTAGTATCTTGATTAATATCAGTGAAAAACTTACTTTAAGAATTAGGTGCTGTTTGCTGTGTCTCTGAGGTCTGAACAGTCTTAGCTTCACACTATAATTTTTTTTTTTTTTTTTAGTTTTGTGTCAAGCAGGAAGTTTTTCTATGTAAATAATTAAGTAGGTGCAGTAGGTAAATGTCTCGGTTGGATCTCTTATCTAGCTTCTGTCTTCATTGACTGTTGTGCAAATGAGGATGTTAAAAGAGCATTGTACCAACTAATTCTATGATTACTGTGGAAAAATTGTCCATAATAGCAGCAGAATGAGTTAATATTTCTGGTTGTTTGACTTCTGTTCTATAAGAAAATTGCTATAATTTTATATATTTTCCAGTTTGTAATTACTTATAGACTATGGAGACTCTATTTTTGAGTATTTTAGACTACTCTTTGTTCAAATTATGGTGCTGCATGTTTATAAATTCTTTTTAATCTAAGAAGTTATTAACTTCATTTTCACAAAAGTTTTATCTCTTTTACTAAAGCATTTTAGATTTAGGCTTTTATTTTGTAGTGATGTGCCTGATTTTCCGTATTTGTAATACATGGACTTCAGTTTCCATTGTCCTTTTAGACTGAGACAGGCTTCTTTTAAGTGGTGGTTTGTTTTTTTTTGGTTTTTTTTGGTTTTTTTTTTGCAGAAACAAGCATTATGTGGAAAATGTTTGTCATGATGAATCTACAGTATTTTTCCTTAGCACCTCTGCCCTTTGAGAAACTAGACCGTTTTTCAGACTTTAGTTTCCTGTGTATGTGTTGGAATACAGATGGATGATTACAATTCAGGTTAATTATTCCCTTGAAAGTTACAGGCCCACAGCTGAAATGTAATAACGGATGCTTAAAGGTGATTAAGGAAGCACAGTTTTGTTTTTAATAAACTAAAAGCAGGCAAATTTCAGTTGAGAGGAGGTAGTTTGCACTAAGTGGGCATAAAACAGTGGCTTTCCATTTTCTGTCTGTATCATTAGGCAAATGTTTATCAGACATTGCAGAATGTTTTAGTCTTTTAGTCAAGTGTTTTGTATTCATTAGACTGTAAAATGTTGCAAATTGTCAGCTGTACAAATCAGATTAAGCATGCATTCTTAGAGTTTGTGTAGCTATTATAAAAAGTTAGGATTGATAAAATAGGATGTTTATTATATTTTTCTGTTGTTTTAGCCTCGTGCTATTAAATGTAGTTTCATACAGTGATGTATGTACAGAGACCATGCCATGTGGGCTCCTTTGGTTGTTTATTTTGAGACTGTTCCTCACTAACACTGTCCTTTAATGTGACTTGTGTTGTGGAATACCATATCTTGACCTATTTTAAGTACTGTATTTTATTCTTTTATGTGAGAAATTTCTTTATATTTTCATTCTATGACTTTCTCTATATTGAGTTTTTTGAGGTTGAACACAAGTTCTTCCTGTTTAGGCACTGTTGTTCCTTTTGAAGTATGAAAAAGGGTTAGTTGTGTAAAAATGTCTAGGCTGTACTTGCCATTTTTTTTTCTGTTCTGATTTCCCTGCCTCTTTCACGTTTCATAGTTCCAAGTTTACCCACCTTTAAATATTAACTGAAGGTATTTTGAGAGGAAAATGGAGAAACTATATATTAATATAGTAATTCTTCGTTGGCTGCTCTCTGGGAAAGAGAGGTATAGTACCAATGACTTGATATTGCAGAATATGTCAATCCTAATTTGTTCTGGATTTTGTTGATGTGACTGTAGATCGTATTCCCTCACACTGTATAAAGCACACGTTGAATTGAAGCATTATACTTGCAGTGAAGTAACAACCGTGTACAGACATGGTTATTGTCTGAGGCTTTTTGTTTTTTCTTTTACTCCTTGTTTGATGACTTGCAAGCATTACCAGTAATATCTTTTAAACAAGACATCTTCCATAAGGTAAAAAGCATAGTGTGTGAAAGCAGTTATTTGTAGAAGTAGTCATTTTACCACCTTCCTCATGATTTTAAAATAAAGAATTATTATTAAATGAGTGCTTTTGTAGACCTGAGCTAGATATAGTAAAAAAGGAGGAGGCAAAATGAAATGTGTAAAAATGATTTAATTTTTCAGCCTTGTACTTTACAAAACAGGATATAGAACTTCTCTGAATTTAATTTGTATTTATTATAGACTGTTTACATTTAAAAGTATGAAGTAATTTTAAAATGTGTAATTTAATATAAAAATTGGAGGAGTAAAGAATTTATCATGTTACCTTGATAAGTGGTTCCAGTTCCTAAAATCTTTAACTAAAAAGCAAGTTTTGCCAGTCCTTTAACTGTTTTTATAGCTCTACTTTGAGCCCCCATTTAGTAGCGTTTACTTTGAATTCTATTTGTACTTGAACTAGATACAGTACTGCAGGAATAGATGCTAGGTTATCAGGTACCGAGCAGTGATATCTTACCTAACAGTCTCATCAGGGAAAAGGCTTATAGAATTACCTTATGTGTTTTTTTAATTATTAATATATATATATATTTTATAAGTCCCAACATCCGAGTGGTATATTTTTCCAACATTTATGCTACGTAATCCTTGAAATACTAATCATGTTCCTGTAAAAACTACTTTTATATATATGTAGAAGAACACATTTTTAACTATCCTGAACACAGTTCTTGCAGAAATGTTGCTATATTTGGTAATGCATATTTACTGATAATGCAGTGATTGTCTGTTGTTGTGTGTACCATCTGCTGAAAATTGAAAAGCTTCACCTAAAATGTCACTGAAACTCTCCATCTGTTTGGATTTTTGCGGTGGTTTCATGGCCCAACAACAGTGCATAGATAATTACTCATACCACAACATAGTGGTTTTTTTTTTCTGGATATTTGCTGGCAGTATCTTCTGATAACATACTACATTTTACAGAACAGTAAGTGCTTCTTTTTCCCTCCAGAAGTGTATGAATTGTTTAAGAATGCAGTTAGTGCAAGGAAGTTGGATGCTGAGCATAGCGTTTCAGGTGCTCTTTGTGGCAATATGTTTAGGTCTATTACTGTATAACCTGTATAAACCAAACCTTTCCTGAGGTCATCATCTAACTTTGTTCTAAAAAACTGTGTCGATAGTTTATTTAAAAAAAACAAATAGGAGTGGAGGAGGGAAGAACTAAGTGTTGTCTGTGGGAGAAGAGGGGGATAATTTGCTGTTAAAATTCAAAAATTAGGTCGTTTACTCCTGACAATTTCATATTGTTATGTATTATATGTGGCTATTTTTTAAATGCATTTCCTGTTTGTGGATTTTTTTTTTTCTTGTTGAATTGAGAAAATTTGATGTGTCTGCTAGGTGAATGTTCTTTCTGTTGCAGTTTACTTCAGTGTTTCTTCTTTTAAAAATAGACTTTTCTTTAAAAATAAACTTTAAGTATGCAGAGTTGGATATTGATTCTGCTCAATGTGAACAAGTTTTTACTAGTAGAGTTTAGTATTTCTGTTTTGCTTTTGTGATATGGTATGTGTGGCTTAAATACATATTTCTTAGGAAGTTTTAAAATTTATGTTGAGACTTTATGTTGAGAACATAGCGACAACTTGCATGAGGGAATGTCTGCATCATAAGCCCAAACGTTACCAGAAAAGTTACAGATTTATTTTTGTGCTATAGAGAATGAACACAATTGTGAATAACCTGTGCAATACCCTTAAAGAGAACAGATGAACTAACAAATTGTCTGTAGGATGATCGTGCCCGAGGTTTACACTATCCTAGTTTTATGGGAACGTAATTGTGATGCAGTTTGTTTAGAAACTAAATGGGTGCTTTGTCTTCAGAGTTGAAGAAAAGCAGTGAATTACCAAGAAGTTCAGATGTCTGAGTTCAAGTAACTGTTGTGTTGCAGTTAGCAGTCTCAGATCCAAGTATGTAAATTCACCTCCTCATTCATCTGTTTTGCATTTCCTGATTTTTCTGAAGAATCAGCAATTTTTGCGTCATTTGGTTATCACATGTTTTTTGTCTCACTCAAAACTCAGAACGTAGTTTATTCCAACAGTATCTATTGGAAAACTCTGCTGATTTTGTCACAGCTAACATTTTAAGCAGAGGAAAAAGAAAATAAATTCAATAAAAACTTTATTACTGTATTTTTTTTCAAGATTTCTGAATCACTTATTATACTTTTACTATCTTCAATTCATTGCAAATTGATAAATTGCTTGATCTGAAGTATGCTTTGCATAACTGTACAAAAACTAACCATTATTTGACTTCTAATGTTTGCTTAGTGAAAATGAACTGAATAGATTTATTATCATTTATTAATTTACTTCTGTTGTTAAAGGAAAGACTGGTCAGGGAAGTGTCAGTGGGAGGTTTTGGTTCTGAAAATAAAAAGCCACAAATGTTAATGTGTATTTTCACACCATCTAGTTTTATGTACCAATGTTAGGAACGTATTTTCTATGTGTGTTCAAAGGTGTACCCTCCTAAGGAAAATAAAAAGTTTTTATGCGTTCTGTTTTGTTTTGTTTTTAGCTGACATTATGGCAACTTTAATTCACTGTCAGTCATTTTTGAGTTCGGCTGATCTCATCTGAGGAAAAAGTGAATTTGTTGTGTAAAAGATTTTATACAGAGCTTGAAGGTAGAGTGTAGTGTTGTATTTGTATAATACATCAAAATTTCATCTAATTTAAGAAGCAGAAGAGAGGAAGATAGCCCTGGTTTAGTATGTTAAAAGTATATGCAAGTGGTAGACATTCAATTTTACAGATTCTATATAGAAGTCTTACAGTATCATACTGCAATAAGCATAACTCATGAAGAAAATTAACAACAAATATGCTGAATTATTCTGTAATAGATGCTTAAAAAATGTTCTTGTCACAAAGTAAGTCCTTGATTAAGATTCTTCAAAAATGTACATCAGTGGTAATTTCTTTTTTAATTTGTACTTTTCATGCCTCATTTAATGGCAGTTTTTGAAATTATGCCCTAAGGTGCTCTAAGATATAACTTTAAACTTTATCTTTTACTCCTTTTTTTTTTCTTTTTCTTCACAACATCCATTTCATTCTTAGTTGTTCTAGAACTTGAAGAATCCATGTACATATTCAGATAAAGTCTTATTAAAAGCCTAAAGGAATATGATAGATGGTTCAAACAACGCTTTTTCATCCAAGTATCAGATACTGAATATATTGCAGTTTTAAAGATTACTTTTAGCTTTTGGTAGGAAAATTGTGATATTTTACTTCATGGCTATGGTATGATGGGTTTTTGTTTGTTTTTGGTTTTACTTTTGTGTTTTTTAATACATCTGGAAAATCCTGTGGTCTGTTTTTGATTGACACAAGTATAGGTAAGTAGAAACTACAAAAATCAAGACTTAAAATTCTCAAGATAAAACTCTGTGATTAGGCAAAAGAAACAAATTTGAAGAAAGGAATTTAACAAAGCAAGAGATCATTTCATGTGTTAACAGCAAGGGACAGCTGTTGCCAGCAAAGCAGGCAGTACAGAGAGGCATAAAATCTGGACCAGAAAATGGGAGCTGAAATGCAGGTGAAAGAGTGTGGTTCCTTTTTCAAGAAAGGAAACACTGTGTTTTTGTACTGATTCCAGCAAGTTTTCCATGGATTGAGTATGTCGTTGAAATTAAAATTACAGCTTAAATTCAAACAGTCATTTTATAATACTGAAAGAGAAAATGCTTTCTTGGACTTCTGTCTCTTCTTTCTCTTGTGATTCCTGGCCTTGTGCTATTCCTTCATCCATCCTTGCGTAGGCTTTACTTCTCATTCGTAATAGTCCACAGAGAGTTACGCACTAATTTTTTATTGGAAAACTTCTCCAATTGAAATACCTTTGCAGAAGAGTGCGGTAGATAGAGCAGAATTTTCTGTCCTTAAGTAGGAATAGATGGAGGTAACCTGTTTGTAGATAACAAACTGATGGAGCTGATCAGCTGTAACTTGCAACTAAATAAACATGAGCAGAACATGAGGCAGGCAAAGCTTATGTGAATTCAGTCCTGCTCTTTACTGCCATCCACATAATTGTTCTTGGAAGTTATGCATGCTATAGTAAAAATATGTAAGTACTCTGATTAAGATCTTCCAATTCTAAGCCTGGAGTTGCTAATTTCATATCTATGTATAAATTCATCTTCCTCTGAAAAGTTCAGAACAAGTTGTTCAGTAATTTCTTTCAAGAACACTGAATTCTTATCAGTGTTCAGTGCCAAAGTACTTTTGGATCTGACTCAAAATAAGTATTCACTCTCAGAATGTTATATGTTCCTTAACTGTTATTTTTAAAACACTGATTTCCAATTGAAATTGAAAAACCCTTTCATGAAATACAAACATACTCTACTCGAGTACTGATAATTTTAAAAGTAAATTAGTTTTTAAAGTATATTAAGTGCTGGATTTACAGCTTCATTTTGCAGCTGTGAAATCCATTGAATTTTCAATGTAAAAGTAAGCCTAGCTGATAAAGTATGGTGCTGCTAAAAGCTCTTGAGAATATATGGGTCCAAAATAAAAAGCACTGAGTGTGTACATATTCCCATTTTACACTTGTTAAGTCCTCATCTTTCTTATGAGAGGGAATTAAAGTAGCATAAGCATCAGCAGATTTTTATGGCAAAACTTTGAACAGAAGCTGAAATTCTCAGTGATTTATGCTCCTTTCTTTGCTATCTCATTTTAAATACCTAAATAATGCTCATATCCATCACTCTCTCTGATGCTTTTTGAATCTGTTACTGGAATAATTTTTTGGTGCATTTCATTGTTTGCACTGTAGACTTTGCTTTTTTCTGT
>JAOWBP010000001.1:133700962-133714789 GCA_028571105.1 Tragopan temminckii | reverse complement strand
CCAGCCTTTCTTCATAGGAGAGGTGCTCCAGCCCTCTGATCATCTTAGTGGCCCTCCTCTGGATCAGCTCCAAGAGCTCCACATCCTTCCTGCACTGGGGGCCCCAGGCCTGAACGCAGTACTGCGGATGGGGCCTCACAAGAGCTGAGTGGAGGGGGACAATCACCTCCCTCCCCCTATTGGCTTGAGATGCTTGAGAACACTCAGAACTCAGATAAAGCTTTGAGATATAACGGCAAAGCTGTCCTTGTTGTGTAATTGGACTGGATGACCTTGTGAGGTCCCTTTCAACTTGAATATGATTCTGAAATATTCACTATGAAACAACCAAAAATCCCGTGCTGTCGAAAATCTTCCTTTAGTCAGTAGAGGACTTTAAATGCAAAAACATGCAACAGTTTTCTAAGTCTAGGGCTGGTACCTGTTGCATAGTAAAACTCTCTCAGTTGTTATAAGCTGTCCTTATCTCCTTAGTCATTGCCAAAGATGTGCCAGCTACTGCTTTTGTGCTATGACACCTGTTTTTTTTTATGATGAGGCAACTGATAAACATGGTCCTTTTTTTTTTTTTCGACCATATGAACCTATAATGTCGTATGTTGGTAGAAACAAAAAGGAAAGATTCAGGCCAAAACCAGTTAATATCTGAGTCATCTCATTTAATAATATACTAAAGAATGCACTAAAGACTTCTTGCTTCTTGTATTTTTGTCACAGCTGATGAAACTGCTTTTCTCATGTGACAAATTCTGATGTAACAGTGCAACCCATGAGACAAAGGGAGCTCATTCAGATTTTGTTGGCATTTTCTGGAAAATGTAGTTCAGTCTTCCAAAGACAAAGAAAATAAGAGCTGAGACTGACTGTGACACCTGAGATTATTTCTCAACTGTTTCCACATAAAAAAATTACAAAGTTTTAGTGTTTGGTCCAATTAAACATAAAAGTATGATGTATACATTTCCATTTAAATCTGGAGAATGAAAAAGATAGGCAGAAATAATGTTATAAGAAGTTTACCACTCTGCACTGTGAATTCTTGAAGCATAAGCTGACTTACAAGCAATTATAACCTCTGGGGAGAAAAAATTGAGCACTCTAGGCTGTAGGTACATTTATTGCCCTTGTCCATTTTTTGTGATCTGACAATGTGGAGAAAATGTAAAAAGGAAACCTTGTAAACTGAGCCCATGCACTTTTTTTTTAGTTTTATATGAGGCAGTAGCTAATAGCAAAATGTCCTTGAGGTTAGGGAGAGTTTTTGGCACAGTTGAGTTTCTGCATTACAATTTTATTATGATTTGCTCTTTGCAATTAATAATAAAGCAGTCTGTGTGAAAAAAAAAAAAAAGGAAATCCATGAGTGTAGCAGGGTCAAGTTATTAACTCAATGCTATTTTCCTCCTTATAATCAACAACTATTTTATAGGACACAGAAGTACCACTAAGTCTGTCCTATAGAATATCTATTACAGATTTATTCTTATATAACCTTGCTGACATCAAATGATTTCAAAATGCAAAAGCTGCAGGAAATGGTTCTAGGGTGATTAGGGAATGGAAAACCAATCTATCTACATTGAATTTAAAGGAACAGGCTTATTTAGACTAGGAAGAGGAGGTCTGATTGTATAGTCAAAACACATCCAGGGTAAACACTAGGAAAAGAGTTAAAGGAGAATAGTAAAAGAAGAGCCAGATGTGTTCATTTTGCTATGGATAAAACTAGGTTAGAAACTAGAAGAAGGTTACTAACCTTCAGAAGTGTTTTGGTTTTGAATGCATTTGCTGCCTACACTAGGTATACTGACCCTGATCTAGGAACTGCTTCTCATTCACACCCGAGGGAATTACAGAAGGGTATGAAGCAGTGTGTGACATTTCATACCTCTCTCCAGACTCTTTGGCAGTTTAAAGAGGTTTCAGTCTGTGTTAGAGATCTTTCCTGTCTTTGTTACACTGTTTGTTTTATAGGGAATGCTATTTAAACAGTAAAATGCTATCCATTACAGGTAATACAAAATGCAAAATTGAGTATTCCTTCTGCAGAAGGATTTTCAGTCTGCTCCTTTGCCGGAATCAATAATTTTCTCTAAGCCTAGGGTAATTTCCCTTTTTTTTTTTTTCTTTCTTTTTTTTTTCTTTTCTTTTTTTTTTCCCCCTGAATGTTTTAGATCACTTAAAATGTATTCTTTACGTATAGAGACAGTTACTTGTCAGCCTCACTGAAATTGAGCTTGTATAAATTTCCAAGCCTGTCAAATATGGTTTCCCAGTCCTTCAAAAAGAAAATATACTAGCAGAATGACTTACATTTTTTTAAAGCTGGTCTTACAAGGGTCATATCACTATTTGTCTTATGGCCATTTGTTTTGGTTTGTGGCTTGCTATCTTTCAAATAATTTCTTTGTCTTCTGGGATGCAAAGCATGCTTTTTGTAGTCTTCGGTTGATAACTTGCCCTGAAAGTGAGCTTTCATCTGCTTTCTAGTCCTTAATTAAGCACGCTGACATATGGCTAGAAAGGTTGATAGCTTCCTGTATAATGGCTGGCAACAGCACTAATTCTACTGTTGTATTTATTTATGAGATGGAACTATCACTTTGTTCACAGAAATCTCTGCAAATTAGAAAGAAACAATCTCCCTCCATGCAGAGAAATTCTATTATTTCCATTCTTATTCAAAGTGAAGTTCAGAAGTAGGGATGACTGATTTCAAAATTTGGGGAAATTACCAGTGAACTTACTGTGTTTTTTAAAGGAATTCATGAGTAAGTTAAACACATTGGGGCAGATTAACATTATTCCAAGGAAATGAGTATAGCAAAAGCAACTTAACCAACTGCCAATCCCTCAGGTTATGCATTTATTTCTTGTTTTGTTGCTGATTTTGAATTGAGAGGACTCTGAGTGAACTTTTTGACCAAATTACTCTCTTCTAGGTCAGAGCAGGTCATGAATAAAATGAGTACAGATCATCTTCAGGCTCTTTCCACATGAGTTATGCCATAATATGGCAGCATGCACTTCCAGAACTCGATTCCCTGCAGCCTCTCTCCTGTTCCTGCCTGACCCTGATCTGGAATAAAACTGTTGTCAGAAGAATTGTAGCAAATATTGTATTACTACTTACGGGGAATAAAAGAAAAAAAGAAAAAATAATTAAAAAAAAGATTGGAAACTTGGGAAATTCAGTACTAGGAATCATCTTACCTACCTTGAAGCACTTTCAGATCACAGTTCACTCAGTGAAAGTGCTGACTTGTTTAAAAGACTCTAACTAATTTGAGTAAATTGATATATTGTCATTATACTGACAGAAATTGGTACATAATCTAAGCATTCAGTCTGCAAATGTGTTAGCTCATACCAACAATCTGATCAGACTGCCTCATCAGAAAGACTTTGCTTTGCCTGATGATCGCTACCATCTACCCAATAGTCGTGGTGGTTTTTTTTTTTTTTTTTTTTTTTTTTGTTTGTTTTTTGTGTGTGTGGCATAGTTATTAAAAAGTTTATTTATTTATGTTCTGAGAAACATTTAAAAATGATGCTGCAGGCTTCTTCTATTTAAGTGTAAGACTTAGTGGTATAAGGTATGTCAAAACTCTTCTGTTTGCAAAGAATGTTTTTTGAATATGTAAAATTAACTTCTAGGCATATATATATATTTTTCCAAATTCTTACTTTAATGATTAATTTCATGGAAATAGTATATCAAAATTAAAAATCCTTCTTGAATCAAGCCCCGTTTCTTCAACCTGATGCAAGAAATATTTCTGTGTGGATGACTTCCTAAGCTGGCAGCAGGCTGCAGTTGCAGAGTCTGAATATTTAGCTACATGTGATGAACTACTTCCTTGTGGCAGTTATATTTTGTAGGGGCAGGACTTCTCTTTGAACAGGCCCTACAGGAAATAATGCCAAAAACTCACTTAGGAATATGGTACGATATGATTTCACCAGGTGTTGCTGGATTTTGGAAGGGAAGAGATGGAAAAGGTAAGTTGGTTCTTAAATTAAAGATCTGGACTTTATTTCCCTGCCTGACTCTCTGCCCAGAAGACAGGTGTGTTCAGCAGCTTAATGAAGTTCAACGTTTTGGATATTTCGTTTATGGTTAAACTATGACTTTTGCTTCAAGGCTACAGAGTCTCCGTGTGTGTATGCTCATTTCCTGCTGGGTCTCACAACATAATAAGGCTGACATAATTCTCCTACCCTTTTTCAGGGTAGAAGGGTCAGACTTCTCATTGTGAGATTAATTAAAAAACAAACAAACAAACAAACAGAAAAAGGTAAATTTTATATATTCATATCTCTTCTTTAAACAATGCATATCTTTACTATAATTTCCTATTTTTATACTGCTCTCTTAGAACAACACTGGGAAGCTATGCAACATAACCATCCATTAAAAGCTATTAATTGTTCTGCAAATTAAAGGTATGGGCAGGGGTGTTGTTACATGCATATAGTCAAGATATAATAAGGAATATAAAGTTCATGTCTTACAGTCAAATAAAATTCTTTTTCCCCATACATTATACTTTCACATTGCCTTGGGGCTTAGTCTAGTTAGGAAGAGATTGATCATACAAATAAGATTTAAAATGCATTTTAATTTAATATTTGTAAATTGACACAATGTGAAGACAATTCTTGATGCAGCCATTTATTTTGCACATTAGTTGGAATGTTTGGAATCACTGCAAGTAAAGCTTTTCCTTCCTCTATAATTACACTGATTACACTTAATTTCTGTTTTTCCTGTGTTGCGATATTGTGAGCATTTAAGTACTGAACAGCTTGTTTCAACCTTTGAAAACTGAAGACTTAATGAAATATTTTAATACAATCAGCTCTAGCTGTTGCTGAATGGAAGAAAATGAAAGCATAGAACAAAATCAGGTTTTTCAATTGACTCCTTAGTAATTAGTCTTTGGCTTCTTTTTGAAATGCCACTGTCTTTAGAATTTAACAACAGTTTCAATGCTTAGAAAAAAAGGGAAGGCAAATATTTGAGCCATTATTTGTGCACTTTAGAAATGGAGAGTTCAGAAATAATCTCATTTGTTTTTCTGCTTTGTAAACTGTGCAATTTGGAATGAAACATCAGGAGATCACTTCTGAATATATTGAATACACTTGTATTTTCCCTTGAAGTCATGAAGATGCCTGCAAGAGGACTGAAATCTCTGTGATGTGCACACGGTAGTGGGGTTGATATTCTGAAGTGACTGAAGATTTTAGGTATTAAATTGAAAGCTGTGGAATTGCAATAGAAATGGAGCATTAAAAAATTATCTTGATGCTAGGACTATTTTAAGAAAATAGCATGCTTCCAAGCACACAAATAGCGTGTAATTTCAAGCTCTAATTTGTTTTACCTAGTTTGTCCTCAGATGCTTAGCTACAGCCCTCACAATAGTCAGTATGGAGTAAAACTAAAGCTGAATGGGAAAAACATTTTCAACCATAAGTATAAGATTTGTTTTGTAATGAAATATCCCCAACTGGGCATTCTTCCCTTACACTGTAAACATCATCACTTTACTTGGTAATGCCAACTGACTGGTACAGTCTCTTGTTATCTGTTGTGTAGATCTATCTTCTTGTTAGGGATCTCTCTTGTCACTTATGATCTTGATTTGGCTTCATAAAGAGGCCTGACATAAGAGGGATAAAAGCTGATCAATGCTTTTGATGTTGACATTAATCTGCAGGCATTTCTAATGAGGAACTTTTGCCTTCTGTGATGCTATTCTGTGTCATTGCAGTTAATGGCCTTTCTTGAGAGACATGCATGTGGAGTAACTGAGAAATGAAACAAGGTCCATAAAAGAGGTGCCTGTTTGGTCACTGAAAATTCTGTGCTATTCATGTAGGCATACATACATGTATGCAGTGCAATGCAATGATGCTACTATTACACACTTTCAGCTGTCTTGAAAGTCTTTATTTTAAAAAAAGTGAGGGGTGTTCTGGCAAGATTTAACTAATGAACTTCGGACTTGAACTTTGCTGTTGTGAACTCAAAGACATCCTCTAACCAAAGAGCATTTATTCAGCCCCAAACAACACTACAGACTTGGGGAAGAATGGCTGGAAAGATGTGTAGATGAAAAGGATCTGGAGGTGTTAAACAACAGCCGAGTGAACATGAGCCATCAGTGTGCCCAGGTACCCAAGAAGGCCAATGGCATCCTAGCTTGTATCAGAAATAGTGTTGCCAGCAGGAGCAGAGGGGTGATCATTCCTGTGTACTCAGCACTGGTGAGGCCACACCTTGAGTGCTGTGTTCAGTTTTGGGCCCTTCATTGCAAGAAAGACATGTGGAACATGTTCTGAGAAGAGCAGTGAAGCTGTGAGGGGTCTAGAGCAAAAGTCTTATGAGGAGCAAATGAAGGAACTGGGGTTGTTTGCCTGGAGAACAAGAGGCTCAAAGGGGACCTTAACACCCAATAAAAAGTCCTGAAAGGAGGCTGTGGTGAGGTGAGAGTCGACCTCTTCTCCCAGGCTACAGTTATAGGACTATAGGGAATGGCTTCAAGTTGTTCTAGGGGAGATTCAGGTGGGATTGATTTGCGGAATCAGACTCTATAATCCTGAGTTAGGTTATAAAGCAGGAACATTTATTCAACGAGACGCGTATCGTTGGGTACATGGAGGATAATTCCTCCTAACATGCACACCAACAAGCAAGAGCAGTACAAATTTGTAAAGTGATCTTATACATATTCAAAACATGTCCTGAGATTTAGTTACATATTCATTAGTTTTCCAGAAATTCATTTGCATGCTGCTTCTTCCCTTGACGCATGCGTGGTTTGTAGTGGGGGTCTTCCTCTGGTGGTCGTGGGGATGAAGTTAGTAGTCTTCCTCTCTTTGAATCTTCACCTTTAGCCTAGCTCTGTGTTCAACTATCAGAAGTAAACTGGTTCTTGCTGACAGCGCCTCAGCACTTCCTCCTGATGTTTACATTCTTTCCATTCAGTTTACCACAGCACTCTGTCCCTTAACCTGTTTTCTCCAAATTCCTGCTTAGCTTGCAGTCTAATACAATAGCTAATCAATAACCTGTCATTCCTTAATTCAGGATATTAGAAAAAAACTTCTTCTCAGAAATAATGATAAGTTATACGAATAGGCTGCCTACGGAGGTGGTGGAGTCATCATCCCTGAAGGTGCTCAAGAACTGAGAAAATGTTGCACTGAGGGACATGGTTTACTGGATATGGTGGTGAATGGTTGGAACAGATGACTTTAGAGGTCGTTTCCACCTTGGTGATTCTGTGATTCCTTGTGGAGACGCTCACAGCTTTTACATAAGAAGTGTGTTTGTTTCATTTTTTCACGCTGTGTTCTGCACGTGCTGTGTGGTTTGGAACAACGGGTCTATTGTTCCAGATGAGTCTGACTGCCCAGGGATCTCGCCATCTGCACAATGAACATCAAAGGACTCAGCTGTAATCTGGAGCCGTAGGCAGTGGAGAAACCGCTGTAACAGCTCTGCCCCACTGGAGGGCTCCCCTGCACTGGAGGAATCCTCCTGCTTAATGACTATCGCAGTTTCGGATCCGTCTCTTGCCTGCAGTGCAATGCAGTGCAGCAGCAGCAGAACTAAGCTTAGATGTGTGTGTGTGTGTGCAAGATTCATTCCTGCACTCCCCTTTGTATATCACTGCCCTCAGGATTGTTATCAAGCAAATTATGCACTAGTAGGATCCATAGATTAGGGTCAATCATTGTATTTTAAATTTTGTTATAGTTTCTAAGCAAGGTTGGCTAAATATCTTATTTGCCTCTTAACCAAATACAGCCTTAGAAAGGTGATAGCAATTATTCCTCTTCATTGTATTTCAGTTTTTAGTGGATACCTTCAGTTCAATCGAGCTATCTAGAATTGTCTTAAAGAGAAAGTGACTAAGCTCTGTCGCCTAATTTTCTCTTTTTCATTTGTGTTGCTTTTTATTTCGTTTAGTGTTGAAATAAAATCTTTGCTCAGTCTAATTCATGAGCAGTTTTAGGTTCCTGTGGAGATTTCAGGTAGCTGCTTTGAGTTAAAGAAATGAATGCTTTAGAAGGATGCTCTGACAAGAAAGCTCAAGTGACTTTGTAGCAAGGTGTGTGAGGGCAAGTTAGTGATCTGCTTTGTGTATTGCTTTCTGTATTCTTCCATCTCATCTAAAAAGAGTTAGACATGGTGTGACATGTTGGAAGATCCTAGTAATTACAAGTGACCTTGTGACAACTGTAACTTTTCAGGTGCTTTTAAAAATGTTTATTCTTGACAGTATCTACATTTTCTTTACAAATGCATGATTCTTTTTTTTTGTTTCAGGCTGGATTTCATATTGGCATACCTTGACAATATTAGCTGATATACCTAGTTAATTTGGATTTTTTTTTTTTTCTTTTTCCTGCATCATTTACATATTATTTCAAATCTCAAGTTTTAAGTTGGTTGCAAATTTTAGCTTCTTCAGGGGCTTTACTAGGTAAAACACAAGGGGTAGCCTTATCTTTGAGAAAGCAACAGCCACCTGAACCCACTACATTTTTACTGATTTTCTGGTGGAAAAGGAGTTTGCTTGGGGTGACTGACTCATGAACTCTTCCTGTCAGGAATGATGTGGTGAGCAGGACTAGGGAAGTCATCCTGTCCCTGTACTCTGCATTGGTGAGACCTCACCTCGAGTACTATGTTCAGTTTTGGGCACCTCAGTACAGAAAGGACATTGAGGTGTTGGAGCAGGTCCAAAGAAGGGCAATAAGACTTGTGAAGGGCTTGGAGAATATGCCCTATGAGGAGCGACTGAAGGAACTGGGTCTGTCTAGTCTGGGGAAGAGGAGGCTGAGGGGAGACCTTATTGCTCTCTTCCAATATCTGAAAGGTACTTATAGCGAGAGCGGGGTTGGTCTCTTCTCACTGGTGACAACTGACAGGACGAGGGGAAATGGCCTTAAGTTGCACCAGGGTAAGTTCAGGTTGGATATTAGGAAAAACAGTTCTTTACAGAAAGGGTTGTTAAGCACTGGAATAGGCTCCTGAGGGGAGTGGTTGAGTCACCATCCCTGATGTGTTTGAAAACCGTTTGGATGTGGTGTTCAAGGACATGATTTAGTGGAGGGTTGTTAGAGTTAGGGTAGTATGGTTAGGCTGTGATTGCACTTGTTGATCTTTAAGGTCTTTTCCAACCTGAGCAATTCTATGATTCTATGATTCTATGATAATATAGATATCCAGAAATAAGCATCAAAAAGCATCCTTTTATTCACTCTGGCTTTTTTTTTTTTTTAAACCATCAATATTCTCTCTTCTTGCTTCACAATGCAACTTTCTGCAGCCTTTGCCTCCCACCACACACCACAAATTTTGAGACTTTAGGAAGAATTTGGCATTTAGAAAGAATTATCATTTTGAAATTTGATGTTACCTTCAAACCATAATTAAAAATCTTTTCTTATAGAGTTATTCAGATGTGAGTACAATTGTTGTTTGTGAAACTCTCTCACTCATCCAAGTTCTTAGCTAAGGGATGTCTTGTGAGTCTGTGAATTGATTTTAGTCCATACTTCTTAATCTCTACTGATATTTACTTCCATTTTGCCCTGCCAAAGGAAAACACATAAAGTAAGGTACCATAAAGCTATCAAAGTATGCAATATCCTTCACTTAGGGACAACAGCTTGGAAAAGAGATGGCTCTGGGGAGACCTTATTGTGGTCTTCCAATACTTCAATGGAGCATATAAACAAGAGGGGGAATGGCTGTTTACAAGAGTGGATAGTGATAGGACAAGGGGGAATGGTTTTAAACTGAGACAGAGAAGGTTTAGGTTAGATATTAGGAAGAAGTTTTTCNNNTCAGAGGGTGGTGACGCACTGGAACAGGTTGCCCAAGGAGGTTGTGGATGCCCCATCCCTGGAGGCATTCAAGGCCAAGCCGGATGTGCTCTGGGCAGCCTGGTCTGGTGGTTGGCGACCCTGCACATGGCAGGGGGGTTGAAACTAGACGATCATTGTGGTCCTTTTCAACCCAGTCCATCCTATGATTCTGTGATTCTGTGATTCTGTGATTCTGTGATTCTATGATTCTGTGATTCTATGATTCTGTGATTCTGTGATTCTGTGATTCTATGATTCTATGAACATATACAGCATGCTTCCTAATCGTTCTGAGCATGAAGATATTAAGATTATGTATAAATAGAAGGAGATCTTAGCACAGTGACTTGTCAGGAGAGTATAATCTCAGGTGACTGGAGTTCTCTTCCTGGTTTATATACCTTGTGTGCTTCATCGTTTCTATTTCATCCTACTAGCCCACTAGATATGCAGCAGCTCATGTTGACCCATTACAGAGTTGAAGAAGAGTAGCCGTGTGGTCTCGAAACCGTGCTAAAATTCATGTAGCAATAAAAGCACCAGGTTTCCTTTCCATTAGATCCACTGTAGTGTCAGTGAAGTGAAACGCACTGAACAGTAATGAACAGACGGTGCAGTTTATAGTTTCTGAGCTGCACAAAATATTAGCATTATAAATGTATTTTAGAAGGCACAGCTGCAAATATTTAAAAATAATTTCAAATTCTTCAGTGATGTACAGACATAGATGAAGGAATTAGGCTGAGGCAATTACAGTGCCTCCTGCTGCTGTGCCAAAAGTATAAATGTGATACATGAGACCTCCCACTGTTTGTGGTAACTGGGTTGAAAGCCAGAGATTCAAGGTTTAGAACTTGATGGAGGTGAGCTAAAAAGATGTTGTAAATAATTGCACAGGGTTCAGATGTAGCAGGATGATTGTGGTGCTCTTATCCAACAGGATTTACCACTCTTTATAAAAGCTTTGGGAAGGCTTATCTTTTTTAAGTCTTGCAGGAATGGACTATCGTCTAAACATTCAGGCAAATGGTTGCTAATGTGCTTATTAGACTAAAGACATGGGAAAACTGTGTATTTTCTAGAGCTTAAATGGTTCTATGTATTCCCCCAAGAGCTGATAATATCACTTGATTCACACAGCAAAGTGAGGAAAAGAAGTCTTTTCTTGTTAGAAGCTAGCTGTGCTGTATCTTTTTTTCCCGCCAATGTGATGACTTTTCTGCCTCTTTTATCTGAAAATCTCATGAAATCTTGAGGCAGAAAGAAGTCTTGTGACATTAGGACAGTACAGGACCACATCTGGGTCATAAAGGAAGCAGACATGGTCAGAAGCTGAAACCAGTGTCTTCGCTCTTAGCTCTGCTTTATATTCTCTTCCCTACAGTCAAGCTGAGAGTGCCTTGGGTATGAGTAAAGAAAGAAAGAAATCTTGGCACTCTGTTTAAACCCAAATATGGATGAATTTAAGTTTATAAAAACTTTTCTAAAATTAAGAAGGTATTCAGAAATATGTACTATTTTTAAAGCTATTTTTCTATATATGTATATTAATTTTACTTTAAATTTATCTCGCATTGGCTCAGATATCGATTATGTGAAACAACATTTGTATACTTTCCAGATGTCAATTATGTGATGAGACTATTGAAAGAGTTTCTTTGAAAAAGTGAAGATCTAAATTCTTTCAGCATTTTTCTTTATGATCATTAAAAATAAAACAAAATACACAGCTACATTTACCAGATAGTTTAATAAACATTTTTAATGAGATGATTACTTTTTAAAATGTAGAGAATTCTTACCTGCAGGTGTACCTATGTGATGCTGACATGGTGACTTTTTTTTTTGGTCAGAAGTGCTTTGTAGATGTTGCGGATTTCATACATACCTGTTATGACATGTGAACTGAAGTGTGACTGCATCCAGAGTTTGAGGCTATTTGGATTTCTGCGTACAGCTTAGGGCCATCCATTTTACCTGGATTGTTGCAGCTTTAGAAAGACCTGTGAACATTTTTCTTAAGGGTGATTAAAGTGTACTTGTACAAATATAACTGAATCCTACCCTGTCATCCTGAGTTGGGGATGAGTGAAACAATGTACATGACTGTACTGAAAGGAACTGCCTAGAACATTTACCTTATTCCATTGCATTTTAATGCTTAATAGCTTCTAGTATATTAAACTCCCTCTCCCAATAGATCCCCCAAAATAAACAAGTTAAAGATCCTCATTCTTAGTGTTTCATTTTACAGGAATACACGCTTACTTTTCCATTTATTTTTGGCATGTTAAAGCAGAGAGTCAGTCCAGCTGTGAATTTATCAGCTGAAAACAATATTTTATGCCTTTGGCCAAATTTTATTCTCTTACCATTCACGCTGTGCCTGGAGTGGATCTCCATGACCAACAAATCCCTTAAAATAAGAACACATAATGGAAAAGCTGACAAGACCCTTAACAAAAGCAGAGCCATGAGCTTCGGTATAAACAACATAATAACAGACTGGATTTTAATGCCATCCTGGAATTTCAGCCTTTTGTTGCTTTTCTTCTCCAATTGCTGGAGTGACTATTTCACAGCAGTACTTAGGATATTTCATAAGCAATGCTTTTTCATTTGCAGGCTCCTGCCATAACCCTGCAACAAGAAGTACGTAGGTTGCTCCAAAAGTATTGTCTTCCATATATTTCCATGGAAACTGTAACAGGTAAAAGGAGCACAATAACACCAATTGTTGGAACAAATAGAGCAAATTCTCAGCTACAAAATGCTAGTTTTCAACAGAGCCACCACCCTTAGCTATGCATTTTCACCAGTGATGAATAAGAGCCTGCATGCTGCACTCATAAAAATCTGCATGGCGGTCCAGAATGTGGCTTGCCTTTCATGTTATTGCTGCCACTGCTGAAATGCATGACCCACCACCTCACCGTACTCACATCCACTGTCTGGTTTCCAGAAATGTTCTTCAAGCACCAATGAATGACAAAGGGTGCATTTTTTTTCTGCATAGAGGAATTAATTTCCGTACTTTTGCTTCATATGCACTTCCATGTCAGACGCCATTTTGTCAGACTGCTCCTCTGTTGCCATCTGTCGCATGACAACAAAATGTAACTGAATATTGGTGAGAAAGTTCAATCTCTATGGCCATATGACCAACATCTTCCTCTGATGTCATGGGCCAACATAATAAAATTTGGAGGCACTACTTTCAGAGCAGCCCTTGTGCAGTGCGATTTTAACTGCCCTTCCTTGTATAGCAGAGTAAACGTGGCAAAAACAAGCAGGTACTGGATGAGGTAATAGTTAAATTAATCCTAAACAAATAGTTCTCTGGCTGTGACATGCTGAGACACTGAGGCTTGTCTGCATCAGGTGTTGTGTACTGATCAGTCATAGTATGAAGCTCAGATAAAAGCATAACCCTCTTCCTTCTCATGCTCCTCAACCATTTGCCTTTTCTGAAGTGAAAAGACCTTAAACTAGAAGCACGCTTAACTACTCAAAAACAGTCCTAGTTCCGAAAAAGGAAGTAGAGTTTATCCATACAACTCATTGCAAGATCAAACACATCAGAATAAGGTTCTCAAAGCTAAAGAAACCCTTTTAGAATGGAGCTGTCTTCTCTTGGTCTACAAAAATATTTTTCCTATTTGTCTGATCTGCAGATCGAGGGCTCTGACCACTTTTCTAGACTCAACTGCTTGAGGTTAGGGCAGGACAGTGCTGTAATTATGGTCTCCCTTATGAGGAAAGGCTGAGTGAGCTCGGTCTGTTTAGCCTTGAGAAGAGAAGACTGAGAGGAGCACTCTGCCTCTGGGGGGCAGAGTGGCGAGGCTGGACTCTTTTCAGCGGTATGTGGAGACAGGACAAGGGGAAATGGCCGAAAACTGCAGCATAGGAAGTTCCGCACAAATGTGCGCAAGAACT
>JAOWBP010000001.1:133678521-133700862 GCA_028571105.1 Tragopan temminckii | reverse complement strand
AAGACCCGCCTGGACGCCTACTTGTGTGACCTGGTGTAGGGAACCTGCTTTGGCAGGGGGGTTGGACTCGATGATCTTTGAGGTCCCTTCCAACCCCTACAATTCTGTGATTCTGTGATTCTGTCTTTTCAAATGTTTGTATTAGTTACACTGATTTTGCCTTTCTCTAAGTTGAATTGAAATTTTTAGTTAAAGCACTCCAGGAAAATTTGTAATTAGCTCATGTGCATATTACTATTAAAATCAACATTTCTGTGGAACAGCACATAAATCTCTATTGCCCTTCAGAGGAGGGTAGATCTATATTTTGCTTCAACTCTAAACAAGGCTAGGAACACTCAGAGTAAAGACGCAAGGTTGTACTCATGGATATATACTTAAGATATTGCTCACAGCCAGGAAGCCATGAATGCCTCATAAATAATTTGACTGACAAGCTTGTAGGGTAAACTTTGGATAAAGTTTAAGTGCTTTGGTTTGTACTACCAATCCAACAAATCCACAAAAGCCAGTTTGTAGCCTGAAGTGCTGGCATAGTTCCTAATTATTATTTATGTGCAGAGGCTAAAAGACTGTGTTTCTTATTTGACAGCTAATGTGCTCTTCAATTCTTAACAGAATGTGTGGAAGGAAAAACTCCAGTCTCTCGAGGTAGAGATGGGGGAGTAGGAAATGAAGACTATTCCTAGAATGCAACCTCTCTCAATAGTTCTTTTAGTTTATTCTTACAGTTAAAGCTCCTCTGCTAATAAATTGAAAAGGAGAGAAAAAGATTCCATATGTAGGGAAATACAAATCATAACGAAAATTATGAAACATAGACATATTAATAAATCTTGCAGTTTTCAAATACATGCTTTAGCATTTACCTTTCCTTGAATGATTAAGATACAAGAAGCCACAGTTGCAATTGTTCTAAGGTTACAGTTCAATAAAAAATCAAATTATATGCCATTCTGAACCTAGATCAAAACTGCATACTGGATCATATTGATCACATACTAATGACAAAACTGCTATAGCAGCAGAAGCAAAACACTGGGCAGTCGCCACGGAGCAGATGGGTTGCATAAACCTGAAATATATCCAAGTGTTGTAAAGAGTCTACAAGCAGTTTCAGTGGATGCTCATGAGTTGAATATATGGGGTCCCTGAAAGGTAATGACTTTAAAAAGTCACTACTTAAACATGCTGGCAGTATGATTAACTTTTATCTGTCCCCATGCTCTGGTCCTGTAGCTGTGCATTTCAGTGAGGAGTTCTGATGAATGCTGTGGTTGCTCATGTGAGAGAGTCCCAAAAGTTAAGGTGCAAAGAGAAACCTCTGTCCTTTAGGCTACAGCTACATAGGAACGTCAACTTTGAAGTCCAAACTTATAATCCATATATCTGCTAACTGATGTGAAGGATTTTGTTGTTGTTGTTGTTGTTCAGAGCATAAATTTCAAAAATGTCCAGAAACATCTTAGTATTCGTTCTTAACACTGATGTCTACCAGTAGCGAGAGGAAGACAGTTCTCTGGACGCTTAACCTTCTTTCTACGTATGTTCCCCCTTTGAAGCATGAATGAACAAAAGTAGAAGAGTGATAATGATGTGAAAGCATTCACAGTTAATCTGAAAGTCCAGCCTTGATATGATGAGAATCATATTGGCATCTCCCACAGGTTGCCTTAGGTGTTAAGCAATAGCCCATCCGAACAGACAGTATTTCCTTCCTACTGTTGAAAGCTTGCTGATGTACAGGAGAGAAATCTGGTCTCTTCTAATCAATCTGTCTGTTCCTCTTACTTCAACCTCACACCTCAAAGTCACATCTTATCTTTATTTGTAATTCTTTTTGTCACCCTGTCCTGTGTTCTACCCTCCAAGCAACACAGTACTCTTCAGAACATTCTGGGAGCAGATTGTCAAGGATAGAACCGTGGTTGAAACAATGATTCTCAAGCTGTAAGTTGGAAAGCATCAAAGGTTTTTAAAGGTGTTATATAAATGTGATGTCTTAAGAACTGAAAAAGAATAAATACAGTGATTGAAAGGTGTTATGCAAACATGATTTCTTAAGAACTGAATAACAATAAATACAGTGACTGAATGTGCTAGGAAGGAACTGTATGATTTTCTATGACAAAGTCTTGTGTAGAATGATTCACTGAGAGATTGGCTGACCTGAAAGAAGACATCTCTCTTTCCTTTGTACACCATTCTAGAGCTATAAAGCCATGCTGTGTGTTAGTTGTTGGAAGCTATCACTGTCGAGTAACAACAGCTCTTCCATGGATGCTGTTTTCTAGCCATAGTATCTGGAAAACAATTTAAAAAAAAAAAGAAAAAAAGAAAAAAAGACTACTCTGGATTAATTTTGTTAGTTGTCTTTGGATAAAAGAGCAGTAAGCACTGTTTTAATGCAAAATCATAGAAAATCATATTATGAGAACTGCTCTAAAAGTAACGCGTACTATTATATTATGTTGGCCCACAGCACTGGAGGTGGATGTTGATTGTATGGAAGTAGAGGATGAACATTCCCACCAACACTCCGTTACATTTTGTTGCTATGTGACAAATGGCAGCTGTGGAGCAGTCTTACAAAATGATATCTGAAATGGAAGTCCATCTGAAGCAAAAGGCATGGAATTTAATTCCTCCTTGTGAAAAAAACTGAACGCACTGGCATTCATCAAAGCTTACTGAATGCTTACAGAGACCAAACATTGAATGTGAGCACTGTGAGGTGGTGAGCGGTGTGTTTCAGCAGTGGTGGCAGTGACAGTGAGTCATGTCTACTGGTGCAGTTTTTTATGAGTGCGGCGTGCAGACTCTTGCTCATTGCTGGCAAGAATGCATAGCTAGTGGTAGTGACTGTGTTGAAAATTAGTGTTTTTTATCTGAGAATTTGCTCTATCAACTAGTGTTATTATGCAGTTTGTATCTTGCGGTTTTCATGGAAATAAATAGGAGGCATTACTTTCAGAGCTGCTTACAATGAAAGCTGACTGGATGATTTATACTACCTGCAGGTTCAGACTAGCTGTGTGGTTTGAGGCAAACCAAATTCTTTTTAGAAAGACATGGATGCTCATTCCAGAAGAAACATGTGCTATTGCCCGTTCCACTATTTCAGTGTAAAAAAGTCACTCCAGATGTAACAACCTACTTCAGACTTGTTTTAGTGCAGTTAAACATAGTGTTCACAAGAGGAGGTTTAATGATTATTCCAAATTTTCTAGATACTTTTCCCATAAAGATAGGATGAATTTGATCTGGTACAGACAGCTTCTCTGCTAATTCCTCCATTACTAATGCAAAATGGTACCCTCATGACAGCATAGTGAAGGGTGTGTAATTAGCCCTCAGTAGGGAAATGCTTTTGTTGTTTAACTGTTTGCATTAAATACCTTAATATGCTTTGCAGCCACTCTCTCACCCAGCACACAGTAAAGAATTGCTAATATGAATATAATAATTTATGTGTAAGCAAATCCCAAACCTTCTTTTTCTTGCTCGTACTTGTTGCTATATTCTGTTCAGTTTCAGATTACTTTATAAAAATATAATTGGTTGTATGTCAACTACACAAGGGGAAGTTAGGTAAGTGTTGTCTTCTACTCTTTAATTAAGAGATAATAGGATGAATTATGGAATATAGGCAGAAGAGTCTTTTGACAATTGACTTATTATGGGATGTTTTAAGGGGGTTGTGTCAATGTGTGGGACTTATTATGGACATACAGGGGACAAAGGTAGAGAAAGGTGGATGGATTGGTGAGGAGCTAGTGTGGGAAAATGGGAAAAGGGGTTAAAGGATCCAGTTGAATGTAATCAGGTTGCTGGTCAGCACACATTTCTGACTGTACTGGATTACCAGAGTATGCCTTATCTTCTCACTAAATCCTATTTTTTACCATCCATGTGGGAGAGCTTTCCATCCTGAGTGTGTGTGTTTGTAGGTGTGTTTGTGAGTAACAATGACTTCAAAACCAGACTACTCAGAGATGAGGGGAAGAGGTGTTATTACCAGCAGCTGAAGTGGGACCATGAAACTCCAAAGGTTCACAGGCCTGTACACCAGCAGCAGGGATGACAGCAGAATCTGGGGCTAGGTACTGGATATACTAATTGCCTAAGGCCAGTAGCTGGAGTGATCCGTATTGTACATGTACGTATGCAAATATACATATTTATGGCTATGTATATGGACACACACACTCATGTTCTATTTACAGACTTCAATCCTAATAGCTGGAGAGGATGAGCAGGGATTGGGCTGCTTTTGCTGTTCATTTTTTGTGAGTGCTGTGTGTTCTCTGTATGTGCTGATCTGCGTGGCTTGATCTATGTATGTGGATAGATGTTCATCTATATATATATACATTCTATAGTGTACATATGTTGTTTCTGGGAGAGAATGTTCAGCATCACCCCTGTCTGGAAATGGGGTCACAGAACCGCAGCGCTCTTACACAGAATCACAGAATCTGAGAAAGTGAGGCTGTTTAAAAAAAAAAAAAAAAAAAAAAAAACAAAACTAAAAAGAATCACCACCAAGCAGTTAAAAACCTCCTGCTTGTAGAAAGTGGTTCATTCATATATGCACAAACATTGTTCTATAGTCCTTAGAGACTTTCCTTTCTGACAATTGTGTCACCAGTTATTTTCATAGAATAAAGAGTCTTGTAAATGAACTGACAAGCAGTAGAATCACAAGTCATAAAACGTAAAGAATGGGAGAACTCACTTTATTGAGCTGCCTTTTTGAACAAGTAAAACTTCTTTGTATGTGACACTATAACAGTGATCGCTTTGCTATTACAAATTAGTACTGCAACTGAAGAAACGACTACTGAAATTGAGTTTTTCAGGGGGAAAGTGTGTAAGTGTGTGGAGTGGGCTGTGTGCTAGATCACAGAATCTGGTTTATTTGTTTCCTGCGTTCACATCCTGGGGCTAAATGCAAAAAAAGAAAAAAAAAAAAAAGACTTTTCTACATATAGTATACATATACTTCCCCTTCTCTACTTTCCCTCGGTACCAGAAAAGGAGAACATGGATATCATCCAAGCACTGCTGAAGAGCGTCTCTTCTTGGCTTTAGAAGCGTGTTTGATCAGGCCACTGTAGAGAGGTAAAATAAGCTGTGTTTACAACATGTAAGATTCTATTAGCTGTGTATATTTATTTAGCGGGGTGAGCTAAAAATGCTTTAAAGATGTTTTGAATCCATATCATTTTAAAGAGTTTCTAAATCTTGTATATGACTCCTCTATACATGGTATCTGCTCTGTGTAGTAATTGCTGTAGCCAACTGAGTTATTAAGCAAACTCAGATGAACCAAGAAAAATAGGACGTGAAGAGAATCTTAGCCAAATAGTTCAGAGCCAAGGGAGAACGTCCCTATATATGGGTCTTGAGCTCCTGCTCTTGTTGTCCATCCAGGAGCCTTAGTCAGCTCCTGAATGCCATTGTTTTGTATGGTGATTTTTCCGCTTGGCCAGCTAATTGAGGTCCCTAGGGCAATATGCTTTTTCCCTTTTGCATACTTCACAATAATTTACAGCATACTTTCCTAAAGAAATCTACTATGCAGGAGCAATCACTTTGCGAGAGCAATCAAAGCCTAATTTTTCATGTTTTCCTTGATGTGGAGAGCTAATTCTCACCAATTGAAAAGACAGAACTATTTGCAGTGGTTCATGTGAAAGAAGTCCCCAGTTGTGATTGTGTCACCAGTGCCCTGTGGCAGGCCAGTACAACTCACCTCTTACTGAGATCTATTTAACTCTGTAAGCACGGTGCTGTGCTTTGTACTTCACAGTGTATGCTTAATCACCTTCTCTGGAATAGTTTCTTTCCTCATTCTTACATATGAGTAGTCACAGCCTTCTTGCCCAGCCTCTTTTTCCAAAAAAAAAGCTGTGAAACAGAATCCTCTTTCATTCATCTCCCAGTTTCAGTTCTACAACGTTTATATATTTGGCACCAGTACATTCTTTCCCTTCCCTTGCCCCCTCCATATTTCTTACTTCTGCATTCAAAATAAGTGTTTTCTTTGCCTGATATACTTTGCTACACTGAGGGGAAACTGAAAACCTCTTATGATAGAAGTGGGTCAGGTTCTTTGTTCTTAGTTTTGCTGTATATCCCAGCAAATGCCAGAAACACTCATAAAAGGAGTCGTCTTGCTCTCCAGAAGATCCTAAGCAGAAGAAGTTAGTGTTTTCACAGTGCCTACGGAATCTTTGAGGGGTTTTATATTAAAATTGAAATCATGGCATATAGAAAATTTTAGCCCAAATAGTTCTATGCATTAAAGTCATAAAAACAACAGCAACAGAAAAACATTTTTATAATGGGATGTATTGTAAATCTTCATTATCTATGCTGCTACAGCTACTAAAGAGCTATAATTCCAAGTCTATTTAAGACTCAGTTGGATTCAAAATTTTTTAGCTAATGAGCTAAATTCTCCAAAGAGAAAGTACCTGTTATTCTGTTAAATTGACAAGGGAAGACAGGTTGTAACAAACATGAAATTGCACTGACAGTTACCACACAGGACATCTGTCTTTCAATGGGAAAAAGAAGTTGCTAATTTGAGATACAAACTTACAGTGAGCATTTAGATAATTGGATTAAATTACAGTTAATGTAAGTAATTATAATTATTTAATTATGGCATAATTCAGCACAGTTGGATTCAGTCACAAGACATGTTTGGTGCCCAAAAGGAAAGTCCCATGAGAGGGAATACTCTCAGACAGTGTGTCTATATCTTCAGTAAGTCATTACATCCAAAACTGACTTAGAATTACTCATGCTATTTACACAGCTCATGGAATGACAAAAAAATGGAAATACAGAAAAGAAACTACTTAAGTTGTCCCCCAGCTGATGAAGACTTGTCCTGCAAGTACATATTCTAACATAATCTCCAATGATGGTTGAAATTCCTGAGTGCTGTTCTGCTTTTTGTGTTTTTCTCCAAGCGATTATGCTGCAGCTTAATAGTTTGCTTTAACATAATATTTTTTTCTAATAATTATTCCCACTTTTCATTTTCAATAATGTAATTATATGCATTTATGTCCTAGATAGAGCTACTATTTTCCTCATCTGACCAAAACAGTGTGGATAATTTTCTCCCTAATTCTGTGATGAGATACCTCAATCAGAATTGCATTGCTCTTTTTTTATTTTATTTTTTTATTTTCAAGTCTTATTATGTAGCTATCTAATTCATTCCCAATTAAAATCTCCAGATCTCTTTTGGGATCAGTGCCTTTCATGGTTTTCTCAGCTGGAGTCTAACAGTTAAATTATTTTTCTCAGTTGTATTAAGCTACAGTCCTACATAGAGACATGTAAATTGCTTGATTTTATGCTTTGTGACTATTCCTACCGAAGTGGATAGGACTAATAACAGTACAAAAAATGAAGCACACATACAAGTCTTTGTGATATCAGACCTTTATTAAAATAATTTGATTAAAAGTAAAAGCGGCGCTATAATGTCAACTTTGGATCTCTTAAGCCTTTGACTAACTTGTTGACTGTTTGTCTGAGTTAAACATGATGTACTGATAATTACTGAATGAAACCAGAACAAATTGTTTAAATTAATAGACATGCTTTAGTTTAAGGATACTAATGTTTCTCGAGACATTTTTATTTTGAAAGAGGCCTGTAAAGCTTATAATTCTAACAAAATATCAGCTTATTTTCCTAAGGAAGTTAGAATAATTTTTTTCCTCTTTATGTATTATTCAAAACAACCAGATGCTTTGGGGATTCTGGTTGCCTTTGGAAGGAAACGAACATTTTCAATTTAGGGTTATAATTTAAACTGAAATATCTAGGTCTAGCATAGTTAGCATACTTTATTGCTTTCTGTCTCATTGAACACATAAGACTGAATTATTTTTATGACTCTCTGGTTTCGTTTTCTCTCACATTTCAGGCTTCTTTGTTAGGATATATTGTCTTCTGTTTCTAAGAACTGTCATTTCCCAGCAGTTTTGGAAAGTTTAATATCTTGGCCTCATTCCCTTTTTAATTATTTCTTGCCAAACCCTTTTGATAAGCTCTGGCTCAATCACAGTTATTGGATCCAAAGCAGGATTTAATACATGTGGCCTGTGTTACATGGCAGAATAGACTGTCCTACAGAAATGGACTGTGCTATAGCTCCTAGTTTATGTAACACTGATTTATAAAGAAATGTGACTGTTTGAACCTTGATTCAACCAATCTTCCTTACTTTGTGAATCTTTAAAGCATGTGTACACAGTAGAATGCTTACTGAAGAGAGAATAATGAAAGGATATGCTTATGTTTTATTGAGTTACTGTATAAGAAAGATTAGATTTTGCTCCTGGAATTTAATACAACAGAACATATGACATAGCATTTTAGTAATTTTTTCTGATGTCTGTGATCTTTTGTTCTACATGTACATTAAACATGTCTGTAAAAGCAACTTTTACAGTGGATTAAGCTTGGCCATCAGCCACTTTGTTCTCCCAGATGCTCACTTACTACTTCAGCAAAACAGCTGGAGAAAACAGGTTGAAATACCTTGTAGGGTTGAATGAGGGGCTGTAGTCAGATCCTTGTCCTACCACTCTTTCCTTTTCCTCTTGTGCTCCAATGTGGGCTCTTCCACAGGCTGCAGTCATGTCAGGAAAAATTTGTTCCCACTGTGCATTCTCCACACAACACACTTTGCTATTGCTTTCACTTTTTCCTCACTGCCGTGCAACATTTCGCCATGTCTTAAACTTGTTTTCCCTAAGTCAGCACCATCTTGGTTGCTGTGCTCAGCTGTACCACACAATAGGGTCATCGGAGCCTGCTGGAACTGGCTGTGTTTGGTACAAGGCAGCCTCAACCTCTCCTCACAGAAGAGCCCTGCAACTCTCCTGCTACTAACACCAAACACCCAAAACCACTTTCAGCCACTTTAAAGCTGACTGGTATAAATACAAAAAACAAACAATTAAAAAAATATATTAAACTGACTGTCACTGATAATCTGTATGCAACCATCAGAGTTTAACCTGGTGCACAGCTACCTAACAGCTCTAGAGAAGACATAAATATTTTCACTGGCATATTACATGTACCATAATTTATGTATACCAACATATTTTCTTGTTACCAGAGGCAGTTATCACAGGCTGTGAGAAAAATTTCAGGAAAATATTTAAATATTTCAGAGAAATATACTCAGACTCTGGTTCAGTAAAGCAATTCACTACTCAGGTCTGACTGAAATGAATGGAACTGCAATGTAGCTTAAAGGTAAGTCTTTTATTCAACTGTGCCTTTGGGCTGACCAAGCATTTGATTATATTCTGGTGTTTTCAGTCTTATATCTAGACAAATTGCAGAAGTATAACAGATACAGAAATAGAATCTTAGAATCACAGAATCCTTAGAGTTGGAAGGGATCTTTAAAGGTCATTGAGTGAAACTCCCCTGCAATGAACAGGGACACCTACAGCTAGATCAGGTTACTCAGATCTCGGTCCAACCTGACCTTGAACATCTCCAGGAATTAGGAGAATCCACACCTCCTAGCAACTTGTTCCAGTGCCTGACCACCTTCACTGTAAAAGACTTTTTCCTTATATCTAACCTAAATATCCCCTCTTTAAATTGGAAACCATTTTCCCTTGTTCTGTCACCACGGACCTTGCTAAAGAATCTCTCCCCTTCTTTCCTATAACTCCCCTTCAGATACTGAAAGGCTGCTATCAGGTCACCTCGGAGCCTTCTCTTCTCCAGGCTGAAGAGCCCCAGCTCTCTCAGCCTGTCCTCATAGGAGAGATGTTCCATCTCTTGGATCATTTTTGTGTCCCTCCTCTCTTGGCATTTTGATAGTTCTTTGAAGTGTCCGATCCTTGACTTCTTTAAGTATTTTAGATAACAGAATGAAAATCAGAAGAACTGAAGATGTTAGATAACCAGTCCTGAATCTAGAATTTCACTCTTGTGCATTCACTCAAAGTATGAAAACCACAGTAATGGAGAGAGACTAAATCTCTCCCTGACAAGCTGTTTGCTTGCTATATGTGGAATATCTTCATCTCCTTTGTGTCCATGAAAACAAATACTCAGTCTTTTATTCTCTTAGGTGCACCTCTGTAAAAGGGAGATTTTTCTTTCAAACATTCCTGCTTTCCCACAGTCCTTATGTAGGCTCATTCCAGAGGGAGATAATGAAAATAGATGTTCTGGGAAATGAGAGAGAACCCCTAGTCTGGTAAGAGTATTTAAGAAAATGAGAAGTAACATCACTGTGTCAGAGAGGATATCTGCTATCCAACATTAATCTACAGAAGAGTAGATGAATAAAGTCATTATTTGCTCTTTTCCAGAATATTATCCCAAATTTCTGTTCATTACTAATGGACTTCGGCATTTCAGAGTGTCTTTGAATTTGACAGCATTTGGTGATTTGGTTTTAGATGTTTTTTTTTCCTTTTTTCCTCCATAAAATTCTCCTGTCACTTGTGAGCCTACTTAGGCATCTAGTATTATCGACCCTCTGTAGCAAGGAATTCTTCATTATAACGTCACACAAAAGAGAGAAAGTAGGGTGGTTTCGTTCTGACATTTCCAGTTTAAAGTAGTTCTTCTCAATCTTGACAGATATATTGGATTACTCTTGAGTAGGTTAGTACATTTTTTTGTAAATTTTAACTCTGTTCTTCTGCTGCAATCTTTGTATAAAAAGACATGCATATACACACACAGCAGCATGTATCCTTTCCCCATGGACTACTCATGCAAAACATGTCATGTTTTGGTGGCAAGCTATCAATTTCAATCATCTCTATCTTTCCAAATATATTCATATCAGCTAGCTAGCCTTGGTCTATCAACTACTTGATGAATTCTTCTGGGATACAGAAGGAGAAATGAGCCAGCTGTTGTCCAACCCTGTTAGGGACCTGGTTGTTTCTTTGAGTTTCAAAGACTATTTCTTTCTTCCCAGTGCCAAACTGCCTTGAAAAATGGAGAGTAGAGTTTATGTTTTGTTTTCTTCAGAGAGGCAATGTACAAGTGTGTTAAAACAGACTGGCCTAGATTAAGCTGCCTAGTTTCAAGTACTTAAGATATGACCATTGCATCACTCCCCAACTGCAGAGTGAGATAATCAGCTCAAGGGAAATTTAGACCACTTTCTTTTTGACTCCTGTTCCAAAGTACTTGTTAGTAGCTTGGCATTTCACACTGACAATAAAAGGGACTCTAAGAAAAATGAACAAGCATATTTACTATGGTTAAGAAGTTATCAAATGCATTAATTATCAGAGGCAAGTGGCTAGCTACTCAATGTGATTCTAACAGAATGTTCATGGCCAGAGCTGTCATTTAACTTGTTTAGTAGAAAATTGTGATTTCATGTGTTGATTCTAGTTCTGCTACACTTCTCGAAAGGGATCTGTCTTGTCAGTACACATTGGAAATATTTCAATCATGTATTACTACTTTCTTCTCTGCTCCCAGTAAAAGATTATGTGCTCTGTTTTCCTGCATCTGTAGAATAAAAATGCCTTTGAAAGCTGTTTGCTGCTACTTGTTTGCTGCTGTGCTAATTTGATGTCCTAATTTCAATACTGTCTCCTTCATCCTTTTAATAATAGATACAGTGGATACAACAGATACAATAATTTACAGGTGGTACAAAAAAGAAAAGAGATCACAGAACAAATGACAATTGAGAAATTTAAATTTTAAGTACTTTCCATTCGTTTTACAATAAGTCTACAGAAAGAGCAGCACATTGGATTGATTATTCCCTGTTAATCTGTGTAAGAGAAAAGGCCTAGGCAAGTACAATTGTGCTTTATCCTGACTTTCAATGCTATGCCATACATTAGCAATGCAGTGCAATGCTGCAGATGATATATGTGCTGTTTTTATTGTCACATTTTTACTTTAATTTTCTTATCGCTCTTTGTAGTCACTGGGCAATTGCTAGGAAAGCAAAGCAACAAGAATCCTCAATCTCAGAGGCAGGTGACTTCTTTAAATGTTTTATATTTTATTAGAATGAGATGATCAAAGGTACTGAGGAATAAACTTTGAAATAAAGTGTATACCTCAAATCAAGAAGGCTGTAATTCTGCAGTTACCTGGTGACGCTGGCAGGAGAAAATACATGCAACATATCTCTTGGGTAATTATACCCTTTTTCTAAATAGCTGGAAACTTTATTCTGTTCTGTGGGAGTCACACTGAAAAAGCCTTCCTGTCAAGAGAAAGAGTAGTTAGAAAACAGACAATAAAAAATATGTATTGTAATTTTATGATACATAAAATGTAGTAGATGAAATATATGATTCAGAAGCTACCAAAAGCAAACTATCTATTGATGCCTTTATCAAATTCTGCAAACCATTATCTTTGTTCTACCACAATCTCTGCACAGTTTTTTCACTGCTGTACTAATGTTTTTAGGCTCTCTGATATTTCTGGCCACTGTAATTTTAATGTTAGTATGTACTTGATAATAATACTTCAGGTTTTCTAATACTGAAGACATTCAGTGCATTTCATCAATGTTAGTAAAAAATTTAGTCTGTTCAAACATAACTGCATTGGTACAATGGACATTTCAACTGCTCCATCAAGTGCTATAACATTTTCAGAAAATACCTCAAGATCCACTTCTGTGCCTCCAAGGTATTGCTATATTTTACTTGATGTGGGTCTGTTGTTCTGACCTTACTGAAACTGTTAGAAAAAGTTAAAAAGACTTCATATACACAGATAGTCAAAAGTCTCTGTTTGTCCTCCTGTCCTCCTTTTTATAAATATAAACTCAGGGGTTTGATAACTAAAATTGGGTAACTATAAAGGTGAGTCTGTTAGAAATAATGCGATAATTTGGATTATACAAATAAAAGAGAATTAGGTACGAGTATCAATGAAGAGATGTCAGACGATACTACAACAGCCCTGGTCTATTTAGCTGTATCATGTCCTGGTTTTGCTAAACCCAATTGATTCCTGCTGGGCAGTGTATTCTAGGTTTATGTCTGTAAATTAAGAATTGTCAAAGAACGTTCCCTAGAACTGGAATTCCATTAGCAACTGTTTTAAAAATTTAAGAGTAGATGGAGTACTTTTTCCTTGTGCCAACTAGCATGGTCTGAGAAGCTGCCATAAGCCAATCACAATTACCTAAAGACAATGTCTGTGCTAGTGTGGAGTGTAAATGCTGGGTGCAGGTGCTGTTTACTTGTCCATGGAAATCTGTGTGACTAGCCCTGTCTGTTCTGTATTTGTCTTCCCATCTCTGAAGTATGTGATTGACTTTGCTTCTGGCTGAAGCTGCAAAGAGGAAAGCAGCAACCACATCCTCCATTCCGGGCAGAAACACCAGACCCCAGGCTGGGGTCCATTGACTGGACGTCCCTTTATGATTTGGACTGTCTCCTGCATTTGTATGGTGCTGCTGAGTGTAGGTAGGCAGAAGATAGATCTTTACAGAGTCACCTGCATTTCAATGAGTCATAGAATTGTTAAGTTGGAAGGAGCCCTTAAAGGTCATCTAGTCTAACTCCTCTGCAATGAACAGGGACATCTACAGCTAGATCAGGTTGATCAGAGTCCTGTCCAGCTTGACTTTGAATGCCTCCAAGAAAAGGGCATCCACCATCTCTCTGGGCAGCCTGCTCCAGTGCCTCACCACCCTTATTGTACAAAATTTCTTCCTTACATCCAATCTAAATCTCTCCTCTTTTAGTTTGAAACCATTTCCCCTTGTCCAATCACAACAGTCCCTGCTAAAGTGCCTGTTCCATTCTTTCTTATAGTTCCTCCTTTAGATGCCATCTTTTTGATACTTTCCTTCCTTTCTTCATCTCTGCTACCCTAAGTTTCGACTGGGAAGCAAACTGAAATGCTCCTTCTCAATCAGGGTCTTCAGGATCAAATGATACTTCAGGATCAACAAGAAAGCAAACAAAAGCTTTAGCCCACATCTGTTTGTGTCTCATCATTTTCCTCATAGTCCTTTAGCTTCATATGGAAGCTTCCAGACAGCCTTCAGAAGCAGAAAGAAGAATTCTTTTATTTTCTATCACACATAATTTGCAACCTGTTTGGAAATTATTGAAATTCGGGGGTTTTGTCTCTAGGGTGATGACAGATAATGTGAGTTGAGTGTTGGCCAGTGATGTTCCCAGAGACTATAAGAGACTTTACTCACCCCTGCTTTGCTACAGTAGCTCTCTACACATAAAAAACTGTTATGGCTTAACTAAGAATACTCTGCAGACTGAATCAGTCAGAACATTATCTCCCCTAAGTACTACTTTTTTTTTTTTTTTTTTTTTTTTTTGCATTTTTGAACATACAGTTGATGCTAGACAGACAGTTGAATTCTTTTACGCTTTCATATAAAAAGGTATTGAATCTGGCCAATTTGAATGACAAACTAAAAGATCAGACAACTTGTCAAGAAACTGCAGGGAGAACTGTATTTTCCTCTTTAAAGTTTTGGTTTTGGTTCCATCTCTTTGAAGTGCTTTATATCTAGTATCGGAGTGAGAACATGCCGCTGGAAATGTGAAAAGGTTGTTTACCTGAAACATTTGTTGATAGGCTTATGTATGTATGTATGTATGAATTTATTTATTTATTTATCTATCTATTTTGTTGTGGTTATAAGTGCTCAGTAGATAACAACCATGATGTCACCTTATAATGTGAAACCACCAGAAGTAAAAGTGCATACAGTAACGAGAAATAGAAGCATAGTGAATGAATTATCTTTGTCACTTATTAAAATCCTCATTAAGACATTTTGCAGAATGTTCCACGTACCTAAATGTATCCTTTTCTTTTTTCTTTTTTCTTTTTTTTTTTTTTTAATTTAGTGATGATTCAAGGTGTCTTATTTCCTCAGTGAAACAGTGAAACATCTGCAATTCCCCAAAACTTGACGGAGTTTTAGAGTATGCTGAACTATGCTCAGTGAAGACAAGACAGGAGAAAAAGGATAATAAATATTACAGCAGTGCAAGCAACTTGCATCAAGGAATTAACACATTGATGTGACATATTGTGCAGCTGAACACTGAAGTACGTATTCACAGTACAGAGAAAACCAGCACCCTGTTATAATTCCCAGTCATCTGCATAATTACAGCAACAGAATTTTGGTCTTTTCTCCTGTGCTGGCAGCAAATGCTGCATCAGTTTCTTCATTAGTATGCATTGTTGTGTGAACTGATTTGCTATTGCAGCTGTAGATTGTCACTGTCAGCCACGGGAGGTCTAGAAAGTTATGCAAGTGGGGATCTCAGAAATATTTTAATTAAATCTGGCACATAATATAAAGTATATGGTTTATTTTGATTGGCATACTTTATTGTAATATAATTGTATTGATAATGCAATGACACCAATTCAAATTTCAAACAATTTTTTTTGTGTAGTAATTCAGATTTGCAATCTACTGAATTATCTGCTTAAGCAATTTGTATATATTTAGTTCTATCTACATTTTACTTTATTTGAGATTTATTCTCTTACAGATAGTCTGCATTTTTTCTTCCTTTGTTACTTTCCTATCTGGAATGTTCTGGAGAACTGTATGATCCATGCTTGCATGAATCTTCACCTCTGACATTTTCATTTATGTGATACTCCTCTGCTTCATTCCTGTGGCATATGTTTCTGAGAATTTGTTAACAAAGATGATTATGAATCACCTAGAAAATAACATAAAAATATGTATTATGTAAAATATATGAACAGAGTGAACAGACTTTTTTAGCATTTTATAGTCATGCAGCCTGCTGAGTATTACTTTTAATTTAACATTCACTCTTTCATCAGATGTTTTGGTGTCAGCACTAGCACAAGCCATGGTTAAGTTTGCATTGCAAATATATTCTCAGGGCATTCCATGCAGGTATATGTAGATGCATATGTATACATATGTAATATCCATGTCTAGACATGTATAGACAGATTAGATAGATAGGTAGATAGATAGATAGATAGATAGATAGATATATCTTACAAAAGAGGAAAATAGCTTTAAAGGACTGTCTATTCAAATTCTGAATGAAAATGTATTTTGTCATTATGTTTCTGCAGGAGGAGCCATTGTGCCTCAGAGTGACTTCCTTGCAATTCAAAATGAACCACTTTTAAGAGCTGAGATACAAAAATGCCTTTGATTTTTCTACTTCCATCCCATTGATTTTCAAGATACAAATTGATTATGTAAATGAAACTTTTCAGTTTATTAGTTCATATCTTTATTTTTCTTTTAACTGCTCCTTGCAACATCCAAAGCAACATTTTATGAAATGGTAGGAGAAAACTGTCATACTGTCTTCATCATCCTTAATTTCCCATACAGTCAGCATTGCTGAAACATCACAGTGCACCAATTCCTATGACTGATCATTCATATGGAAATGTTTCCTGCTGTGAATATGCATCTGTCTCTATACCAGAAAACGGCAACATCAAGAATTCCACTGAAGTGTACTGTCAATTGGTACCCATCAATCTGTCAGCTGAAACTCAAAATATGACTGAAAGTGTTCTGTGGTGTGTGCCTGTGAGATACAAGCAGCAACACTTTATATTCATAGTTTGTAGAATTCTCAGTCATTACTGTGTTGTAAATGAATATTAAGAATAACGTATTTTTCTCAGCTAATGTTTAATGTACTGATTGACGTGTTCTCCACTCTGAAAAACCTTTTAGAAGTGTCTTATCTGTCTCCATCACAACAGAAGATACAAAATGCCATGACTCATGCTCACAAAAATGTTACATGTCTCATTTAGAGTCTCAAAAACTATATATGCTGTCTATCTTGCTCGGGGTTTTGCAATAAGAGTGCCAAGACTTTAGCTGACTGTAGTCATTTTAACTTATTAACATCTAAAGCCTGCGTAGTTGTCCATGCAAATTAGTTCGGTAGGTTCAGTCCTCTTCCCAGGGGACAGACACCTGCATCATAAAATTTCCTCCACAATTGTTACTGGGTGTGTTGGTTGAAGATTTTGCAAATACAGTTAGCAGGTACTGGAGAAAAGACAGATGCTGTGAGCAATTCTGAAAGGAAATTGCTTCAACATCTTCCTGGAACTTGTCCTTTCATAGTGATTTGAGACACACTGAAGCATGGAAAACTTTAATTCCTCTGTATGTATTTGACCCTTTTAGTGAAAGGATAGTTATTTTATTTCTTTAGCTGCTAATCCACACTTAATACATTCGTACTGGTAATAAAAGAGATGCTGAAAATGTGGTCAAGTACTTGGACCCTGAAAGTCTCTGCTGCTCATTCTCTCACTGCCATGGACTGCTTTGATCCATATCAAATCTGCTTTGGACGGTGGGGAGATGGGGAGATGGACTAGCTTTGAGCAGAAAGCACGTGAACAAATTGCACTGTGACCAACAATCAGATCCTGGCACTTTTTTATTTTGTTGTATTTACAGTTTTCCTTGCTATCCATATCCTACTCCAGTACCCAGTGCTGTTAAGTGATGGTAAAGAGAGAGGAACTCCAAATTTGATTTTCTAAAACCTAATCCTTTAAAGGCTTGCAGTAGTGATGAGAAATTTTGGATAAAAACATACAAACAAAGAAGTACTAATGCTGCAGTGACGCTCCTGAGAAGCATGGCTTTCCAGCTTGTCTGTTATCTTTTATGGAGTTTGCAGCTGTTTTTTTTGCATGGCTATGATCTGTTGTGAACTCCACAGAAGTCCCAGCATCCCTACATCTACTTAGTACTGGTAAAGTACAGTACAAGAGGACGAGGCTAGTACAGCAGCAATTTGATGCTTTGGAACTTTTCCCTGTATCTACCATTCATGTACCCAGGTCATGCCAGGTGTTCTGTAGACAGCTCCACATCTGGGAGTAAGTTCGAATTCCCCAATCTTGTCACCTTGTTTTGACTCTGCATTTTCACTCTTCTGTTTGGCTAATTTTAACTTTTCTCAACTCTTGTCATCTATTCATTTCAGGACTCTGAGGGTCCATTCTCCTCCCCCCCCCCTCCCCCCAAAGAACTCCATAGTATTTTTCTTCTGGGCTTGAGCAAATAGTCATTCCTATCTTGCTTGTAGTAGCATTTTTTTTTCTTTCCTGAAGTTCTCATAGTATCCTATTAGGAGTTACTGATATGGAAGTTTTTTCCTGTGAAATGAGATGATGTGCATGACTGTCAGTTGTGCCCTGGGAACCTGGAAGGAACATAAACAGAATAATAACAGAACATTCCAGAGCATAAAAAAGATTACAATTTCTGCTATTACTATTTCTAGCCTTCCAGGAAAAGGCAGTTTATTTACCCATTTTTATTGTATAGTTTCTAGATACAGTGCAACAAGGATATAAGAGAGAGCTTATTCTCAGAACAGAGTTTCATTATTTGATAAGATTACATTAAACCAGTGTTATTTGTGTATGTTTCACTTATTTTGTTCAGTGAAATCAGTTTCATGAAGGTCATAGCCATTGTGACTGCTGCTGTCTTTAATTGGATTTACCATGCACAACTCATTACTAATGATATGATAAGATGCAAGGAAAAGCCACAGTGTATAGTTTTCTAAATCAGATGGTGCTCATGCTGTTGATTTATATGAACTTTAGAAATTCTTAAATGATGAAATGGATAAAGGAAAGACATAATCCTAATATAGATGATGAATACATTTAAAAATTTGGCAAAAAAAGCATTGCTACTATTTGCTGTTTCTTCTCCACTGGTGATAGAGTAGATACAGAAAAGGAGTGATGACTGAAGTGTGCTGTTAGGACTCTTGGTTCTAACGTAAGAATGGTTGTAAAATTGTTTTCCATTTCTATTTCCCTTCCACTCTATCATCAGGTACTACCTCACATTAAATATATCTGAAATCATTTAATGTATTTTTTAATAATATTATTTACATTTCAAAGTTTAGCAGATTCATTGGATCGTCATGCTCTATTTATAACATTTTGTTGTATAGGGATATCGTTTAGAGGACAATATTGGTGGTAGGTGGAGGGGCAGACTAGACGATCTTAGACTCTTTTTCCAACTTTAATGATTCTATGAATCTATTGTTATACTAAATGACATTCTCCATCATGCTCCTTATTTATGAACTTGCAAACCTCTGTTTTATTGCTCTTTGGTTTACAGTAAAGATAATCATGCAAGACTTGCGAGGCTTGTAATTTAAAATACACCGTAATTTGAAGCATGCTTCAATTCTTGATGCGATAGGATTATTTTTTCATATTGAAGTATGAACCTGAGCCCAAAGTTCTGTGGTGGAAAACATGTGCCATTTCCTGACGAAGCATGATTTCTGTAACTTGGTGAATTGTCTTTTGAGGAAGAAGTACAAATGAAAATAGGAATGTCAAAACTCCATTTTGTAGCACTCGATTATTGTGAAATAAATGACCAATAACCATAAACAAAGTGTACCTCATATTTGTGAAATGTCTTTGAATTACACTTATTTCCAAGTAATAATGCTGTTCTTGAAAAATAAAATATACTCTTATTTTAAAAGTTTTATTTCCCCCTGCAGACCTCTGGAAAAAAAAAAAAAAAAACAAAACCATAATAACTTACAAGGAAACTCATTTAAAGTGGTAACAAAATAGTATTTCTGGTGTCTCTGTTTTTGAAAATAATTTTTGAAAAGTTTCAGTAGTTTTAGAGGAAGAAGTGTTTTGTGAAGCCTAGATGAAGACAGGAATGAGTTGATCACTCTCTAGCTAGATTACTACCTTCAAGAAAAGATGAAGTACTATCCTGCTTCTAGAAATCAGACTGAAATCTTGTAATTGAAGAAATACTTGTATGTCCTATAGAGAATTTAACTAGGTTGTTGAATAAAGTTAGATCTCATTGAAAAAAATGGACAGAAACAGATTATGTGGTGGCACTTTCTGTGACATTGGAACAGTATTTCCCTCCCCATCTCTTCTCTTACTATCCTAACTGTGATGATCTGTCATCTGTCATGTTGTGCTTCATGAGTTTCCACTGAGTGTTTCTCAGCTTGTAATGAAAATGAATCTATAGCTAAGGTGTGAGGTAGCTATCAGTCTCTAACACTTTTTTTTTGGTTTACACAAGTTCATTGATAATGGCCTTCAGTCCTTCTGATTTATTTACATCTACCTCAGCAGACAGATTGTCCATTTGAGCACATAGATTTTTTTCCCACACTCACTCTGAAAATGACCTGATCACTTGGGAAATCCTCAGGAGCAGTCAGTGCTGTAAACGGCATGGGGTGGAGAGTGAAAAAAGCTCTACAATTCATATGAAAAATGATGACAAGGTTACATAAGCACAATTGTGCAACCTTGAGAAGTACACACGCTGAAGGAAGCTTGCTGAAACATAATTTCCATAGAACAGGTTTAATAAGGAGGCTTATTAAATGTAGTAAAGTAGAAAATAAACAAAAATGCACATGTTTTCAGGGACTTTTATCAAGTTAGTTGAAATATTAATGGAAAATTTTATGGCTTCTTTATCAGTAGGCTTAATGTACCTTCTTCAGTTTTTCTCAGTGTAAATGTATCCTGTCATTTCATCGCTTATTTGCTACCTTCTCTGATTTTAGTATCTGTAACGTGTCACTTCCTGCCATTTTTACTACTTGCTGGATTGCACTCTGTAGTTAAGATGATTGGATTATGGTTTTCTGGATCTTTGCAAAATCAAGAGGTAGTTGGGGTCTACACAAGAGGTCTACACAAACACTGCTCTCAGTGAAACAGAAATTGCATAAAGCAAGGGGTGATACATATGGAGGAATCAAACAGGTGAAGCTTTAAAGCAAAATGTAAACCTATTAGCGGTATTCCAAGTAAAGTTTTGTATTCAAACCTTATCTGATCAATATTTTCTTATATACATAGGCATCCGTGAGTTCATTAGATCAACCCATCATCAAGTCACTCAGTTTCTTTGCTTGACTTGTGTGGGACGCGCATTTTTTTATATGTTAATTTTTCTTCTGTTTCCATTGATGATTGGCTATTGCAATTTTCATTTCTATAGGTAAGTTCTGTTGTCTCTCACAATGTGGTTGTACCAAAGTTGTATTTGTAAATTCAATTCCCACATTTTCAATTGAGTAACATCTTTTCAGAGTTATCTTAGTGATAAGTGTTAGTGAGATTCAATGCACATACCTTCAGGTGTCTTGCTTTTAATTAACAGCCTATTTCAAATTGTCCTGTATTTCTTATGAGTGAATTGCATTGTGTCTTGCTGAGTCAATCATTAAGGGTTTCTGGACCATTAAACACTTCTTTATTCTCACTATATGGGCTGTTGGATTTTGTGGCTGGGAGGGCAGCTGACAGATGGCTTTAACTCCATTTTGACCATAGCACTACATATTACTACAGCCTCTCATATGTTACCTTTTCCAGTTATGTCACTTCTCTGTCAGTAGTTTTTGTTATCTCATGAGTCCACCTGATTTTCATATGACACTGTAGATTAAATACTATTAAAAGAGGTCAGTATCTTGATTCACTACGTTAAATTCACGTAAGGTTTAGCACTAAAACATATCTACCAATACTACACAGCTTTAAACTGCAAGCAATTGTAGGGACTCTGCAAAACATATCAGCATGCTCTATGCATGTTATGACTTTCCATTTGAAACTTTAATAGTGAAAAGTACTCCCTCTGTAAAATACACGTAATGGAAAATTGAAGTAATTGCTTTATATGTTTGTTTGCCTGTTTATTACACATGCTTCATTAAAAAAGTCAGGCTCTATCTACTTTCTTCGTATCAGTATATCCTCTCTGTGAGTGACCTATTGCTAACAGTGTTCTAAGTGTGTTCTAAATACTCATAACTTCGTATCACAGTGTTTAACAATTCGAGAAAAAGAATAGATTGACTATTAGGACTAACTCTTTCTTCTTTGGAAAACTCCCTTTTTACTTCTTTGGAATCCAACAATTAAAAAAGGTTAGATGGATTGTAAATTCTATTGAGGTACAGATACAACATGTGCATAAATACTGAGCTTCATGTTTTCTTTATTAACCTTCAGTTGCATTATTCATCGTTAAATACCTCTCTTGTCCCTTTTCTTTCTGACTTCATTGCCCCTTTCCTTGGTTAGTGTTATGGAGTAAAACATCCAATGGATCCAACATAGAGTAAAAGCTTGCTTGCATCAGAAACAGTGTAGCCAGCAGGAACAGGGAAGTGATTGCCCCCCTGTACTCAGCTCTGGTGAGGCCACATCTCAAGTACTGTGTCCAGTTTTGGAACCCTCACTGCAAGAAAGACA
>JAOWBP010000001.1:133648195-133668857 GCA_028571105.1 Tragopan temminckii | reverse complement strand
ACTTGAAGTAACTATCAAACCACTGAGAATTAAGCTTGTGGATAACAGAAGAGTAGGAGGTGAAGAATATTAAGAAGAAGTAATCATAGAATCATAGAATCATGGAATCACTCAGGTTGGAAAAGATCTTAAAGATCATCAGGTCCAACCCAACCTAATCATACTACCCTAACTCTAACAATCCTCCGCTAAATCATGTCCTTGAACACCACATCCAAACGGTTTTTAAACACATTCAGGGATGGTGACTCAACCATCTCCCTCAGGAGCCTATTCCAGTGCTTAACAACCCTTTCTGTAAAGAACTGTTTTCTGATATCCAACCTAAACTTACCCTGGGACAACTTGAGGCCATTTCCCCTCGTCCTGTCACCTGTCACTAGTGAGAAGAGACCACTCTGCTCTCGCTGTAAGCACCTTTCAGATATTGGAAGAGAGCAATAAGGTCTCCCCTCAGCCTCCTCTTCCCCAGACTAAACAGACCCAGTTCCTTCGGTCTCTCCTCGTAGGGCATATACTCCAAGCCCTTCACAAGTCTTATTGCCCTTCTTTGGACCTGCTCCAGCACCTCAATGTCCTTTCTGTACTGAGGTGCCCAAAACTGAACATAGTACTCGAGGTGGGGCCTCACCAATGCCGAGTACAGGGACAGGATGACTTCCCTAGTCCTGCTCACCCCACAATTCCTGATACAAGCCAGGATGCCATTGGCCTTCTTGACCACCTGGGCACACTGCTGGCTCATATTCAGCCAACTGTCCATCAGTTCACCAAGGTCCCTTTTCATCAGGCAGCTTCCAACCCAAGCCTGTAGGTAGCCTGGGGTTGTTGTCACCAAAATGCAGGACCTGACACTTGGCCCTATTGAAACTCATGCAGTTTGCCTTGACCCATCAATCCAGTTTATCCAGGTCCCTCTGTAGTGTCTTTCTCCCCTCAGGCAGATCAACACTCCCTCCCAGGTTGGTGTTGTCTGCAAACTTACTAAGGATGCACTCAATCCCCTCATCAAGACTGTTAATAAAGATGTTGAAAAGAAGAAACCCCAGTACTGAGCTTTCGGGGACACCTCTCGTGACGGGCAGCCAACTGGATTTAACTCCATTGACCACAACTCTTTGGGCCATTAAAAAAATATTTGGCCCATATTAAACACATCTTAGGTTAAATAATCATAATAATAATAAAGGAATAAGCTTAAGCTTCAAATTCAAAGGCAGACAAGCTGTGATTGCCTAGTTAGTTCTTTTCAGCTCCAGTGATAATATACAAGTAAGGATGAAAACAAATGTGCATAAAAAAGGAACATTTTCCACTCCTGTCACTGTATAATACCCCTGTTTCAATATCTGATCTGCAGCCATGAAATATCATGTAGCAGAAAATAAGGGTAATTATACTCTTGAAAGGGCTATGAATGCTGTGTTTTCTTCTCTTCCCAGGAGTTAGTCAACTGCCACAGCAAAACCCATTCATAGAACCGTCTTCCCTTCCCCCTTTTATTCTCTGAAACCTGAGACTACTGAGCAACACAAATGGAAGTTTCAGATGAGAATTTATTGTATATGTCTTTCATTTTGTGAATATGATCACATAAAATCAATGAAAATCTGAATTCAGGCTTGCGGTTCAAGGAGTGAGAAGCACTGGTTAGTTAAGCAGATAGAACTGCATTGTATACATCTGTCAGTTTTAGATTATCTGGGAATCAAACACATTTTAACCAGTATCAGAAAAGACATTGAAGCTTGATATGGAAGGATAAAACTTCAAACTTTCCTAAACTTATCTTGCTGTTTTTCCACATTTCCTGTACTCGATAGTCTTGAATCATTTCTGTACCTGATAAAGGAGCCACAAGACTAAACGGTTTTTCACTGATGGCCAAGAAATAAAGTTCTCTTACCTCGTATAAAACGTTGTGACTTCCTAATGCTTTCCTTGAAAAGTTTGGATGATTTTACTTCCACTATGTAGTGCTATTCTGCAAATGAACACAATGAAGATGGTAAAATATTATTCAAATGAGACAGTGTTGTAATCTTGCTGTGATGATCCAGAGACCAGTGATGCAAGCAGAGGATGTGATTGAGGAACACTACAGATTCCACTTCCTTTCCAAATGTCTAGGCCTCGTTGCAATCACAAAGATACCTTTGTTGGGATGTAGAAGTTCTTACTTCTAGCTAATATCAGAGAAAGGTTGTATTTGGTTAAGAACAGAAATCTCAAAATATTTTCTTGTCTACTGAAACTATTTGGGTATAAGTTTCTCAGTGGTGGGTATCAGCATGCTTTTTTTTTTTTTTTTTTTTTTTTCCTTCTGTAAAAAGCATATTGTTTGATTGTATTTCTGCCATTAAGTAGCCCAAGATAATAAAACTCTCTCTAAGCCACATAAATAAAAATCCGGTCTGAAGAGACTGTTGCAAAAAACCCTAACCTGGCTTTGACTTTTAACACCAATCTTCCATCTGTTCTAAGCATTTCCTTCTTCTGTTTGTTATTGATTAATATCTTTTTCAGTACTTTAGATACTTTAGATTCTCTCTCTCTCTCCTTTTTTTCTTTTTCTTTTTTTTTTTCTTCCTCTTTTTTATTCTCTTTTACCCCAGGATGAAGCCAATGAGTTAAAATACTGTTGCAGGATGTAAATTTTCTGTATGAGCATACCTTATTTTTCTGGTTACTTATTTACTCATAAATCCAGAGGGCTTACAGTGGAGCCACAGTTTAAGTGCTTTTATATCATTATTTTGAGAATCTTCTTTTTTTGGTTGACTGATAAAGGACCATGGGTCACTAGCTTCCTAACTTGATTGTAAATATTCTCCAATGAAAGCATGGTGAAAAAGAAGAAAGTGAAAAATGGAAGTTTGGAATAAAATAGATGGAATAAGGAGTTTTGATATCTTTCTGTTTGTCTTATTTTTCCTCTTGAGAGGATAACTGATGAGCTATCAGATTCATAATACAGTGCTTTTTTCACATGGACGTGATCTGCAGATAATCTACTGTACGCAATTGGATGTAGGATCATAGTGTATTTATTAAAATTAAAAAAAATCTATTTCTCTGTATGGTCACGTTGTTATTCAGATTTATTGTGTACTTCAGATGGTAGGAAAATCTGGAGGCATTTTTTTGTTGTTGATATTTTTCTGTCTAAAATTATGGACAGCACTTGATTTTATGGCCATGGAAAAAAGAAACAGTATTTCAATGGTGCAGTGTAGAAAATGGCAACAAAACCAGTCCAGGCACTCTTCTGTCCAACTCATTAAGCAGTTTGCCAAAGATTTGAGGAAAAAGTTTATTTAAACTTCCAGTGAGAGGTTTGTCTCCTTGTGCTTTGACAGATGAGGGACAGGGAAAGATGCAGACCAAATGTGCAGCCAAGTATTTGTCTCATCCATTTTGGGACAGTACTCCTAAGGCTGTATGGCTAAGTTGTTTCAAAAACTTCATCATGTCAGCTTGAGTCCTCATCCAGCTGCCTAGTCTTTCTTTGCTCCGAGGATTTCTTGTAGAGTTGAAAAGTATCTGACCACATTTCTGTTGGGCAACTGGCTTAAAATTATAAATTGTAGTTTCTTAATAATTTTAGCTACGTTCCTGTGCTGAAAACAAAACAAAACAAAACAAAACAAGAACAAACCAACAAAAACCCCCACAGAATTTAAGAATTCAGGACCCACCTTCACCTCATTTAATTTTCTCACCACACAGCAGACATCCTGAAAGCATATATTTGTTTCCTGTTCAATCACACAGGACAAAAGCAATTCTTCTGTTTAGAGGCCTTGCTGTATTGATAGTCAATTTTACTGAAAGGGGCAAAAAAGCCTAAGTCTGTTCTGGGAATCAGAGAGGATGCTGCAGGATCCTCTGTTAGCTTTTATTGCTAGTATTTAAATGCATGCTTCACACTGAGTTCACTTTTTTCCTGTTATTGATATTATCCTCATAGTACAAATTCCTGTGAAGCAGGAATAGTCAATGATACCCTCACTCATGAAGATATCAGACAGTAAAATCTATTTTTTTTTACAGCTGCTCAGAAAAATCTATTTTTTACCATTGCTCAGAGAAGAAAAAGATGAGAAAAAGAAATAAAATTAATGGACAATATTTTGGTGCATATAATGAACATAAACCCAGAGAAAAACAACGTCATCTGTGTTTATGGAGTGCCTAGGTTTAGTGAAAGATGAGAATATTTTCTGCTGTGCTATCCAGATGATCTGACAGTGTTTGTTCTCCTGCTCTCATCATCATGTAACAATAGCACGTGGCTTCAGCTTCATTGCTGTAGCCACTTGCTTACTAATTCTGTGAGGTAAGATGCCTTTCATGCAAGAAATTGATTTCACATACTGGTGCATGTTTTCCATATTGCTTTACATAGCCCTCAGAGTCTTTGCTCTGTTTTCTTTGTTTCTTGGCTTTTTTTTTTTTTTTCTTGTCTTGACTTTCCATTGCCTTATAATTCACATACTTATTTCTCTGATGGCAGTGAGAAAAAAACAGTCACCTGACCCAAATTTGTCTTGCACTTTAAAGTTTGTGAGCATATTCCCTGTTTCAGTTGATGTAAATCAAAATTCAGACTAACATTCATCTTGTCTTTATTTTCACATTCTTTCCACAGTGAAATGCATCTCATGTTGTGAATTAGGACTGTGCTCATGTCTCTAGTCAACTAAAACGCTGAAATCTGATAAATACATTCTCTTACATAACAATTTCCATAGAAAGTACCAGTTTTCAAGTGGCTATCTGTATAGAGTTCAAGAATAAGCCTGGGTAAACCTGGCAGCTTAAAGCCTGAGAAAAAAAGGGTGACCTCTTGTGAGATGGAAGCCTGTAAGGCCTTTCAAACTCTGGTAGCAAAACAGGCCAGAATGGTTCACCATGTACTCTGGAACAAGTTGATTTATGGGTTTCAAAACATTTGAAGACATTTCTGTTAAAGCCAATTTAAAATTTGGAGAAAATATGAAGTTAAGCTGGTGAAAGGGAGACAAGCCAACTGTTCTCCCTGAATAATGAGAAAACATTCTGACAGCACAGCTTTGTAGTCCTTGTGTGAAAAGACACAGGTGAAGTCTGGTGATTTTTTTCTGTAAGAAAAGATTTACTGAAGCTACTTGTCCCCCATCACAGCTGTACCAGTCTTAAGAGATGAAACACTGTGATGATGTGCATGTAGTTTGGTTTAGCAAGCCTGGGCAATGGCCACAGCTGGTGAGGAAACTGGCAATGAGAAGAAGCAACAAAACACACAGTTAGTAGAAAGAACTAGCAGAAAGTAGAGATGCTGAGGGATTTCCTGGCTAACCAAAGTCACTTCTGATATATGAGGGATGCTGGATGTGTTATTTAACCAGGTCAGCAGGGAAGACAAGGCAATATCACGTGATCAGATTGGGCAGATCCCAGTGGGACCCATTACCCCAGTAACATGAGTCCAGAGTACATTGTATTAAAAGGTCATTAACACACTGTCTATCATTCGGGCTCCTTTGAGCTTGAGGTTTAGTAATTCGCTACTAGAACAGATAGGGAAGAACGGCTTATTACATTCCCTGTGTATAAACCAGGTAAGTATCTTTCTCTTCTGTTCTATCTATAAAACTCAATTATGTATTAGTTACTTTGTAGCTTATTTTGTGTGAATTACAAATGATTGTTACTTGAATGGCCAGGCAGTGTTGCTAGTGTAACTAAATTTCTGGAGAGGGATTAGGGCACTAGTTCAGGAAAAATGGAAAAACTATATTCTGTTAGTAAGTTTCTGGAGGAAAAGTTTCATTTCTAAGATATATCTGGTGTATCAGTGTGTGTATCAGTAAGTGCATTCCTCTAATCTGGTGGGCAGTATAGTTTGTTGACTATGACTCTCATCTTTTGAAATTAGAATTGGTTTCTAGCTAATACGTGAAAAAATTCATTTATTATATGTAAGTCAATGTGTGCACATATGTTCAGATTTAATATTTTTATGGCCGAATTGCAATTCACTATGATATGGTAAAATAAATATCTTCTGTTACTAGATATGTCTTGCGTATCTATTTGACAATTGCTCATGTATCCCCAAGATACAGCTGTTAACAAAAAAATATTCAATATTTCTAGAGAAAGAAGAATGAAAGAAGATGTTTGGTATTTTCTTTTTTAAATAAGATACATCTGATGGTAGTAGTTGAGCTCTAACATACATATGTACTTTTGTTCAACTAATGGTTTATTAAATCTGTTTTCTATATTTTTTTTTTTCCCAGAATTTGCTGCTATATTACTGAATAGCAATGATTCTCCTCAAAAAATAATTTATTCAAAGCACTTTGCTAAAACTGTAGTAGATGAAATGCAAATAAGTGAAATATACTTGGAATGAATAAGCATTATTTGTACTGACTACAACCACTTACAATCATTCCGCAATCATCCTCTTCTAGATTTTATTTTCCTTACTCCAATGAATTTTCACATATCTTTTGAATTGACAGTTACCAGAAAAGTCAATTCACCTTCCTCTGTCATTCTCTCTGAGTTATATACCACCCATTTAATTGTCAACGATGTCTTAAAGAGTTTAAAATAATTTCACTGGAAGATGCTACTCCATTTTTTTGACTGAACTTTCTAAGAAATAAATCTTATGCTTCTGTTGTGTGGTAGGCATGCATGCGATTCTGTGAGTCTACTGATTGAATTGATTCATTACAGTTTGAACTTTAAAGAACTCTGTTTTTTGGTTTAAATCTTAAAATATTTTTATATCTTCTAAAATTTGATATAGTAATCAGGCTTCATTTTTTAAATTCTTATAGAGGTTTTTTTTTTTTTTTTTTTTTTTTTTTTTTTTTTTTTTTTTTTTAAAGATGCTATAAACTTCACTTTATTATCAAGCTTGTCTATCCAGGAAGTATTTTATTGATGGCTTTCATCTAAATAACATTTTGAATTATTTCTCAAGTCTGTTCCTTGTTTTAAAAATTGTCACTGAGTGCTTCCATGCATAGCAGTTTTTTCAGGTGAGTGAATAAATGTTTCCTCTCCATTCCAGTTTTTTTATTGCACTTCTGTGGAAAACTTCTCCTGCACTTGAGGTGTGATAGGCTTCAGTGGGACTTTGAGTTAAGCGGGATATGTCAGCTTTGGGATACAAGTATTTTGATAATGTAAAGGTCAGAATAATTGGTGTAAATAATTTCAGTAATTACCAAACATTTTCCTGGACTTTTCAGACTGACAGACTAGAGCAGATTAAATAAAGTTGTTAATTATTTTCTTGAAAATTCCATTCAATACACTGCAGCAAGTGCAGTTAACAAGAACTGAACTACAGATAGTAACCCCTGTGGAAGAAAATGTTCCATTATCTTAAATAATGAAGTTCAGAGGCAGAAAGATAAAGGCATTTTCCATTGTTATTTTTAATCCTCTAAACTTCAAGATAAAAAAATTAGATAGATTTCTCTATGGAATGAATAATAATTAAAAAAAAAAAAAAAAATAGATCAATGACTTTTTTTTGAATGCCTGTAAGTTTCTTGACATTAATTTTATCTGTCATTGCAGCAGCTTTTTCAGCTGCGTTACTATATGCCTTCTGTAACTGGAGGTCTTGACTGATGGGTCATGAATGTGATGGGATGGGGGAAAAAAATCTCAGAGTGAAAAAAAAAAGATTTTTTTTTTTTTTTTTTTTGCTTATTTCAAAAAGGGTGTGACAAAAAGGGAAAGAGTGATTTGCAGCAGCTGACACATGGAGATACTTTTTTTGGTTTTATTCTATATGTCTTTTTACACCTACTGCAAAGCCTATGTTAGCCCTATCAGCAGGCTTTAATTTGTTGTGTCAGTATAGGAACAACAATCAAAATTAATATCATACTAACAAAAATGAAGTTATTTATCATACCGCAGACAAGCATGAGGGATCCTGGCAGAAGGCTATAATTCTGCAACTTCTGAGTAATAATCTTTTAAATAACAGAAAATTTTCAAGGGGTCATTACTGTGTAATCATGATGTTACACACTGGAAGGTTCAGAAACATCATTTTCTTGCTGAAAGCTCTCAGTAGTATGAACAGTGAGATACAAATGGCCTGTACCCAAATTCCAAGTGGAAATTGGTTCTAGCAAATGAAAGTTATTTGAAAGTAACATGTACTTAAGCATGCTTATATCAAGATACAAACAGACATATTTGAAAATTTGGCCTTAAATACATATCATTGAAAGAGTCCATCATTATTTAAAAACAAGCATTTGAAAAATTCTTATAAGTGAATCCTAAATGAGAGTGTCTCTTTGGAGCTAAAGAGACTTTGGAGAAGGCAGATTTAGTTACAACTATAGTTACTATTCAATTATATTCAGCAGAAAAATACTTAGCTACCTTCTCACGTGTAAAATGTAAACCAATGCTTTGAAAAACAATGTCACTAATAGTTAATTTTGGTACAAGTGGCCTATTTTATTTATTTATTTTTTTTCCACTCTTTTTCATTCTAATTTAATGACGTGGAAAGTTTAAGCTCATCAGAGAAAAAAACCTCTTTACAACTGTACAGCACTTATATATTGCTGCTTATTTTTTAAAATCAGAAATAGTTCTCTTAGAAGACTAGAAAATAGACATACTTGGTGAGTATCCATGTTCTATAGACACAGATGATGAAGGTACAGCTATGATATGATCAGTGAGGTTAGATTTCTTTGTAAGTCTCATCTGCACAAGGTTCTTACCTCTGTTCTGGTAAGCATCCATTCCATCTGTCAGAGATCTTTCTTTTCCCCATTTTATGAATGATCATTTATACCAGATTCTATGCCTTATGTAGGAAAGGTTGGGTGAGATAAATTCTCCCACAAGCAGTTTTAGAGAATACATGACAGATGAAAAAGTGAAAAGTGAACAACAACAACAACAAAATCTAATAATTTTGATCATTATTATTATTATTTTATTTTAGAGTAACTTTCCTAAAGGTGCCCTCACCCTAGTCACATTTGCCTACCTGAGAGATAGATGGGATGGGAGGTTCGTTACTTTTTGGTCCTCTGTACGCAAAGAAAGATCAGCTTTGCCAGGGTGTGATTCATCTCATATTTTCTAAATACCCCAGTTATTTCACAGTAAGCTAATTAATGTTGATACATAATTTCTCTACAAATGAGAACTGTATTTTTCTCTTCCTCCTTCTTTTTAACACACATTACTGCTCTCTATACCACATTACTGTCGTAAGTAGTCAACTGAATTTGCCTTGATAGTTCTCTATAGATGTCAAATCAAATGTCATCACTGAAATTTCATTTAGACTCAAGAAAGATCTGCATTTTCTAGATGCAAAGTTATCGTGCGGCAGTTCTTGAGGGTAACTTGTTATGAAAGGGACAATATATGGTGCCAATGTATTTGAGAAACTGAACATGACATGGAATTCTAAAGCTCCTCAAAGACTGTTCTCAGCTTCAACAAGTACATCAGCATGCCTCAATTTGGAGGGAAACTAGTGGTTATTCTTCATTGATTAAGGACAAAAGTTATCTGGTAAGGATGCTGTTCTCAAAAGGACAAAGATGAAAAGACTTTTTTTTAATGTAATGACTCGAGCTGGGTGGTGCTGTTGACACACTAGAGGGAAGCGATGTTATCCAGAGGGACCTGGGCAGGTTTGAGAGGTGGGACCATGTCAACCTCATGAAGTTCAACAAGACCAAGAGCAAGGTCCTGCATCTGGGTTGGTGTGGAGAATGGCTTGAGAGCAGTCCTAAGGAGAACAACTTGGGAGTGTTCATTGATGAAAGATTCAGTATGAGCCGGCAGCATGCGCTTGCAGCCTAGAAGGCCAATCATATCCTGGGTTGCATTAGGAGAAGTGTGAGAAGTGTGTCGAGGCAAGTGATTCAGCCCCTATACTCTGTCCTCATGAGACCCTATCAGGAGTATTGTGTCCAGTTCTGGAGCCCTCAACACAGAAGGACATGGAGTTGTTGGAGCAGGTCCAGAGGAGGGCCAGAAGAATGATTAGAGGTCTGGAGCACCTCCCGTATAAGGACAGGCTGAGGGAGATGGGGCTCTTCAGCCTGGAGAAGATAAAGCTCCGAGGAGGCTTGATAGCAGCCTTCCAGTACCTGAAAAGGGCCTACAAGAAAGCTGGGGAGGGACTTTTTAGAAGGGCAGGTAGCTACAGGACAAGGGGAAATGGTTTTAAACTGGAAGAGGGTAGGTTTAGACTAGATATTAAGAAGAAATTCTTTACTGTGAGGGGTGGTGAGATGCTGGAACAGGTTGCCCAGTGGGGTTATGAATGCCCTCTTCCCAGAAGCATTCAAGACCAGGCTGGATGGGGCTTTGAGCAACCTGGTCTAGCGAGAGGTATCTGCTTATAGCATGGGGGTTGGAACTAGATGATCTTAATGGTGCCTTCCAATCCAAACCATTCTATGATTCCATGATTCTATTTTATAAGGATATTTTCTCAGTGCCTTGGCAGCATAGACGCTGTTCTCCATTTACTATATGCCCTGCCTGTGGTTTATTTGAAGGACTCTGGAATAAAGTACCCTAGTTAAGTGGCTTGTAGATGGCCACAAGGTACCAAAATAGTGTTGATTTTCATGTTGGAGGTTTGCTGGTGTGGTGAGTACAGGAGCATGGTATATAGCAACAACAAGTTTTCCTAGTCTTGCTAGGAAATAAAGTAGGTGTAAAGTATATCTTGCTTTCAGACTTCTTGTGCTGATGAAAGGTTAAACTTCAACATTCCCTCTCACTACCATTTGGAAATGGCTTTTATGCTCACTATTCTGTGTTCATGGGTGTTACAAGACCACCTCTGAATCTCTACGGTAAGGTGTCTTAGCACCATAACAGCATCAACTGACATGTCAGCAGGAGGCCACAGCACATCAGTGTATCTTTGATCTGCAGTCAAGAGGAAAAAAAGCCACTGAATTTTTAGATATAAACATATGCTCTTCTTCCTATGGTTTCCTGGACACAAATCCAGGCTGAAGCTCACAAAGCTTTAGTGAGTGCTGTGAGCAAGGCTGTTAGGTCATATATTCTGGCCTATCAGCCTTGCTATTATTTTTTTTATTATTTTTTTTTTAATTATTTTTTTTTTACTTTTTATTTTGTCCATTGAAATACCATGCTAAAATAGCCAGAGTAAAGCAACAAGCGAATGAATAGGAACAGTTTCTCAAAGTGTGCATGGTGCAGATGGGATAGGGTGATGCACATATAAAAAACTTTTATTCTAAATCTTGTAACAGTATTTTTATATGGTAATGGATAGGGCAGCTTGCTCTAGAACAGAGCAAAAGATCGACCATGAAATAGTGTAAGCAGGGAAAAAGAAGGTAATAGCTGACTCCAAGAGCAGAAGACTGCAACTGAGAGTTCAGAATCTCATCTGCAACGAGATTTCCCCACACAGAGCAGTAGTATATAGAATCAAGTTTTCAACTCATTTTTACCCTTTAATTAAAGCTATTGATAGTGTGATTAAGGTAGAGAGCTGCATCTCTGCCTAGTGCTGTGTTCTTTTAAAAAAGGAGTTCTACTTTGAATGGGGGAAGTAATAGGCACCAAGTGGCACCCAAGATAGAAGCATTTCTCACATCCTGGTCAAAGAGTGTTCTCAGTGAGACCACAAGCATGTTCTCTTCATGTATATTGATAAAGAACTTGTAAGTTTGAAACTCAGTTTGGAAGAGAATCTTGAAACATAGGTAATTAGATGTTTTTGTAACAAGGGTTTGTGCTGAATTTTCCTACTCAGTTCACTCAGTTGCATTTGAAAAAGCTGCTGTCTCTGAATGATTGAATTAAAGACTAACTAGAAAGCACTTACTAATCAATATGCAAGATAAAAGAATCAGCCAAGCCAATGCTGCATCCTGTTGTAGCAAAGAATCAAACATCTGAGATAAGCAGTGGTGATTAAGCAAATGAAACCATTCATAAGTGTCCAGTATTCTGATTTAGAAACAAGAGGAAATGAATTTTTTAGGTTTATATGAACATTTATACTTGAAATGATATATATATATATATATTATTTGTAATATTTAAGGGAAAAAAGTCCAAAAACAAATAGATTTTCAGGGCAAATGAATTACTTGCTGCCTGTAATGATTGTTTTCATAGCATTGGGGCAAATCTATTCCAATTTACATATGATAAAATGATTTGTCAACAAATCATAGAAAGAAGTTCAATTACTGTGTGATCATGTTACTAAAGGTTACGTCCTATGATAAGAACTTATAGCGAGATAGCACAAACAGTGCTAGACAGTGTATGAAAAAAGCCTGAATTTTGTGGCACACCAGTAGTAATGATTTTTAATACTAGAAACAAAGTATGTTATTAAAAACAACAGGAAATATAACATTAAATGTATTCAGTGGCAGGATGTCAGAAGTGATATCTGTAAGAAGAAACTGAATAAAAGAACTGAGATGTTTACTTCGTGTTGATAAAAAGACAGGCATCCCAAAGACAGGAAAAAAATGCAATCTGTGGAGAAGAAAACTGATTAAATGAGAGTAAACAAGCTGGAACAAGGAGAAAAGGTCTTTAGTTTGTGAATATGTCCTGAACAAATGAGGTGGTTACGTAACACTGTCAAAAGGCACCACTGAACCTATTACCAATAGGCAGCTCAGCTACCATATAATCAAAGTAAGTTAAAAGATTCTTTTTGATAGCACAGACATCAAAACATATCATCAAACTCAGCTATTTTTATCTTTACCAGAACCACAAATAACATAAGGTGAAATGTGCTCACCAAGATCAACAAGCTTCTTGTCAACCCTGAGGTTTGTTCTGTAAAGCTGCTTTTAAACAGACTGTTTATTTCATTTAATATACATTAAGAAATACTATGTAGTGAAAAAATATGTGATTTATCTTTCAAATAGCTAATAGATATCATGGAATTCAGTCAGTCTTTCATCTATCTTTTTTTTTTTTTTTTTTTTTTTAATATGCCAGTGAATTTAAAAAAAAATACTAATTCAAATGCATCTTACAGAAAAGTGCTTTAAAAAGCTGTCATTTACTTTCACTAGACATAAAAAGCACTACATCAAGTTAGTCTCATGACATACAATTTGTAGAAGAAAGTTAAAGAAAATAAATCCACATCATTACAACACTGAGATTATGTTCATCTGTTTTCTTCTGATTTCAGTATGAAAAGTAAATCCATAGCAGTTAGCAACAAAACATTAAAGAATAATGAGAATTTCATCCATAGTAGCTTTGCAAGTAGATTCAAAGCTGTAGATCTACAAACCAAAATAACGCAGAATTAATTGGTGCAAAAGACATGATAATACTATTACGTACAGTGATTGATGAGTAATATATTTTTAGTTTTATAATCACATAAGTAATCTGATTGGAAGCCAACGATTTTCTCTCTGTATCTGACTCTTCTCTCTCTTTTTTTTTTAACTGAAACATAAAGGTTAACAAATTTCAGTTAGAATACAATGGTTCCTTTTATATCTATTTTATGATTTTGGGGACATATTAAAAAAAAAAGCAAAATAAAACTATTTGCCTACTTTATCTATTTTATGATTTTGCAAAAAAAAAGCAAAATAAAACTATTTGCCTACTTTGATTAGCTGTGAATCAGAATATAGATACCATTTTCTGTATTGGTTTTAATGTCCTCTAAATCTCCTTTGACTTGAATTGTACCTTTAGATCACAGCTTGCATGTTGACATACATATTTAGACAATTATATTTTGGTGAACTGTATCTTGTATTTTCATCATACAATTAAGTCTAGTCGGATGAACTGCATCTTGTTCCTACTTTAATATGAACTGTACTGATTTCTAGAAGTCCCTCTGCTTACTTCTATAGAAAGATGTTACATGAAATCTTGCATCAAATGATTTTAGAGTTTCACCTAACTGATTGAGCATTATCTTTTTCCTGCTCTAGGCTATGTATAATTGCTATTGACATAATTTCATTTTGTACTTGGGAAAAACTGAATATGATCCTTTGCAGAATGTTCCAAAAAGCAGGAGCAGAAGTATTTGTTGGAACAGTGGGCCAAATGTTGTGAAGCAAAGGAAAACTGTGGGCCTTGACCTTGCATATATTGGATAAATATGTTGGCTATTGGTAATTGTGCAAAAGACTGGAACCATCGTATCGGTATCTTTAAAAACATAATTTGGAAAAAAGATTGGTAACATTTTTCAATGAATCCAGCCACCCCCCAACGATAATAATTTCTAGATGATCAAATATATAGTTTTTGAATTAAAAAAAAAAAAAGTTGTTATGAAAACAGCTCGTATTAATTAGAAGTATTACAATACAAAATGAATACAGTCTACCTATTGGCCTATTGCCCCTCTTTGTAATCCATTTTTTTTTTTCAGATGGTAACCTGCCACTCAACCCTTCATTATTTTCTTACTCACAAAAAGTGATTCTACTGTGCATCAACAAAAAAAAAAAAAACTGCTTAAATTTGACTTACCCTAGCCCACTACCACTCTTAGTTTTGAATGATTTTGATTCTGTCTGTCCTGTTGCACATCAACAGCTTGATCAGAATTGACGTTACACTGATGTCAAACACATCCTTCTTGGAAAAGCATTAGAATTTGCATAAGTGGAAAATAATTATCAAAGTTGGTGCCTCTTGCATTGAAGAAGTTCTCAGAAACCAACTTTTTCTTTACATACTGAAAACAATTTGTAAGCAGTCACCTCTTTAATGACAATTTGTTGCTTGCTCATGAAAAAATACCATCCCATGAATTGTTAACATCACTTCCTGCAGTAGCTATGGGCTCCTTGGAGGTCTTTTGGATGAGTACCAAACTAGCTCATCTCTTCTTTGCTTGTGACATTTTGTTTGATCACATCGTAAAGTGGTAAGGCCGTGGAATGTGTACATAATACTATACACTAGTAAGTGTTTATCCTTTAACGTCTCCCAGCTGCTTGCTCATAGTCTTTTTTCCAGTAGTAAAGAGAATGTGCTGGCTTGATATCTTCTGTTTATATAGTCTGCTGGGCTTATATGATGCATCACGTTCTTTCCTCCTTTACTTTTATAGAATCAGTAAAAAGACCTTGTCTTCAAGGTCTATTCCTCTCAGTGTAACACATGTTATGTCCATTAAGTATCTAGGAATAAGTGGTAATAAAAACAGAAGAACACCTTTGAAGGAAAAGCAGTCAATAATTTCTATGTGATGTAAAATCATAAATTCCTATGGGACTAACAATTTTTAACTCCAGAGTATTTTGGAGTGATAAGAATGAACAGAAGATTTCCTAAATTCAAGAGAACACTAAAGAGTCAACATTAATTCTGCAGCTCAAAAATAGACACTTGGGATCTGATTCTTTATTGCTTATCATGTGGTACTATTATTTATTGTGGTTAAGATGCTTGTGCACATTAAGTGTTGTGAGTACCATTTTACTTACATATTTCAAAGTTGTAAATCACCAGCTGAATCAGCATTGAATGCTGCAGCATAGTAGACAAATGAATCTCCCAGACTCTGTCTCCCAGGTAGAATTGCCTGTTGGACTGAAGCTAAAAATCAATCGAGGAAAATCTACTAGAGTATTCAAATGCAATATTAAAATGAAAATGTAATGGTCTCAGTTTTTCTTTGTTTATCTTGTCGTGAGGTACCAGGTAAAAAATTCAAAAATGTTTAAATGTCTTTCAAGCCCAAGTCCTATTTCAATAGCAATAGACATTTAGAGTCCAACTATTTATGGTTGTCAAAGCACTTCAAAGTGCAAGTAATTTATTTTGTGTCTGTTACAATGGCTTTTGCCAACACAGTGATTGTCATCAAGAACATGATTTTTGACTGACAGCAGAAGCTTCTGTTATACAAACAGTAGTACTGCCAAAACAGTTTTTGCTGAATTAACTCATTTTTCTCGTAAGAGATGATGTTAGTGGAGGCACTGATTTATAAGTGCTTGTTAGGAGGATACAGAGTACTCCTGGGACTAAATTGTTCCTGATTCAAGCATAGCTTTACTTGGGCACTTCTTGCTTTAACAAAAGGGAAGCACTGCTAAGACTTACCATGCAAGATCCAAAACAGGGCTTTAAACTCCTAAGTTTATCTCTGGAATGCCTAGGTTTTAAGGAGATGGTCCTACAGATCCCCACATCCCAATAATAATAATAAGGTTCCCTGTGTAGAAATTCTGAGGCTCTTGAGAAGGAGACCCACATCGCCAGCATTGAACGGTGATTAGCCTGAAGACATCTTGCTTATGAAAGAGCTGTCCTGAGACAGCCACTAAACACTGAGCACAGGGATAAGCCCCAGATGAGACCTGCTTGATAACAATGCAGGAAGGTAATTGCTCAGCCGCAGGTAGATGATGATGTCACAAAGCTCATTATTCACTTAAAAATAGGACCAGCCATTTTTGTGGCAGGAGCAGTGGTACTTTTCTGCTTTGAGTAATAGCTATAGTGAGAACAACAGGGAAACAGCAAACTGATTCATTTCTCTGTAGCACTGGAGGGAATAAAATCAAATCTAACTTTCAGGTGGGAATCTGCACGTGGTCTCCATTCATCATGCCATGGTGCAAAGGATAATGATCTGACAATACAGAGCCTAACGATCATCTAATGGTCAGGACTGTCACCTACAAAAGAAGGAGAAAGACTGTGAGCTATATTTCCACGTGAAACACCTCCATGAGACAGATATTGGAGAAAATATTTAACTTCTGTTATAATTGCTAGGACATTAAAAAGGCAAAATAGTTATTAATGCCAGCCCACATGATGTTATGGAAATTAGGTCCTGATGCTTCAACAGGTGTACATATTTGATTGAAATTTCATAGATGTAATGTGGTCAGAGTTTTGTAAAACTTAGCATTACTGACATGTTGATTACATGAATATCATTATCCAAAACCACCAAAATACACTCTAAGTTGATTCTGAGTTATAAGAAAGCTGTTGTCTATGGAGAAAGATCATTTAAAGGAACTATCTTAATTACATTTTATTGATGTTAATAATAGGACTAGTGTTTTCATTTCCATCAATAATTTGGAATGAAATATAAAAGTTCCACCAATAAATTTTGCAGAATCATGCAAACTGCCAGTGTAGAAAACAGTGCAGAACATAGAAATCTGACAGGTAATTTTGAGCTCTTATCTGTGGCCTCTCCAATAACATGCACCTCAATACAGCCAGATACAAATGTAGCCCTTTCAAAATGACAAATACAGAGTTTAGGTAAAATCTGTTGACTGCTCTTTGGAAAGGTTTCTAATATAACATTTTGAAAAGGTCTTCTAGTGATCATAATAAATAAGAGGGCTGATCCAAAAATTTTTATTATGCTGGCCCACAAAGTTAGAGGTGGATGTTGGTGGAATGGCAGTAGAGGTTGAACCTTCCCAGCAGTATTCTGTTACATTTGCTGCTGTGTGACAAATGGCAGCAGAGGTGCAGTCTGACAAAATGGTGTCTGACATGGAACTGCATATGAAGCAAAGCTATATCACTTTTCTCCATGTAGAAAAAATTGCACTCATTGACATTCATCAATGCTTGATGAATGTTTATAGAGACCAAAGAGTGGATTTGAGCACAGTGACGTGGTGGGTAGTGCATTTTGGCAGTGGTGACAGTGATATGAAAGACAAGACATGTACCAGACAGTCATGCATCGTGTCAAAACCACAAAAGGAATAGAATCTCGATTAGCTCATCCATGCAAATCAGCAGATTGTGACCAGATTGTGCACGGAGCTGAATATTGGCTTCAATCCACTGGAAACAATGATAGCAGTATTGGAATATTGTGAAGTTTGAACCAGGTAGGTCCCAGAAATGCTCAGACAGGAACAGAAAGAACACCATATGCAAGTTTGCCAGGAGCTGTTGAATCAATGTAAGGCTGACAGTGACCGTTTCCTGGATTGCGTCATTACTGGTGACAAGATGTGATGTTACCCCAGGAGTCAAAAAGGCATCATGTGAATTATCCATCAAACAGAAAGTTCAAGAAGCAGCCCTCAGCAGGTAAAGTTGATGTGCACCGTTTTTTGGATACAAAAGTGATGATCCTTCTCGATTACCTGGAGCCCAGATAAACCATCAACTCTGGCCACTACATTACATCACCGACTAAGTGTAAGGCTTAAGCTTCTAGAATCAGGCCAGAGAAGAAGACAGATTTCCTCTTTCAATACAGTAACGCCCGGTCCCATACCAGTTTGAAGGCCATGGAGCACATTGCCAATTTTGACTGGACTGTCCTACCTCACCCATCACAATTGATACCTTATGACTTATATCAGTTGTGAATGATGAAAGATGGATTGTGTAGGCAACATTTTCCTAGCAACTCTGCCATCACACAGCTATGAAACAGTGGGTCACTTCCTCTGGTACAGATTATTATGAGTGCGGCATGCAGGCTCTTCACTGCTGGTGAAAATATATAGCTAATGGTTGTGTTTATGTTGAAAAATTGTCTTTTGTAGCTGAGAATTTGTACTAACAAATAGTATCATTGTGTTCTTTGTAGTTGTTGTTGTTTCCATGGAAACAAATAGGAGACATTACTTTCAAAGCAACCTACGTGACGACTTGAGTTTGAACTTCCACTGTGAAGCTGTGGAGAGAAAAGTAAATTATACTGAGTTGCTGTGAATTTTTAACTTCCATCTATGACTTTAATGCCTCTGTCTGAGCAGATAAAAGATGGCTAGTGATGACATCAGTGCCCTGAGGTCAATGTGGACTGATTAATTCACATCCATGTAATTTAGGGTATCTCTGCAGCAGGTTTGTCCAGAAGAGAGCTGGCTGGAGCATCCTAAAGCACAGCCAGGGAAGGAATTAACAGTCAGAGTAGATGATTAGTGTTCAAGGTCTTTCCTTGGCTCCATTTTTTCTCTAATGTGTATAGTGTATAGGTGTACCTCCTGAGATCTTAATTAGAACAGCGAGATCACTTTAGTGATTGTTTTATTTTCAAAAAGGTGCAGGATAATTCTGGAGACTACAAAAAAGAGTCAAGCGTTATGAGAGCCAAAAATAATACAAATCAGTGGAACACTTCAGAAAATTTTCTTTTTTTTTTCTTTTTTTTTTTTAATGGTAAGTGATAAAATGACATTGTTAGAATGCATAAATGCATAAATACCCAGAGAGAGAAAGCAGATTGATATGAAAGTCTTCACAAAGAAAGTGAAAAAGACACAAATGAAGACTAATTATTGGAGATGAAGCCAAACAAATTTGATAAGATATGAATTAATAGTAAATTTTCATCATAGAATCTTTTGAGTTGGAAGGGACCTTCAAAGATAATCTAAACCAATTCCTCTGCAATGAATAGGGACATCTACAGCTAGTTCAGGTTGATTAGAGACTGGCCAATCTTGCCTTGAATGTCTTCAAGGATGGGGCATCCACCACCTCTCTGGGCAAGCTGTTCCAGTACCTCACTATTCTTATTATAGAAAATGTCTTTCTTATATCCACTCTAAATCTTCCCTCTTTTATTTTGAAATCATTTCCCCTTGTCTTATCACAACAGTTCCTGCTAAAGAGTCTGTCCCTTTCTTTCTTATAGACCCCCTTTAGATATTGAAAGGCTGCTCTCAGATCTCGGAGCTTTCTCTTCACCAGGCTGAACAGCCCCATCTCTCTCAGTCTGTTCTCACAGGGGACGTGTTTTATCTCTTGGATCATTTTTGTGGCCCTCCTCTGGACACAGTCCAACAGATCCATGTCCATCTTGTAGTGAGAATTACACACCTGGATGCAGTACTCCAGGTGAGGTCTCACCAGTGCAGAGTAGAGGGGCAGAATCACTCCCCTCACGCTGCTGACCACACTTCTTCTGATGTAAACTTTCCTAAAAACACTGTCTTGGCAGCAATGGAAAAGAACATTTTTTTCTATACACAGAGTAATGTCACAGCTATGATTGTCTGGATTTTATTTATGATATTTTCACTCCTGAACTGGATATGGGAGACATCTGATTAAGTGCTTAGTTTTTGACTTGTTTGACAAGACTAGTAGAAGAAGAATGCTTTGGAACATTGATTTACTTAATGGAAATGTTACTTTTAAGGGATGGGACTGATAGCCCCAGTCTAGGTGGTTTTTATTTTGCTAATTTTTTTTTTAGAAAAATACATACATCGTATTTGAAAAATCATGACTGTCCGGTGAAGTCCCCAGTGATTGGAAAAAGGGAGACGTTATTCCAATTTTTAATAAAGTGAGAAAGGAAGACCCAGGGAACTACAGGCCTCACCTCTTTGCCTGGGAAGATCATGGAGCAAATCCTCCTAGAAGTTATATTAAGGCACATATGAGAAAAAAGGGGTGATTTGAGACAGCCAGCATGGCTTCACCATCATGCCTGACTGATCTGGTGGCCTTCTATGATTGAGTGACGGATTCTATGGACAGGGGAAGGGCCATAGATGTCATCTACCTGGACTTCTACAAGGCCTTTGACATGGTCCCTCACCACATCCTTCTCTCTACATTTTAGAGCTATGGATTTGAAGGATTGACTGTTCTATGGATTAGGAATTGGCTGGCTGGA
>JAOWBP010000001.1:133628480-133640723 GCA_028571105.1 Tragopan temminckii | reverse complement strand
TTGGCATAAAGACAGGATGTTTGGGAGATACTTGAATAGCCTGAGTCTTCCCTCGGCTGACCAGAGCTATGGATGTGAATCTTCTCAAAGAAAAGGGGGTTGAACCACTTTTAGGCAGCATGCATATTCATGGCACTGATTTAAAATGAAGTGGTGGCCAGTGTCCTTAGTGTTTTGCTATCTGGATCTCTGTACAGAAGGCACATGTTCTGCATGATCAGACTGGAGGAAAAATGCATTTTTTGAATCCTTCTAAAGTACAGGCCTGTGATAACCGTTCAGCAGTTGAGTAGTATTTAGACATTTGTAAGAAACAGGATTTGGTGCAGCTGGGAAATACTAATATTAGTTAGCCATGGTATTGCCAGGAGTAAATACTTAAATTCTACTTTGGCTTCAAGAGATCCTTTTCACTGCTAGTTTCAAGCCTATTGGTTCAACCACTGATGTTATTAATCACAGTGAAAATTAATTAAATTAAAAAAATCTAAATGTATTTTATAGTAGATATTAAACAAACAAATATATTTTAAGCACTAATTAATAAAATATTTGATATAAATAATAATAACAAAATTTCCAATTAATAAAGTCAGTGAAATGCAGTATTTTTGGAAATGATCATAGTTGCTTCAGTTATTGTTTCATAATGTTTGGTTTGTTACGAACTCCTCCTAACCCAGGCCATTCTGTGATTCTGTGATTCTGTGATTCTGTGATAGTTCTTGAATTGTAAATGATCTCAGCTTGAACATTATAAATAAAAATAAAAATTTAATGTTCCTGATAGTTGCAGAGAAAATTCTAAGATACAATCCCATTGAAATCTTTAGGATAAACAAAGTAAATTTTTGAATTTTCATATCTCACTGCTTTAAGTCTCCTTAGAGACCTGAGTTCTGGACTTTACAAGTAATTGTTTTTGAATGACTGAGGTTAAAGAAATTAAAATTATTCTGAGATTTGGATTCTGAAATAAAATTACTACAAATTTACAATCAAAAGAAGAGCGAAATGAAATATTATGGCACAAAATTGTCTCAGTTAGTGTTGACATATATAATGTTATACAAAAAAGACAAGAAGTTAGAATTTGATTTGAAATTCTTAGTGAAGAAACAGAATAATTATGTGGAAGGAAACTTAAATAACTTTAAACTCCAAAGACAAGAGAAGACCAAACATCTGGGGAGTCCCTGAACTGTGAATGAGCAGAATGAAGAAAGATTTCCTTTCTCTCTAAGCTTGACTTCCTCTGTGTTCATAAAGAAAAAAAAAAAAAAAAAAAAAAAAGCCTGTTTTAAAACTTTGGAACTTCAATGCTTTGGCATGTAAAAAGGAGGTTTATGTGCTCAGACACTTGAGACTGATGGAGGGTAACTGGTAGCTACAATTAAATATGAATTTGATAGTCACTCTGTTTTATTTTGACTGCTAGTATTAGCTCAGAAATCTCAATTTGCTATGGTAATTAGAAAGTCTCTTTGCATAAATAAAGCTATATTAAGACAGTTTATATGGAAAATAATTTGTTCATAGGTTTGATTTTTCTTGTTCCTGATTTCTCCCATTTTAATTAATTACTTCTTTTTATATGAGTGATAGAAAAGTCATAAATCTACACCTCCAGATTACGTACCTGGGGGGTTTCTGCTGAAATGTTTTTGAATAACATAGATAAGTTAATGCTGCATAGATTGAATTTGCATACTAAGTGGCATTTTTCAACACATGTGCAAAACAAACTCCTTTTTATTGTACTATGACTCATAAATATTCCCAAAGGGAAGAAATCTTTGATTCCCTTTCATTTTCTTTCTTGTATGCAGTATTCATTATACATACAAATTTACACCCCAAAACATCTTGTCTCTTGGATTAGAAAAAGTTATCTGTGCTTAACATATCTTTCACAGTGATAATAAACATTTGATAGGGAATACTTATGCTTTTTTGTATTAATTCGGGCCTTCAATGATGTTTTGAGTACTGAATAAAATTCAGTAAACTTCATCTGCCACTGAAATATTGGAAAGTGCTACAAAATCTGTCTAATTATGTCTGTCAGTACTGTGTCAGAAAACTGCAATTTGGCCATTGAAAATGCATAGTTCAAGTGTGCTCCCAAGCTGAAATAAATCATGTCTTTTTCTCTACCCTATTAAAAATGTTTCAGTATTATTATTTTTGTTTTCAGTTTGTAATAGGCATCACTTACTCAGAATCATTATTTTTTTTTCTGAGAACACTTTTTATGGGCTTGGTACTGCAAACATGTTCTGCTGACAACCAAAGAGTCCCCAAAATGTTGTGTGATGAAAGTGGCAGCTGCAGGCGGGATTAAGTGAATAGCATCCTTGTCTGAGAAGTTCTCAGGATCTAGATACACAAGTGTGGGAAACATGCTTAATCTGATGGGACACTTCCTAACAGGTCACTAGAAAGCAGAAAGTTATGAACTTTATGGTGAGAGTGACAGAGCACTGGAACAAGCTGTCCAGGAAAGTTGTGGAGTTGCCTTCTCCGAAGATATTCAATAACTGCCTGGATGCTTTTGTGCTTAACTTATTGTAGAGAATCTGTTTTTAGCATGGGGATTAGACTAGATGATCTCCAGAGGTCACTTCCAACTCCTTTGATTCTTTGATTCTACAATTCTATGAAATTATTTGCATAATTTCCAAGAAACTAAGCGCATTTTCTGAGTCTGTCTGTTTCCAGATGGGACTTATCACTTTCACTTCCTTTTAGAAATGTGCAAAAGACATGTACCAAGGCATGCTCAAGAAATATCTGTGGGAGAGGTGTCCATCCTTTTTTTCCATGAGTTCATTTGATGTAAGAATGAGTCTCATTGAATATCTCTGAAGTTATAAACAGTGCTCAGAGTGCCCCAAACTCAGTACTGCATGCAAATGCATAACGCTTCAGCATAGGTTGTAACTGATCCAGAACTTAGAGGATTTACCATGGATTTTTGAGAATGCTATCATCTCTGGGACAAGATGTGAAAAGGGTAGTGCATTACTGCCAGAAGATAAAAAGTATCTTCTACAGGTGTGAGGTGTCAGCATTTCATGGATCTATGTTTTGTTATTGTTGGTGTTATCAGATTGTTTAAAACAACTCTTAGTAACCTCAATTTTTCCATCTTCTAATTGGAGTATTTTTTGACAAGCTGAGCTCAATAAATATACAGGAGAGATGAGGAGAGGAAGGAAAAAGTAATTAGTCTCCTAATTGTCTTTATGTTCAGAAAGCACTTGGGAATCAAGTGTGTAACAGGAATTTGTACAAATATTCAGCCCAGATTTTCTCAATAAACATGTCTCAAAGTATCTAGTTGACACTGTAGACAAAATATGAAGCCAAATTTGCAGTTTCAGTCACTGATATTCACTAGCTTTAAATACTTTTGAAATTCTTCAAATAAAGGTGTGGAACTGGGGATTTTTCTTATAACTGGTGTTATTCCCTGGTGGTCTCTTACAAAGGCCAAAGTTGATGGGTTTGTGTGCTATTTATATGTAACAGACATCTAGAATATATGGATTCCTTACTTTTTATGAATGTGAAATGTACAAGAAATGTTCACCTTTGCTCAGAGTATGTGTTCTTTCTGGCATTACAAACTATGAACAACAGAAGTAGGAAAGGATATCCTCTCTGAAATAGCAACAAGCCTTTAGGCAGTCTCAGACTCAACGCTCCTGCTCTAATCCTTGCGTTGTTGTATTATTCCCAGTCAACTCAGGTATCTATCTCCTGAAAGTAATTCAGGAGTCCCTACAGAAATTAATTGTATCAGTGAAGGAATGCAACATAATGTTCCTATACAATTAAATCTCTATTGCTTATACTGTTGAATGTGCTAGTTTTCACAATTCAAAAGATTAGGAGTCACTTGAAATAGGCTGTTTATTAACACCACCTTATTTTGAAAGGTATAGAAATTTAGAAGTATAATTTGGGCTGTTCTGCGTTAGTCAGATGCCAAATAGCAACTCTGGATATTTACTTATGTAAACAGTAGAAATTTTGAACTGACAAAATTGTTTAATTTAGGTGTTCAACTCCGAGAAATTTGGGAACTGCTATACTATGAATACTTTTCCAGCTGGCCAGATCTAGGGATGTTCCCTGTTTGGTACACGATTCATCAGTGGTCATTTCAGCTGACTCGTAATTTCCTTAAAGATTAATTACATTTTCTATATTGTATGTGAGTCAGTTGAATTAGGGATAATTCCTATGCTTATGAGCCAGAAAAAGTTACAGTTTAACAAAAGTCATACCTTAAGTTTTAATGTATCTTATAAATGTCATAAGAACAATCCACTTGAATTACCAGAAAGACAGGTGATGTGATATACTGTTTCTGCTGTTACGACCAGCAGTAACAGATATTGATTGACCTTGGTATGACCCTCATCATGGAGAGCTAGCATGATAGCTATAACAAGGAGAGGGGAGCAATGACTTTGCGCTCCCTCTGATGAAATATGACAAAAACGCTACGGTGAAAGAAACCAAAGCTGATGTCTTTGCCTGCTATTGCTAGTAGCAGTAGTCATGTAATATTTCACTAAACACAAGAATTAATTCAGAGTCCCAATTCTTCTTGTTAACAGAAACAACAACAATTATTCTGAACACTGCTTGGCTTTATCCAGGATGAAACTGACTGGCAGAATCAGAAATTGCTTCTGCAAGAATGCTGATTTTATTCTCAGAAAATTCATCAACAACACTCCAATACTGTACAATCAGATTAGTCTCTCTGTCTCAAATACTCTACCTGTATTTTCCACTGCAGTTGATGTTATTTCAGTGACAATATAAGGAACAAATTTGCTGATCTTGATGCATTTTTTTAAAAAATTGGGTGTTGGTCCATTTAACCCCAGCAAAATGTTGCAGTTCCTCCTTTGTCAGACAGATTTTTGATATTTGTTTGCTCACTGATACACCATGATTTAGATTCAGGGTTGAACATCACATTATTTAGTGCTTAAATATGTTTAGGGATTGTTTAATTTGAAGAAAAGGAGGCTAAGGAGAGACCTTCCAGTGCTTGAAGTGTGCTTACAACCTTGCAAGCAGAACCTATTATTTACATGTTCTGATAGTGATAGAACAAGGGAAATGGCTTTAAAATAAGTAAGGTGAGATTTAGGTTAGATGTTAGGAAGAAACTGTCTACTTAGAGGTGATAAGGTTCTAGAACAGGATGCTCAGAGACGCTGTGAATGCTCCATCCCTGGAATCATTCAAGGCTGGGTTGGATGGGGCCCTGGGCAGCCTGATCTAGTGGGGTAGCAACCCCACCAATGGCAGGGGGGTTGGAGCTAGATGATCTTTGAGATCTTCTCCAACCAAAGTCATTCAGTGATACTGAAAGAAAAACTGTAATAATAAAGTTAAAAATATTTATATACACAACCCTTTTTCACAGCTTCTTAGATTCACAGAGAATTACAGAATTACTGGATTGCTGAGGTAGGAAGGTGTCTCTGAAGATCATTCAGTCCAGTTACCATACTCAGTGCAGGAGTGAATTACAGCAGGATGCTCAGGATCCTGTGCAGTTAGTTTTTTAATATCTCCAAGGACGGAGACTCCAGAGCTTGTCTGGGAAACTCATTTCCCTGCTCTCACTGTAATTTTTTTTTTTTTTTTTCTTACTCTTTTGCCTGTTGCTTCCTGTCCTGTCAACACACACTACTCGGAAGAGCCTGACTATCCCCCTGTAAGGTATTTATATGTGTTAAAAATATCACCTTGAGCATTTTCAGAACAGTTCTCAGAACAGTTCCAGCTCTCTCAGCCTTTCCACGTATGCAATATATTCCAGGCACTTTGTTGGACAATCCTGTCTCTTGGTCCATGTCTTTGTCACAGTGAAGTGCTCACAGGAAGATTCAACCCTGCAGGTGTGGACTCATGAACGTTGTTTTTTTTTTGTTGTTTTGTTTTTTTTTGTTGTTTTGTTTTTTTTTTTGTTTTTGTTTTTTTTTTTTTTAAAAAAAAATAAAAAAAAAAAAACTAGTTGTATGGTCACACAATTGGTCACACACAATTCCAGTGTTCTGGATTTTAAGATAATTTCATTCTGATGTGCGTGGGGGATGTAAAGCCAGTTGGCAGCATTCTGAATCTTTCTCTGTGACAAGTATGATCATGGTAATAACTTCTTCCCTCCTCTAAGACTGATTTGGGATTTTTTTTTTTAAAATTTACTTGCTAACAATCACTATGCCTCACTTTTTTTCCTTTGTCTGCAAGCTTACACTATATCTGAATTTTCTATATATGATGGTTTTTATGTATGTTAGATACCTGTTTTTATTTCTTTTTGTTAAAAACTTGTTTTGACTAGGTCTATGTCTGTAATTCTTTAACTGACCATTGCTCAACTGTTTCTAGTCTTCCAACATAGTTCTGTCCCCACTTTCTCATCATCCAGTGCCTGTGATCTACAGTCTATCCCTTGTTCACAACTCAAGTCCCCTGTTATCATACCAGACCGATATTCTTTTGCACTGCATTACTATGCTAGTGTCATAAATATTTCATTCTGCACAGAATAGCTGTTTGCTTTTTCTGTCTGTGTAAAATTATGGCCATACCATCGTTGTGGCTTAACCTGGCAAGCAGCTGAACACCTCACAGCCCTTCCTTAAGAATCTCTCTCTCTCAGTGGGATCACAGAATCACAGAATCATTAAGGTTAGAAAAGACCTCCAAGATCATCTAGTCTAACTGTCCACCTACCACCAATATTTCTCACTAAACCACTTCCCTATGTACCAGACCTAAATGTTTCTTGAACACCCACAGGGACGGTGACACTCCCACCTGCCTGGGCAGCTCATGCCACTGCCTGACCACTCTCTCAGAGAAGTTTTTCCTAATATCCAACCTGAAAGTTGAAAAATTGAAATACCCTTGACTCTGTATAATACTGTTCAGAAACAACAGAAACACTGGTGTCTTATCAGTATTGCTTTTCTCCTAAAACCAAAACAAAGCATTATAGAAGGCTCCATGAAGAAAATCAACTCTATCCCAGCTGAAATCAGGGCAACCATACACGTATTACATTAACAAAAGTAAAATAAATTAGATTTAGCATCTTGTTAATCAGAAGAAAATCTGCTACAGCTAATAAGGTCTTTTCCAACCTGAGCAATTCTATGACAGAGCAGCAGACAAGTTCAGACCTCAGGACTTGGAAACTCAGTAAAAAGCCTGTTGTTAGCAATGGCAATATTATACTATCTTCACTTCAGAAAATCCAGAAGGAATTTCTGGAACATTGGATTCATTGATTCTAAAAGGTGAAAAAAGCAGAAAAGTGAAGACAAAATATGACATACATGAAGTGTAGGAATTTTCTCTCATTTCAAATTGAAGTTTATAGTGTGTTCTGAGGGACTGGCTACTGAGTGTGAAGAGGTTGCTGTTGCTGTGACATTTGGAGAGCAAGCATCCATCACCGAAATATTTAACTTGATTTTTTTTTTCAAAGCAAAACTTGAAGGACTGAAAAATCAACATGACTTGGTTAAACAGGTTGGCAATGTCTACAGAAAAACCTTTCAAGCATCTTATTTGATGTACATATCAATCACTAGCAGCAAATGGTACATATAGTGGCAGAAAATGTACAGAAGACATTGTTTTGAATGTTATACAGCCTGAAGCATCTCTCCCAAAAGCATCTTTGTCAAATAACAGAGTTCTGCAGTGAATTAATTACATGGCTAAATATGTCAATATATTTATAGGATGACCCTTGATACAAGTATTTCAGTACACTCATGGAAAGCTTAATGGGAACATCTCCAGAAGCAATCCAAGGTTTATGTGCCTAGAGGGACTGATATCTGTCAATCTGCTCCAACAGTGCTAAGGCAAGATAAGAGCATCTTGGCCATGAAGATAAAGAACATAAAACATAATGACTGTGGGGCTCACTCTCTTGTAGTTCACAAAACTGTTTCTGCTAAGATTATATCTGAGAAGTGTAGTAAGGAAGTATGAGAGTTATGGCCTTTTGTAAGGTCATCAGTTAATTTTTGGCTTACTGGCACTGATTTAAGTTTTGGCTATGATTTCTTTCCTGAGAACTTTGCTTTGCCATCAACAAAAAAGGCTGCCAGCAGAAAAGATCTAACAATACTTTGAATTGGGCTGTAGGCTTTTCTAATCATTAACATTTGTCCTTAGCTGGTTATGCCTTCAAAATTTTTGTTTGGTGTACCTAACCTACCTTCTTGACAGCTCCAAGCACCTAAATGAGAAGAACTTTTCAGAGACTGAAAGATTGGTTTACATTAACTTGATGACAACGTTCATCAGAAAACTTAGAGGCAGTAACATCCTAGGCATATGGACCAAGTATATCCTGTTTAAGATCTTACTGATGGAAAAAAAACAAAACAAAACAAAACAAAACAAAACAAAACAAAACAAAACAAAACAACCAACATCTGAGAACTCTTATGGATCTTCCATACCCAGTGTTAGAATTGTTTTCCTCATGGTATGTAAAACAATGCTACCTGCTGATTATCTGATCTGCTTTAGCAGGTGGATGTTTTCAAAGTGCCTCCCAAGGCTGTGCTTTCTGGTTAACTTTTTATACGCCAAAAGCTCAGAAATGTTTACTCTTGCTGAATATGAATCCAGATGCCTGCCTTCTGTATCAGGCTTCTTTTCTATCACAGAGCCAAAGAAAATATTTTTTCAATATTTTTAGTCAAAAGTGACTACAGATTAAGTATTTCCATGGGTTTATCTTTGCATAGAATATCTTTTACTGTCTGGAAATATTTATCCATCACTGTGTTCTTATGGTATTGTGATGAGTTGACCTTGGCTGGCTTCCAGACCCCTCACCTGGTTGGTATCTCACTTTTCCTCCTCAAGAGGACAGAGTGAGAAATTGAGATGAGAAAAAGATTGTAGGCTGGGATAAAGAGAGTTTAAGGCAAAAGCTATGTATGGAAGCAAAGCAGAGAAAAGGATATTTTCTATTACATAAAAAGGCAATTTTTTTATACTTTACTTCTCATCAGCAGGAGTCCAGCAGGTCCTTCGTATGCACAGTTGCTGCTTCGGAAGACAAATGCCCTTAGTATGCGTAGTAGTTGATTTGGAAGAGAAATGTCTTAACCATGATTTAAGAAAAATATATTGTATACACGTATTTATGAGTCTCCTCCTTTTCCCCAGCTTTTACTGGTGAGCATGATGTCATACAGAACATCATTTTGGTCAGTTTGGGTAACCTGTCCTGGCTGGGTCCCCTCCCAGTATCTTGTCCACTCCTGGCCTACTGATCTTTGCCAGTCAGCTCTGTCTTCTATTAGAACTAATTTAACATTTCAAGAGTAACCTCCCAGACTGTACAAGTGTACAGAAAAAAAATCTGTCAAGGGATGAAACTCCATACTCTCACACAGCAGTACTGAATGCTTCTTCTGTTCTGGCTATCTTGCTTTTTCTTCTGTGCAGGCTGAGAAGCCCAAATCTAATTAAATAAGAGGGAAATGAGACATGCAATTGATCTGTGGCAGGAGAGAGGGGAATAAATTAGCACTGAAAAGTTTAAGCTAGGAAGTAATTTCAATGCATTTATCAGATTGACATTTGAGGCAATTCATTTGTTTTGGAAGCCAATTTTACAGTTAGCTAGAAGATAATCCTGCCTGTCTCCCACCATGCTTCTTTTTTATCAAATGTAGAAGTCAAACACTCTTGATACTCCTTCAAAATTTTTCTACGAAAGAAAACAAAAAACCGCTTTCCTATAACACCCAATTTTCTTGTCATGCATCTTGTACTCTCCCATAAGACACACAACCTTGTTAAGACCTTTTTAATAGAACTACATTTTATGTCATTTCTCCTTATGCAGTGACATCTGGACTCTTAAATCTGGCTTTGTCAGAAAGTTTATAGTATTTACATAACACATATAATGGCCAAGACTAAATTTCTTTATTCTTACTGAGAAGGGGAGCAAGAGATTAGAAAGGGTGTGAACTGCCCTTCATATTAATCACATTATCATATTCAAAGAATATTTGATATGTAAATCCAATCAATCAAATTCCAAGCATAGTCTGCAGCATTATCTGTATAGAGTATAAAAGCAGGTGTACAGTGCACTTCATAGTTTCATTTTAAAGGGATTGTAATTCCAGTTCTGCTTAGTGAGTCTCTGCTCTGACTCAGAGCACATCAACATGCAAATAAGGACATAAATCTTGGACAGAAAGGAATGCATCAGAAACTTGGCTCTAAATGAATAAAGTTTCACAATCATTCAAATGCAAAATTGCTGTATATTTCATACAGCACATCTGCTTCTAGTCTCTCTAATCCCAACAAATTCAATGTCTCCAGAGCTTCTATTTGCCTCGTTTGTGACTTATGATCAGAGATGTCATGAGATGGAATAAGAAGTGTAAATGAGCTTTGTGCAGGGATGTTGTTGGGGCAGTAGTGAATCACTCTTCCAAATGTTTGATAATATCCCCTTGTAGTATCACAATCTCAGTGCCAAATAATATCAAACCCTCAAAGTTCTAGGGTATGCTGGATTGCATCTCTCATAACTGGATATTTTTTAGATCTGTCAGGCTTTCTCCAGCTGTCACTGAGGAGCACAAACATGTATTGTTAAATGAAATTCCAAAATATTTAGGTGAGTGCATGCTTGATGATCCGATAGTTCAGCTTTCCAGTGTAAGAAATTAATTGTTATTTCTGGTAATGTGAGTCTCCACTGGAAATCATAAAATAAAAATGTAAAGCCTAGAGTAGTCAAATATGAACTATGGAAGTTTTATTAGACCCATGGTTGTACAGTGCATTTTCAAGGGAATGGGATAGGAGTTTTCAGTCTGTACAACACAGTTCACAAAAAATCTTTGATGGCTGGATATTTGCTATTATTTACCAGTGATTTGGTTAGCTCTTCATGTACTCAGTCAGTTGTAGAATTATTGAAACTGTGTTCCACTATGTTTCCTTTGCTTAAGGTAAATTCTAATACTGGCTCTTGACTCCTTCAGAATATTTCTATTTGTCTTATATTTCTTCCTAGAAATAGGATCTCAAGGCCAGCCTGCTTTAGGCCTCTAGAGCAAGCACACTACAAGATTTTCTAACAAATTAAAGAAAAACAATCTTGCTTATTAGCGCTGACACTGCTGGTGCTGTCTGGGTATGCTGGTAAGTAAAATTTTGCCTTGATAGCTCAGCTCATACAGTGAGTGTTTCACAGAAAATTTAATAATAGCGAAACCACAATCTTCTAAAATAATTTAGTTGATTTATTTTCATGACATCATTTTACCTATATCTACGCTGATGTAGGTGTTGAAATTTGAGATCATTCTGAAATAGTTTTCAAGAGTTTTGAAGTTTGTCCATAATGGACACAAATAAGGATGGAAAGTTAAACTTGCAGTACAGATGAATCTACACTGAAAATGAATGAAATAATTAATGTGTAAATGGAAACAAATGTATATATATATATATATTTTTTTTTTCCAAAATTAGTTTTTTTATTAAATTTTGAGGTGGATTTTCTTGCATTCCTATGAACAAAATAAGTAATTATGATATGTGTTATCTTGCTCATCACACAGAACACACAAACACAAAAGCTTCTAAAATTTTATTTTGAGTGTCTACTACTTGACATATAAAGAGTAACTTGGATGAGATGAAAATGAGTGTTATGATCTCTTCGCTTCTTTATCTTAGTAAGGCTTACTTGAACAAATTGCTGTACATATGAGCCCTTTTTGCTTACTCTGGCTTTTGGCAAGTCAGTTTCTTTCTTAAGTGACGATTCAGCAGTGATAAGGAAAATCTGATGGAAACATTACATCTTCAAGGATTTTTCACCAGTTTTACAAACTTGTGTTGCTGTTATATTATCTAGCTTATATTCATTACTGTGGGTGGGGAGGAGTGTATTTTGAAGGAAAATGAAATTTTTTCTTATACACAAATCATAGGAAAATTGCAACTTTCCTCTGAGAAAGTCACTACAAAATATTTTTCAGATAATTTGATGTCACCTTGAAGAATGTGACTTGTGATCTGATGCAAAACATTTTGTTTCAAATCACTTAATCAAAACATCGATCTGCATATTCTCTGTCAATATTTATCTCAATCAGTTTGTAGTTTTAATCATGAATCATTCTTGAGAGG
>JAOWBP010000001.1:133578631-133594015 GCA_028571105.1 Tragopan temminckii | reverse complement strand
GAGCCACAAAGATGATCAGGGGACTGGAGCACTTCCTCTATGAAGACAGGCTGAGGGAGCTGGGCTTGTTCAGCCTGAAGAAAAGAAGGCTGTGGGGTGACCTAATTGCAGCCTTTCAGTACCTAAAGGGAGCCTATGGACAGTAGGGGAATCTACTCTTTGAAAGGGTAGATAACAGCAGGACAAGGGGAAATGGTTTTAAGTTGAGGGAGGGAAGATTTAGGTTAGATATCAGGGGGAAGTTCTTTACAGAGAGAGCAGTGAGATGCTGGAACATTTTATGAAAATAGTGGCGGTAACAGACCAGTGATTTTAAATGTTCCAAGCAGTGCTTGCTCAGACCCAAAGACTTTTCTAAGTCTTCTGCTGCCCTGACAGTGAGGAGGCAGAGAGTAGACAAGGAGGGAACACAGCCAGGACAGCTGATCAAAAGTATGTTTCATAACATATGAGGTCATTCCCGGCAATAAAATCTGAGGGAAAGAGAAAGGAGTGATATTCGGAGGGATGGCACATGTCTTCCTAAAAAAATTGTTACATGGGATGGATCCAGCTCTCCTGGAACTGGATGAATATCTGTCTGCCCATGGGAAATAGTAAACGAAATCCTTGTTTTGCTTTGCTTGATTGTGCAGCTTCTGTTTTGCCTAGTGAACTATCTTAACACAAGTGGTGTTGGACTTTTACCTTTCCAGTTCTCACCCCATCTCACCTGAGGGAGATAGTGGCCATTTGGTGCTCAGCTGCCTGCTGGAGTTAAATCACAATGTGCAAATGAGAAATGGAGATGTCTGTTGGAGACCACTTTACTTGAAAATGATTGTAGCAATCTCTTTCTTGTGTACCATTGTATATCATCTCAGCCAGCCAATCTATCACTCCTGGTAAATTTTATATATTATATCTCTGACACATACCTCACATTAAACAGTGAAAAGTAACTTCGCAACCAGGAGAAGCATTTTTCTAACGTGTCACAAGTTACTAGAAAGTGATCATATATAAAGCCTGAAATAAATAGCATATAGTTATGATATGGAAGCATATTGTTAAGATGTGGACAGGGATGAGACAAGCAGAGATGAGGAGCTGTCAGCTTGCTATTATGCCAGAAGGCAAAGAGTTTGCATACTGTACCGAGTAGCAGTACTAGAGCTGGAAAGAGAAATAAGCAAAGGAAAAATTTTCCTAGCTTCCTGCATGCCTGAGCGGAACCTGAATTTCCAAATAGACATGTATTTTTACCTCCTTACAAACGTGTGTGAAAATAAATGTTCTGGATGAAATTTACACTGCCACCTTTTTTTTGTGTCAAACTGACACCTAAAAATAGTTGAGGTGATTCAAATACTCGTGCTTCTGTTTTTTTAACTTGTTCTTAAAAGGTGTATAATAGTAATAATAAAAACTTACTTGTAACAGTCAAAAAATAGAAAATGTAACTATCTTTGAAATATCATAACTTTCTTAAATAATCAGTATTCTGCAAACATTTGTGAAATCTTTGATGATGTATCTTGTTCCTAAGCATGATAAAGTTCATGAAGACCGAGCAGTGCTCATGATATATTTCATGAAAGAGTCATGTGAAATCTTTCTGAAAATGCCATGTAAGATTTATGATATTTTTATAAAATGAAATACTAACCATCATATAAAGAAAACAGCACACTAAGCTGCAACTGTGGTAAAACATGAAGCAAAATATTAATTCATAGGAAATAGCATATATACATTACATAGACTTACAGAATGATAAAATGGTTGTGATTGGAAGGGAGTGCTGGAGATTGTCTGGCCCAACACCCCTGCTCTAGCAGGGACACTGAGAGCCATTTGTCTATACCCATGTCAGGGTGCTTCTTCAATACCACCAAAGGATGGAGATCCAGAAGCTCTCTGGGAAATCTTTGTCAGTAAGGAAATGCTTCCTTATGTTCAGAGAGAGCCTCCCATTGTTCCAGCTTTTGTCCTTTGCTTCTTGTTCTGTCAGTGGATACCACCGAGAAGAACCTGGCTCTTCTTTGCACTTTCTCTTCAGGTATTTATAGACATTAATAAGATTTCCCCTGAGCCTTCCCCTCTTCTCCAGACTGAACAGACTCAGCTTTCTGAGCGTCCCCTCACAGGATAGATGCTCCAGTTCCCTAATGATATTTGTGGCTCTTTGTTCCATTAAGTTCGTGCCTGCCTTATACTGGAGAGTCCAGAATTGGACACGGTACTCCAGGTGTGGCCTCACCAGTGCTGAGTAGAGGGCTTCCCCAGGATAACTTTAGCCAACTCTGCAGCACAGACACATTCCTGACTGTGGGGGAAGATGTAACTGTGAGCAAGTCAGCGAAGAGTTTATCAGACTCCTTGATAGACCCTATCACTGTGAAACCTTGGGAGTCTGGAGTGTAAGACAAAGAGCAAATGGCAGCTGTCTGCATCTAAGGGTAAACAGGAGATTCTGTTTGTATGCATTGTTAACCTTATCACACTTAAGAAACCTTTCATCCTTTATCACTGTTGTTTGGGAGAAGCTAGGCCAATTAACTGATTAGAGGGACAGGAATTCCTGGTTTGTAAGTGAATAGTATATAAGATGTATGTTGAACACAATAAAGCAGAAGTATTCGGAGAACTATTCGGAGAACTATTCTGATGCTACAAGAAACTGTGAGAGCTCTCTAACTCGACTGAGCGCTTACACCTGACTCCACAAGTAACCCCAGATTACTCCACCTTCTCATCTTCCATGACTGTCATTCTCAAAGAACTTTTACCTCTTCATTGCAACACTCCAGTCACACAAGCCATCTTGGATCTTAAACTTGAAAGCAGCTTGTTGCCATGTAAGTATTTGTTGCATTTCTTACAAATATGCATGAAATTGTTCATGAGCTATCACATGAAATTTTAATGAAATGTATAGTACAATAATGAGCAAGGAAATCTCACAATGAGTTGCAAAAAGTACGTTTAAAATCCCTAATATAACTGTAGTCCTCAGAATAGGAATGCTGGTCACTTAGTGCCTTTGGCATCTGCCATTTGAATGGAGAGAAGTTTGACTTATTTCATTTTAAGAATCTTCTAATGTGCCTCTTCCAGTTCTCAAGAAAGCTTGTTCTCCTTGCCCTCAGGGTATTTTGTATTATTTGCGTACAGCTATGGCAAAAGAAAATACAAATCAACATGAGACAGCAGATTCCCCTCAGTCTTCCAGATGAACCCTTGATTGTCGTTTGATGTTAGTTTAGTTTTCTTTTTGTAATCCAAGTAGAAATTCATGAAATCTAACTAGAATTAATTAGAACTGTTACTGCAGAGGAAAATTCACCTCACCAAGATGTCTGTTTTAGCATGGGAAGTCATTTCTTATTGCCAAGGTAGTTAGACAAGTAAGAGGTTACGTAATTAGGAGATTAGATAATTATTAGTCTACAGACCTAAAATTAGAGGAAATTAGTCATAGCTAAGAGTCTAAAAAATTAATAGATCAAGTAAATAAAGGATAAACTAGATTATCCAAGATTACAAGGGAGTTTAATTGGGACCAACATCCACAATCTTTGTTAACAAATATACTTTTAAAACTAAATAAGTATTAATTGACATTCTGAAGTCTTTCATGATAAGCTTTAAATAACACTGATGACATTAACAATGTGGTCAATCGACTTTTGAATGAAGACAGGCAGTAGAAATAATCAATGTGATTCTCTCTATCGTCCTGTGCAATTTGGGAATGAAAACTCCATGCAAAATTATCCACAGACTGTAAGAAACTGCAGACTTTAAAATCTAGACAGATAATCAGGACTGGATAGGCTGTCACTGCATGGGAGCTTTGATAGTTCAGATCTGATAGTTAAAGTGATGTTCATAGTGGTGAATTATGGCAAAAATTTTATAAATGTACAGAGGGGTTTCATGCTGACTTGCAGTACTGCAATGAGATCTGCACAGAGCCCCAGAAAAAAAATTGTATTTGTCTTCTTGATATTCTATTTGGTTGTTACAGATCATTCTTTTCTTCCTAAAAATGAGTCTGTAGAACGTTTTGAATAGGCCTTAGCTTTGCGTTCAAGTGATTTGAAGTGGAGGTGGTGATGTCAAATCAATGCTCACAGTGGTAAAATGTTTCATCCAGTACTGGGACTGCTAAAGCTTAATTTATTACAGTGGTTGAATCGCAGGCTGATACATTAACAGCTTCACAAGCTGTTAATCTATATCAGTTCTGAGTTTCCTGCTGGTATCAGACGACTATTGGTATTGTTAGCAAAATTTCTTGTCCAATATGACATGCACTAACCCACAGTAAAATGGAAAATATTTTACCACAAGCCTCAACTTTCCTACTGCAAGATGAAAATGAGGATCTAAATCAGAAAGAAGAGAAAAAAGATACACTGGTATAATGGAGCAGGAAGGGAAGAATAATAGAAACCAGAGCATTCTATTTTCTGGTGGAGGACTGTAGTCCATTAATAGGTACAGTGATAGGTGGAATTCATCTGAGAATTATGGACATTGCCAGTGCAAATGTCTGAATAGTTAATCTCTACTCTTCTCACAGGAAAGCAATCATTATGACTGATTGATCTCACCCTGAAAAAGATGAGATTAAAAGGATTGTATGCATTGCATCCTGGTAGTGCCCATCCTTTTCCATCATCTAGAAAGGAAAATGTAGGGTGTCTAGCTTTGATGTGGACATCTAGACCACTGAAATCTGAAACACAATATGAGGACCCCAAAATACCTGTCCAGAATACTGTGGAGAAAGTAAGCTTATGTTGTAGTAAGTTTGCATTGGAATAGACTAACCATGGAAATGAATGTGGAACATTTACTCCATCCTGACTGGAGTACCACAGCTCAGCACAAAATAATTTCCTTGTGTGGGCAAGTCCGAGTTTCAACAAAAAAGAAATGCCTTGTAACATTTTTAACCTATGTGGTGACTTCCCTGCACAGATCTCTATCTATTTTACAAATAATATTTGTCCTTTGAACACTTGAGAGGTGTAAAAGAATTATTCCTACTTGAAAACCTGGAGATTAAGGTCAGAGCTGGAACACAGGATTATTTATTGCAAAGCTTGGCTTTAATGACTAGATTGTGCTTGCACTTCTGATATTTTGAAAATTTGGCTTAAAAAATTTAATATATGAGATTAAACACATACATGTGCAGTAAATGTAAGCATCAGTTTTGGTCAGTGGTGCAGAACACACTAAATCTTCAAGATGGGGCTATAAAAAAATGATTCAAACAGAAAGTGTTCTTGAAATAGTAGCATTTGTAAGTTCGCTCTCTGAAGCTATTAAATAGAGGATCAAGATCTCAATTCAGCTTTATGTCTATGAGAGGTTGGCTTATTGATATAATAAAGAGGTCTTAAGTTGCTTTGTAGAAGTTGAAACCTACTGAGCTACTGTCCTGAGAATATGGTACAGCTGGGAACCAGAGAAGATATTCTTTTTTATGACAGACGCAAGAGGATCTTGTGATAAAGGCAATGGACTGGAAGATTTAAGTTTTATTTCTTGTTCTTACATAAACTAGGAACTTTGGATATCCTTTTTTTCTTTTCTTTTCTTTTTTTTTTCTCCCTTCCACAGAATCACTGAACTATAGGGATTAGAAAGAATCTCTGGAGATCATCCAGTTCACCTCACCACTAAAGAAGGTTCCCTACAGCAGGTTGCCCAGGAAAACATCCGCGAGGGACTTGAGTATCTCCAGAGAAGGAGACTCCACAACTTCTCCAGTCAGTTTGTTCTAGTGCTCTGTCACCCTCAAAGTAAATAATTTCTTTCTCATGTTCACATGGAACTATTGCCCCTTTTGATACCTGCCCATTAGATATTTCTTACTGTTGGTAAGATCCTCTCTTAAAGGGGAATGGGTAGGAAAGATTAAAAAAAGTTAATTTTTCTTCAAAAACAGTTGGTGCTAACATTCATAATTGTCAGTTCTTCACCAAAGTCATTTCCCATTCTATGGTTGCCCTATTTGAAAAGCATTTTTTTTTGTAAGGCAGTTCAGATCTGCAATAATATTGACGTTATCTGCTGTTATTTTCAGATACCAATAGAGAGGAGAAATTTCTGGAGCAAACATATCATAGTGTTCTCTGTAATTAGCTGGCAGGCTATTTATGTAAGTGTTTAGGGGAGGGACAACTATTTTAAGTGAGCTTTGATATTTAGGGTTGAAAATGTTACAGATGCCTAACTTTGACGATTCTTCTGTGGATTTACAACATAAAAGGCATACAAGTCTTGTCTGGATGTCGTTAGTCACAAGATACTCTATTTCTAAACAGTAAGAGCTAGAAATCAAATCCATGGCCCTAAGGCCAAAGGGCACCAGCTGGCTTTTGTCTTCACTGCTCAGGGCTGCAGCCTATTTATTTTATAGGCAGTTAAGAGATTTCATTCCTTAACTCTAACTGCTTCAGATTGCTCTTGTTACAGAGGAAATGAGCCCAAAACCAAGGAGCCACATTAGGAAAGAACAGATAGTGGGAGATATCTGTGTCTAGATTAATCCACTAGCTCTCATTAATACAGTACCCAGATATTTGTGGCCAGGGTCACAGAGTACTTTCAAGATAAAAAAGACATAATAAAGATTTAAGAATTACTATAGGAGGTTGTACAGAAAGATCCTGTATTGCCTTTCCAATATTAGTCAGAAGAGAACATCTAGGAAGGTTTATACAAAAGTAACTAATACGTTTTAACTTCTTCAGAACACTCCTGCCTTTAGAAACCTACAGGACAAAGAGTTTCTGAACAAGAACCACTGATTTGTTTGCAGTTAATAATTGCTGATAATTTTTTCTTATGTGAACTTATGTAGTCTCCATTTGAACTTACAAATTCATATAGTGTTTGCAGTGTCTTGTGGCAGGAAGTTCTACATCCTAGCTAACTAGTGTGTGAAGAACCACTTTCTTTACTTCTTTTCAGTCACATCTAACATTAATAGCTGCAGTGCTTTCATTCAAAGAAAGAATGAAAAGTCAATCCCTATTTATCCTCTCTGTACCACTCATGACTCTGTTGACTCCTATTATATCTTCATTTTTTTGTCTCATTTTTCCCTTGCTGAAATTCCTAGCCTACTTACATTTAATGGCACTGCAGTTAGTTATTAAATTTATGAGAATGTACTAGTTACTGCAGGGCAGATCAGGTGGACTGTAGCACTCTATTTCAGCTGAGAAACCCAAAGCACTGAAGGTGTCACTGTTTCTTAAATGTCATTAGCACTCTATGGATAAGTGATGATAAATAAATGAGCCCAGATCATTTTCCATCAGGACACATCACAGCCTTTTGTCAGGTAACTGTAGAGATGTTGCCAACCTGAATATAGATGGTAGAAATATTGCTGACCTGATCCAGCTTCAATCACAGCTGACTCTTCATCAAACCGTTTCATTCAAGAAGTAGTCCTCCTAGCACTCTAGTATTATGATTATAGTAATCCAGTGTAGTAGCACTGTGCATCTTCAGCGTATAATTGACACTTGTACCAGTGGCTAAAGTTATACTGTGAACTGTTTATGTTTCAGACTCTACTTCTTCTTTCAGATCAGGAAAACAGCTGAAGAACACTGTGACTTCCAATCAATACATGCCAGGGTTTCCTTCCAGTCAGAAAGAACAAAGTGATATAGCCAGGATGTAAATTTGTACCTGGGAATGGTAATGAAGGAACAACCATGGTTACCTGTGTCTAGGGGCTGAAAAAGCAAGAGATATATTTATGACAGATATATTTATGATCTCATAAATAAGCTGAACAGAGGATCAGTTTCTCGTTATTATCTATTGGTATTATGTAGGGAGGTCTCATAATATTTTTAGATACAAATTGCTTCTGATAGGGCAGAAAAATAATATCAGTGGTACATACTGCAAAGAAGAAGAAGATAAAAATTTACATTGGTCTTGTATATGAGATCCACAATCCATGGTCTTAAGCCAGCATTAATTCCATGTACTGGCTCAAGTCCACTTCACACATGTGTTTTTAAAAATAATTGTGCTTATATATGTACATATACATACATGCATATATGTATATATATGCACAGAGTCTTTGTTGCGATGAAAATTGCGTTTTCTGCCAAGATAAATTATACTGTGTTTGCAAAGTATTCAGGTGCAACTAATAGAAGCTAACAGAAAATAATACAAGTAGTATACTAATATTACATGATCCTTTTGAAATTAATAGTTCTGAAATTTTTATATATACTGATAAATGAAGAATACTTCTGATGATAACCAAAATAATTTTAATGGTATCAGAGAGGTGACACATCTGATTCTATTAAAATTAAAGGACTCAAGTGACCTAAATTTATAGCTGTCTGAAGTTTAGTGGAGCCTGACATTACTTCTCAAATACAATCTTACCAATATTGGTCAACTGTTGTAGAATGAAGACTGGACTCAGTGAATCAATGGTGTAGTTTTAGATTATCTTTTAGAATTCAAGACACAAGAGTAGGAAATAAAATCTACTGCTTCTGAGATTGCTTTATTTTTATTATTTTCATTTTTATTGAAGGTGCCAGAATGCATATACACTTGACAGACAAGCCCAAGGATCTAAAAGAATTTGGAAACTATGTTTTTCCTAGTAAAGGAAAATATCTTTCACATTGATGGCACAGTATGGTTGTGCTTTTCTTAATATGCTTAGCATATTAGCACGTGGTACGTTGCTTAATGTGAATAACTATTTAGTCAGTAAGGCTGCTAATTTTGATATATATATATATATATATTAAATTTCATAATGAGTTTATTTAACAAGATTTTTGTGGCACGGGAGATGTAGGAGAGGTCTCTATGAGACCAGAAGCTATCCTTATGATGGATAGAGCGATTATCAGGCTTCAAAAGAGCTGGCCAGAGCTGAGGCAATGAGTGGTGCTAGTAGAACCTCTGTAATAACACATTCGAGAAAGGGTAAAAAGTGCTGTGTGGCAGCTGTGAAAGAGATAAATGAGAAAAATGTGAAATGGTCCTGCAGATTCCAAGTTCAATCAGTGTAGAAGGAGGGCAGGAAGAGCTTCACACACCAGAGCAGAAGTTCACCTGCAGCCTATGGAGAGGCCCATGATGGAGCATCATGTCCCCCTGAAGTACAAAGACTACACCAGAGCAAATGTCCTGCTGCATCTCGTGAAGGTCTCTATGTCACAGTAGCTGCATATGCCATGAAGGAAGTTACAGTCTTTGGACAGCAAACATATGAACTCTATGTTTTTATGATTCTTGGCTGTCTGGTAGGATCCAGACATGGGCCTATGGAGGGCCTATGCAAGAGTAATTAATTCCAGAAGGACTGTGCCTCATGGAAAGGACCCATACTGGTGTAGTTCTTGAAGAACTGCAGTTCATGCGAAGGAGTCACATTAGATCAGTTAATGCAATTAATGCTTTCCGTGGGAGGGATCTAATGCTAAAGCAGGCAAAAGGTAAGAGAAGGAAGCAACAAAAGAAATGAAGTGCTATAGACTGACTATAACCCCCAATTCCCATTCCCCTGAGCCTCTTCAGAAGAGCCTGGGAAGAAGGAAGTATTGCAGGGATTTTTTTTTCTTTCCCCACACTATTATTCTCTTAAAAATTGATAATAAATTAATCTTCTCCACTTCTCATGAGGGTGATAATTGGTGAGCAACCTCCCTGCCTTTAACTCAACCTATGATTTTTTCGTTATATTTTATACCCTTGTCTTGCTCAGGAATAGAAATGAGAGAGTGACTTGGTGGGCACCTGATGAACAGACAATGTCAACACACCATGGATTTTAAAAGAGCAAATATCTTACAGCAGTAAATGCAGCTTCAGTCTTTCCAGCTGGATTCTCACTGTCATCAAACCAATTTTTATGTTTATTCTTTTTCCATGTGCAAAAGTTAAAGAATCTATGTGAATAAATCTATGTCCTGACAAGAAATCTGGTCCAAAAACATTTTGAGGAAAATTCAATGGCCTTAAAAAGAGAGCCCTCTGAACAAGTAGATATCAATCTTGGGTAGATAAAAACTGTAATGAATCTTAGTGATTTGCGAGAATTATCAATATTTACATAGTATAATACTGGAAAAAGCTATTATTTCAATAGCTTTTAGAGTTTTTATACATGGACTTGCTGCAGAAATTTCTGTATAAATCATGGGAATAAACTGAAAATGGCCTGAGATTGCTTGGAAAAGACATGAGAGTGTCTGTAATGATAAAATATTTGAGTCTCTGTGGTAGCTTCTGCCTTCACAAAAAAAGTGATTAATAGTTCTAAAAGGAGTAGAAGAAGTTAAGGAATACTATGTACATCTCAAGCTGAAATTCTAGTCTTGAAAGGGTGTTATTATCATGTAAGGCTTTAGCTCGAGAAATTCAGTAATAGCTGTAAAATGTAGTATAACTACATACTGCTCAGAGCAGAAGGAAGTCTCCTCCTTGCCCCTGAAGTGCCCTAAACAACCAATACAACCCTGTTTAAAGAAGAAACACAGTTGCTAATGTTTGTACATAAGAATTTTTATAGCAGTTTTCTGTCTTAAACAAATAGCATTACCAGATTTCCAAGTAAATTAGTCTTTTAAACTTCTGTGATCTTCAGTCCGTAAAGGTTATAACTGACTGTCTAAGAGGCTTCTTGAAAAATGAAGTTTTTCTCATTTGGGAACAACCTTCCTTGTAATCACTCTCTAGATATCCCTTGCAATATTTGGATGCAGTGGGTAAGCAGTTAATGTCACTGGCATTTCATAGTTAAACAAACTGCAACAGATCTCTTGTGAGCTAAAGGCAGATTTTCAAATTTCTATATTATTTCCAATAACTGCTTAATAGAAGTGTTCAACTTCTCAAACATCTCAGGCTTTTTGAGAACACTTATGCATATTACAAGTGTAAAGGGCAACTCTGAAGAAGTGGTCCCAAATCATTAGACAGTAGTGCTTAAAGAAATTGCTTTAATGGCATTTTAGTGACACAGCTATAAGTACCTGAATGAACAGGGTGAACTTAATCAGCTAAGCTGGAGTTGTGTTATCCACATTTATCTATCAAAAAGCATTGACTGCAAAAGGTGATTTAAGAGAATCTAATCTTTTAAGTGACCTATCCCAAGTAAGCATTATGAATGCAGTTGCCTCAAGTTTTACAGTCTCTACCTGTCATCATTACCACAGCAGGCTTTGAACATTAAAATGCATCACGTAACCTACAGGCAACATATTGATTATGCAATACATTCACATTTTCATGTTTTCAGAAAACAACCTTATTGGGATGCATTGTGGTCCTTACATTCTTTCAAACACTTTGGACAGAAAATATTCAGTCTTTCTTTCTCACCCAGTTTTGTCTTACAGTAGCAGAAGCAAAGTGTCAAGTTAGAAGGAGACTCACTCAAAGATGAAACCTCTGAATGTTGCTTTTTTAGGACTTTTCTGCATAAACTTATGCAAACTTATTTGGCCACCATTATCTGTTTTGCGCTGAGCATTTAACTGAATATATTTTCAGAGGTTCCTAGTTTATTGTGATGTTGTTTACAAAGAATCATAGGATTGTCTGTTAGAGTACAACTCCACCTCTTATCAGTCCAAAAATAAAAGATTCTTCATCAAGAAAAGTCATAAAATCACTGCCTCCACACCTTCTTTAGCCAATCAAAATAAAGCATCTGCTCTTCTATTCCTTGCTAGCTAGCTAAACTGTTCCCAAAAATTATTAAAATTTAATTCAGAAGTTATGATGGAGAGAAAACTCATCAAGGATATTATATTAAAAAAAAAATGAACCATTACTTCCCATAACAATGTCATTAAACATTTTATCTCATGTTAGTAGTGCTTTAAATTTTAGATAAATGTAAACTAGCTTGAAAAATACAGATGAGGTAAGTAAATAAACCTAATATGCTTCTGAAGCATTTTCTCAAAGTAAATGAAATATTTTTACCCAGAGGATTCTCACCTCAAAGCAGCATAATAAGGGATCTGTCCAGTATATCTTTTAAAAATTCATTTTCCAGTTTTTTTTTTTCCTTTTTTTTTTTTTCCATACATCTAATATCAGTTTGGTGGATATTTTGTCATTCATACACAAAATAGTACTTTTCACAGAAAACTGCACATATTTCCTAATGGTTACTGTGGGAAAGGTTTTTTGCAAGCAAAATCAGTCTCACTTTCACCGAGTAAACAATGCAAGATGTTTATTGCATTAAGTGCTGTGAATATCAAGTATCGTATCAAGTATCCACATTATTTATGTAGTATTTGTAGCTTACTGAAGGAAATATAATCTCTAGTTCTTTTTTTAAAAAATATTTCTCTTGCATTGATCTATTTGTTTTAAATGAAAATCATATACAAGAACAAAGTAAATAAAGGTAAAGAAAGTATTATTACAATTTCTCTGTTCTTACACAAGCATTTCAGTATTTTTTCTTGCATTTCTATTAGATTGCAGTCTGTCTAATTTGCTGTGAATTTATATGAAAAGATTGTGGAGATTTTAACTACTTTTACATCGACAACTTTCAGAATGCTAGCAGTAACTTTGCCCTGCAGATATTCACCAGTGGTCATCTTTCCATGTCATGTATTCTTGAAAAATAAAATAAAATGGATTACAATATTGTAATTATTAACTCCATAGAAGAAATCTACAAAAATACTTCTTCAAAGGGCTCAACCTGGTACAACTCTTCTGCGATTACTGAAAGTAAGATTCCTCTTGCTCAAGTTCTGACAGCTGTAATGTATTTAGATCTGAGTCATTTAGACTTGCTTTCACTGAACACTAATATACTTGCAAAAATGTACCAGATAATTTAAATACTTGATGTTTTCTTGGGGCTCTATCAATATTTTTAAGGTTTTTAATTCTTTCTTGTTTGCTTGTGATACCACAGTTAAGTATATCTGAATGTAATTTATAAATATAATGTGAATGATAAAGCTTATCTTAAGGACAGAGTTTACAGAGAAACATATTCATTCTTGAAATTCCCATTTCAGGAAAGGAATATTTCATTTCACAGGCAGCATTAAATGGGATAAACATTATTTCAGTATTTATTAGAATTAGTGTAAATCCTTTTCATATGTTAAGAATTACAGTATGTTGGCATTTACTCATATTTCATGCTTATTGACATGCAATAGCTTTCCTTTCAAAACCAAATAAGTGCACGGTTGGAAAACTTAGTTTAAATCTTGGCTTTCTTTTGTTTCATATAGCCAGGCATCAGGCAATCTTTCTGCTATGCTATTAACATCTTAATCCTCCCCAATGCCCCCCGAGTATTTAGTGCTAAAAACTAAGCACTTTACTTCAGAATGACTGTCATCACTGTATAATAACATCTGACAAATAGCCTATTACTATCAGAGGGGAGGCTTTTAAATCAGGCCTTAACTACTTTTATTAAAGATTTGGAAGGCAATCACTGAAATTATATATTTATTTTCTTGCTTGTTTGTATTTCTATCTGGAGACTTTAGAGATTTTCCAGCTACAATCTATCTATTACCTGTTGTGAAACACCAGTAGCAAGACGATACAAGTAATTAGAAAAGCATTGCTCACTCCTGAAGAAGTGTTATTGCCTTAAATGAATGTTTCCAGAGAGAGTACACAACAGTGGTTCACTGACATTTTTTCATTCCCATATTTTCCCAAATATACCTTTTGTTTCCTATGCATCCTATCTAATCAGTAACTCATAGGTGGCTGTGGAATATCACTAATGCAGTAAATATATTCCCATGAGAGTAAGTCACATTAAACCAGAAATCCAGAGGCAACAAGGTCAGTCTATGGTTTCCTATGCAAAATATCAAAACTGAATATCTTAAAAACACTTCTTGGTCAGGTTTAATCTTTTATTCCTAAAACATTTCAATATGTATAGGCTGCAATTAGACTTCTCACAACGTTATACAATAAGAGTGAAAATTACAGGGATGGATCTCACCTCATGGCATCTACATGTAAATCTGTATCACTTGCCATACTGTGTTTCACAATTTTTTCTAGGCCAATTTCATTTATAATGATCCCAGCTGGCTAGACCACTCCCTGACTGACCAAGCTCACGTGGCTCAGGGAGACAAAACACGGGAATTAGCCTTGCTCTTGGCCTCTCATGATGCAGTTATGAGTTGAAGCCTATCACTGTTCCACTTTTACAAAGAGTTTGCTAGAAAAAAATTGATGAAATAAATAATAAACAAAAATCATATGCACATCACCAGTGCCATTTTAGTTTTTGGTAATTGTTCCTGGATTCTAGAAGGATAATCAGTAGGCTCTTCTCCAGTTCTGGGAAGATCTCCACCACCAAATACACCTAGCTTAAGCAACCCTGGACCCCATTCTGATGAAAATGAATTCTCATGTCTAAACCCAAATCCAGACCTGCCTCCCTTTTCGTACAGTCTGTGTCTACCCACAATGCATAGGACTAGGCTGTGAATCTCCTTTGGGCAACAAGTGTAAGCTCTATGACATGAAGAATAATTTTGATGTGTATGGTTTTTGTTGATGTTGCTATTACTGTTTTTTTGTTTGTTTGTTTGTCTGTTTTTAATTCAAAGCACAACACAGCTCACCAAAGTGTAGTCTTTATAACATGAAAGTGAAGGTGCACGTTGCCTAATGTCTGCCATGAAAGGATGTGATGTTATTTAAAGGTGATAAAATTTGCTGCAATGTAGCTGAAAGACAGTGCAAGAGAAGAAGAGAAGAAAAGAAGAACACTATCAGCTTTAAAGCAAGTTAAAAAAAAATGTTTCCCTCGTAACATATTTGTTAGTTTAACAGACTACTGTTTTTACACATGATATTGATTGCTAAGAGGTTGGTTGAAACAAAATTCAACATTTATGAGTGAGAGATTCTTAGTTATCAATGAAAATTTTTCAGAATCAGTTGTCCTGCAGCCCAAATCAAAACTCTCATGTACATATTACCGTTTATTTTGACAGCGTGTAAATATGAAAGCTTATCACCACCACAAGCCTTAAAATGAACTAAGAACCTAAAAATAAAATATCATTAAAATATTTCAGTTTACTTGTACTACCACTCTATTATCTTTGAAAATTGAATGAAATATAAATTTATTACATAGAATCACAGACTCATAGAATGGCCAGGGTTGGAAGGGACCTCAAGGATTATGAATCTCCAACCCCCCTGCCACGTGCAGGGCCACCAACCTCCACAGTTAATACTAGACCAGGATGCCCAGGGCCCCATCCAACCTGGCCTTGAACACCTCCAGGGACGGGGCATCCACAGCCTCTCTGGACAGCCTGTTCCAGCACCTCA
>JAOWBP010000001.1:133550946-133568848 GCA_028571105.1 Tragopan temminckii | reverse complement strand
GCCTTACCAGGGCAGAGTAGAGGGGGAGGATCACCTCCCTCGACCTGCTGGCCACGCTCTTTTTAATGCACCCCATTATGATTTTCTTTTTTGTAGAAACAGAGCATCTAAAAACTGTTATTAGCCTGTACAACCTGTTTAAAGAGTTTGTGCTAGGTGTTCTTGAATAAATAAGAAAGGACATTATATCCATGATTTGGTTTCTGGCTAAATTGCAGATACTCTTAAAAAATCTTTCAGGGAAAACATTTTCATTACTGAGAAAAGCATAAAGGAATACTAACCCTGACTATTTTGTGAGTGAAGATGTGATTTATACTTCAAGTGAAAATAAAGATGATAAAGATGAATTACATCAGCCAGTCTATTTGATCATCAACTAAGCTGCAAGTGGTAACTCTTTGATAAAGACACAAGCATATAAAATGATTAAGGACAGAATTAACAGAGAACACAGAAGAAATTTAAAATCAAACAATGGTGTAGAATTACTTCAGAAAGAGCAGTTCCACAAGCAGATAAACAAGCACCACTAGGATCAGTCAGGAGATCTTGTATTAAGCTCTTCCTCAACATAAAAACAGAATTTAATTATCGACATAAGTAGGGCCACTGCAGTTCACATAAGGGTTTCCAGTTACGAACACAACTGTTTCCATTAACCTTTGTTTCATCACAGGGTGATGTTAACACGTGACTCATCTGGAATTTTGTCAAAGAAATATGAAGTATTTTTTCTTTTCAATTTTTTTTAAATTATTTTTAATTACAGATCTGTGGTGTCATTGGTCTGAATTTTTTTCTTCTTGAGAAAAACTGATGAAAACCAAACAAGAAAATCAATTAAAAATAGTTTTTATTGCAAGAAATCATTGGAAGTCTGATGTATTTTGATTTGCAAAGAGAGGCTAAAGAGAAAATCACATGGGATTTGTATCTAAACCCCACATATCCAAATCTCTGCGCTTTGAAGAAGGTAGGGAATAATGCTCATTCATTCCATTGAGCTTAAGGAGTCAAATGGGTTTCAAACAGACTTAATGGATGGAAATTAAACACTGTATTTAAACCTGGGTTATTTTTATTACTGTACAAGAAATGCTGTCTTATTCCAGCATTAACAATTAATATCTTCCCAACTTTAGAATTCACAGAACTGAAAACAAGAAGAGCAGCTTCACATATTTTACAGGGTATGGTTCTTCATAGCAGATGCAAGAAGTTAGCCAGAATTTGAAAAACAATTTTACCTTTTCAAATTAGTGGTATGCAGTACAGCATATTTGCCTGACTGTGAAAGTTCCTCCTGGACTGAGTGCTCCTGTATCAGAGTTTTTTATTTCAAAGACAGAACAGAGTGCTTAAGATTGTCGTGTAAACTTAAAATGCTGTTTCTTAGGTATGTTATTCAATGCTTCACAGTGTCAAACTGTTACTTATTTAAACAGTCTTGTTTTACGAAGTTTATGAACTTCATAAACAGTTTAGAAAATAGTGTGTACATTTAATGCAAACAATCCAAATTTAGAGGTTAAGTGCTTATTTATTCACGTAGCACCACAGGGCTTTCAGGACCTCTAGGTCTGTTTTGTTCACTACTTGACTCCTTGAGACTGTTTAATATTTTTTTTTTGCCATTGAAAATTTTACAGATTCTAAAAAAAAATAATAATAAAATAATAAAAGGTAGTGCATTATGTTTTTTTTGTTTTTTTTTTTAAATGATTTACATGCTCTGTGATATGAGTTAATACCAAGTCAATGATAAGTTCAAGTACAGTAAATGCCTTAGAATGGAGATGACAGAACTGCTTTGATGGAATCTCTTGGTAAAAACATACAAGGAGTACACAAAGAAGACAAAGAAAAAGAGGTCAGAGAAAAAATAAACGAGAAACTGCAGAGGAATGGATACGGTGGTAGGAGATCAGAGATATATTTAATGCAGAGAGACATCACAAAGAAAGCAAAGGCCAAACAATTCTGTGTAAAATGTGGAGCACCTTCAAGTCACCTACTACATGCCGCATTTCTATCTGTCTGTTGGCAGGAGTATCATCTATAAGCATAGCTCTAGGCAAATGACTTTGAGTATTGCTCTTGTGGGGCACTCTTTGCCTTTGTAAATTCCATCTTACAAAGTCAGTCTTCTAGTTCTGGTCTTTTCTACTGAGTTTTTGTCAGAACCTCACTTTTGTGAGCACAGTGATGTATTTTGTAACATTTTCTTTTACCGAGAAGAGGTTCAAAGCAGAACAGGAGAGTCACATATATCTGCTGATCTACTGACCTTTATTGACCTTTCACATTTTGGTAAAAAATGTATTATGTAGTTAAACACTGCTTGTTTTCTGCTTTTAAATTTCTTACATTTATAATGATGGCAGGATGTTTTTTTTCCTTTAGAATCTATGGGCAGCATGCCACAAAAAGATTTTTTTAAATACATTTTAGTGGATCTGGAACAGTCTTGTCTCCTGGTCTCTGAAGCAGGAGCATTGTTAATCTGTGATAGGAAAGTGCAGATATTTAGAATGAGTTCCTAAGTGTTCATTCACAGGTCTTCAGTAATGTATATAAGCCAGAATGTTCTCCCAAGAAAATCTTATTTGTTTTCCCAAATTCATTAAAGGTTTTTAAATCAATCCTTTGCTTATAGTTTTATCTTGCTTATTCAATTTTTCTTACCTTGCAGTTATTCCAGAATAATAACTGCCCAAAACTTCATTGCAGGTTTTGCAAGTCAGAGTAATTTGATCTTTTGCAAATAAGGCTATTATATTTTATATTTTCATTGCATGGCAAAGGTAGCACTGAGGAATAAATGGCAAGAAGCAGCTCTTTGGTTTGAAATGACACCTATCTAAAACTCATCCTTGTACATGATACTGTATGAAGTACTGGCCTATACATGTTTTTAAGGTACAACCACTACTTTGGATAAACAGAGACCAGCATCTTCCACAGATGTTGCATATGATTTTCACTTTGATAAAGCGAAATCAACGGAGAAACTAATGCTATTTCTTCACATCAATCTTTATCTGCATTTTATCTTGAGTAGTGAGAAGTAAAAGAAATCCAGTCAAGTGCGGTCTGGCTTATAGCACTGATTGCTGGATTCAAGTATTGTATTTCTTGTCTCCCATTGCTACTAGAAATTTACATCTTCAACCATAAAGGTTGCGGCACATTCCCTCCAGGGCCTAGAGGAAGAGCTGAAAAGATAATGAAAATTTTAGCTTGGGATGCACATAAACTCAGTAGGCAGGTCATGTATTTTGAAGATATACTTAACTACAGTAACACTCTTATGGATGTTCTAGAGAGTATCAGTTATCTCCCATATCATTTGAAGCAGGAGTTAGTCACTTTGTCATTCAGTTCAGCGTAACAAAGCAAAGAGAAGAGGTCATTGCAATTCAGTTTCCTGGCACAGGTATGGGGCATAATTTAATGGCTCATGGTAGCCAAATATGATGCTAGCTGCAGACAGAGTTCCTCACAGATTTCACTTTTATCCTTATTCTGTAGAAAATGCTAGATAATTTCCAAAGAAAATATGCCAGTACAGCTGTTGCAGTGCTGATAACTTGTCTTTCATCTGTGAAATCGCTTTTAGACTTGCTATCTGCCTTGAACATGAGCACTATATCTTTGCTGCATTGCTGGATTAGTTTGAAAGATACCCTGCTGTTGCAGCTTGGAAGGGATCCTGTTGAATTTTAAGGGCTTGTTTAGATTCATACAATGATCACCTCGAACAAGCATTACTGTTAAGATATTTGCATAGCAGTTTTCAGAAATAACAGTAGAAAGCAAATGTAAAAGCAAGGATGCAAAGGGAACTTTCTTAGCAGTAGCCTATCCTAAGTACCTTTTAGTATTCAACTGACTTTACTCTAGTGTCTGTTCTAATAATACCTTCTCCGACTGTAATATTTTTAATAGGAACACTCTCATCTAATATCTCCAAAGTAAGCAGATATCCATCCCACTTAACAGTTTCATTTTCAGAGAGGTAGGTGGTGAAACAAGAATTTAGATCTCTGTACCCCCTGCGTTCATGCCTACTGCTTGAACTAAAAAGGGAATTCTGTTATCTAAAGCCAGAAAATGCACTTTCAGGCCCTACCCACCTTTTTTTAGTACTTTTTTAGTACTATTACTGCTTAGTATTAGTACTGTTTATCTCTGAAAAACACACAATCTTAATTCAGAGGGCCTTGAAAGTATACTGCAATCTCTGATTAATTCAATTTCTAAGGTGCAAGTACTGATTAAGAGAAAAGAGAAAGAAAATTAAAAGACAATAATAGCAAGATGATTATAACTAGAATTTGTCATGTTTTCATAAGAGAATCTTGTTGTGCATTTAGGAAGAGGTGCAAAATCTTTTAATACATACTATAAAAAATATTGAAAAAAGGAACACAATTACAAACAAGTAGTATTTTAGTTTCTAATGTCTCTCCATTATCCACCCTCATTTTTAATAGTCAAAAATATATTCTTCGGCGTTTTATCCTCTATTCATCTTAAAAAGCTGAGCTTCTTCTTTCTTGTACACCTTGTAGGTCATGAGCTAAAAAAAATCTGAGCTATACTAACTCCTTGTTTGTGCATCCCTGCAGGAATCTGAGTTGCCTGGAATAGAGAGGAGAGCAGTAAGTTAATACTTACGCAACTTTGGAGAGCAGTGAGTGGGTTTCCTTGTCAAAAAAATTACCTCTTTACCCAGATAATTAGTCTGAGCTTGAAATATCAGAAGAAATAACACATATTTGTTTTTACATCTGACTGTTTGCTCATTCAATGATTTAGAGACACTTTGCCTTTTCTTTGATTAGCTAGAAACTAACTTGTAATAGTTTAAGAAGGGGACCTAATTCTACAGTTGCACATATAGGGCATACAGCAGTGGTCTTACACTTTGGAACTATGGATAGGGATATGAATACATAAATCCAGTACATTTATTTTCCATTTGAGTAGTGTGCTCATCTCAGATCATGTTTACTTCAGCTGCAATTTCCCTTTGTGCTAGACTACAAATGACTTGTCTTGTTTTGGTTTAACCACAACATGCTGTTTATCTCAATTAGGCAATAAATAGCATGAATGCATGTGTTGTCTTACCTTTGTATCAGATTTTTGTCAATTATTTTGTTCTTTTCTTAATAAAAAAAAAAAAAAAAAAAAAGAAAGAAAGAAAGACTGTTTATTTGTCCAGGTGGGTAATAATGTTTTCCATTTTATGGTCCTATATCTAATGTGTGGTCCTGTTGCATGAAGTCTAGCAGGATTTCCCAGTTCAGTATAGATAAAAAGCATGTAAAAACAAATCAATGCAAAACATTTCTTGATACTAAAGTTATAAACTTAAAATATTCAACAACAACAACAAAAATAAATAGCAAAAGCTCTCAAAGTCAAGAAGGTGGCTGAAATGATAAGAGATTTCAAAAGCTTTTTTTAATTTGCCTTTTTTCCCCAATATTTTTTCAATGTTTTATTGCGCTTCTCATCTCATCATAAGACTTACCATAAGAGTGTAAGTACTGATAACACTGTTGAACAACATTTGTATCTTCACAATGAAGATTCACCCTAGCCAAAACACGAATTTAATGTTTTAAACGGAAACCCCAATAAGACAAGTCTGACATGACAGTTATTGCAACAGAAGTCCTCGTGCTCCCTGTTGGCTTGATAGTTGCATAACTATCACACAGTCCAGTAGTGTGCAATCATCTCCACTGTAGCGTTTTATATACATTATGCAGGCATGAATTACTGTTAATGCAATATGCCTTTCTTTTGCATCAGCACTCTTCTGATTATTCTGAGGATTAATGTTAGTGTGCCCATGAGTTTTAATAGCAAATATTTTGTGCAGTTTGCATTGCATAAATGTAAGATGGAAAAACTGAGGTATTTGCAGCGGGGTTTAAGATAATAAAATGATGGAACAAACTTATATAACTGGCAGAGGGAATGTGTTTTGGGGAGAAGAAAGTTCCTCTGAAACAGTGATCTAAAGAGGGGTTTCCATACTGTTCTCTTTGAATTACTATTGGTCTTAAGGACATTATCTTTTCATGACCATTGGTTCTCATTTTATACTGTTTCCCAAATATGGCTAAAAGTATTCAGCACTTTGATAATATTGACTTACTTGACAGCAGGCCTGCTATCTCACTGTTAAGAGGAAAAATTATACACATAATTGGAACAGAGATGGAAGCTGTCCTGCTATATTTTCTTTAAAAGGTATTCTTCCTTAGGAGAGTGATTAATCTCATCCAGCATTTATCATATATAAGATAGGTGTGCAGTGTAAGTTAGTTGATTATTCTCCATAAATAATTAAGAGAATTTCTTTGATGTATCTTCAGTTGGCCCTGCCAGCTTCCAGAAAAGTTTATTGTTCTCTACTGACTCCAAAAAAGTCTTTCCTAGTTGGCTGCCTTAACACCCATATCAAGATGTTATAACAAACGTGCTGTAGGAATTCCCTGAACATGTTTATATCAGCTGTGTGGTATTCTCAGTTAACATCTGGTAATTTGAAGTAATCCATAGGAAAAGACCATACCCATACAGCCCAGATCCTCACACACAGTGCCACCCCTTGCCTTGCCTGCCCTGCCTGTCTCTGCTGAAAAGCCTGGAATTGTCCATCACGACACACTAGTTTCAGGACTCTTTCTACCAGATTTCCTTATGAGAATTATATTGTAGCTCTGAGTCTCAGCCAAGGCTTCCAGCTTCTTTTGCTTATTTCCCATCCTGTATGCACTGGTGTAGAAACATATAAAATGTGCATCATTGTACCCAGCACGTCATAGAGCAGATGAGGGGATCTCACTAGCATACACTCCCTCAAATTTTGGCATTCTTACAGTTTATCACTGATGAGTCTAGTTTAATCCCTTTCTTCCTTCTAATCTAATTTACAGCTCTATCAGTCAACCCTGCTAACTCCTGTATAACAGCCCTTTTCTCCCTCTAATAAAGGTGCATTCCATCAGGCGCCAGCAGGCCTAGTATTGAATAGACTATCCTGTAACTGAGAAATGCCAAATTCTGCCAGTGAGAACAGCCTCAGAGCCATGTATTGATCAGCTGAAACTGCCAGGCTAGGAAGTTTCCTAGTAATGTCTCTTACCCAGGTCCCATGGAGGCAACAGACATCCCTATGGGCTGGATCTGGTTGGCATATTCGGTCCTCTACTGTGCCACAGCCTAGCTGATGTGGCACACTCTGTTTCTTAGCATTTCTTAGGGATGCATTTTAGGAACACTCCTTCACACTATGATTCCCTACTCTGCTATGGAACATGCCTGCACCAGAACTCATCACCTCAGTGAGAGAGAAGCAGGGGATATTAAGGTGAGATAGGATCAATACTGAAGCTATATTTTTAGCACTTCTAAGAAACACTTGAGGGTACCACATCTAATCCACAAGAACACCTGATAGACACTTGAAAAGAACCTGTTGAGTTATAAAGAATGACTTTTCAATTATTTTCAGTCACATTTTATCTGATGCTGTAAGTTACTGTACCCAATTTTTGCCTTTCTTGTTTCTTTTATGTTCATCTCTCCAAAACCATTCTCATGCTGTAAGTTTTTCTGTAGTGTCATGTGTGGAATAAAGCTGAAAACATTTTTGGTGGAATATTTGTGTGGAAAATGGTGCTCCAGTTCATATCTGCTTTATTTTAATGGCTCACCTATCTCTGGTTTCTCTGAAAATGTAGACATAACAAAAATAGGGCACATTGATTTATTTCAAGTTTTTACAAAGGGTACTCAGCAGAAGCTTCAGCGTGGTATAGTTGGAGAACTGGGTTCATTGCCTGAAGTTGCATTTCTAACTTAGTATAGGTATTTGGAATTTCATTATCTTTGTGCTTTAAAAACTATGCTAAAACCTTTTGCTACTAAAAGGAGTTCAAAGCAATGAAACTTTAAATACAAATCCCTTGAGCTACTATGTTAGTATCACGTATTGCACAAAAATAAAATTAAGTAATTGTAATAATAAAGCAAAGTTCTGCATGGAACAATGAAATTCTCTGCTGGTTTAAATCTGTTTTCTTGTGTTTATAACTGCAAAATTTCTTTGTAAAATTATTTCATCCGCTCGTACTCCAGAGTTAGCATCTTCAACTCGGCAATATAAAATTCAACTATGTATTCTGAGGATTCAACGTTGTTCTATTTAGCACAAGTGATTCTGTTTTATTTCTAATCACCTGTACAAAAAAACAACACAGGCTGAATACTTTATTAGCACAACACATTAATCAGAAGATATTTTGGATTTCTGTATTTTGTATCTGTTTTTTCTTGTCAGTCTAATAGTTGTACATGTTCACAGAAGATTTGCATTGCAAGTGTTTAATAAAAAGCATTTAATGGGACAAGGGGAAATGGCTTTAAACTAAAAGATGGGAAATTTAGGTTAGCTGTTAGGAAGAAATTTTTTAATCAGAGGGTGGTGAGGCACTGGAACAGGTTAGCCAGAGAAGGCCAGAGAAGATGTGGTTGCTCCATCCCTGGAAGCATTCAAGGCAAGACTGGATGGAGCCCTGGGCAGCCTGATCTGATGGCTGGCAATTTGAGTGCAGTAACTAGATTACTTTTAAGGTCCCTTCTAACCTAAGCCAAACTATGACCTATGACTCCATGTTTTTCCTTTTGCTCTTTCCTGACAGAAAGTTCCTTTACTTTTGTACACACATCCATATTTTGCATATATATGCATGTTTATTTGTTTAATGTATGGATTATGTACTATACATATTATTTATTATACAATATACAAAAAATTATGCTTCAGAAATATATATGATAGCTTCTTGCTTCTTAAATCAAATTCAAGTGAATCTTAGTTTGATGAAAGTCATGCAACTCTTTATCTGGTTAAAGTTTATAGTCATTTTCTAAGATTCCTATGACTGTGTTTAAAAGTTGCTTGAAGAGATCCTCTTGGCTAAGTTTGACATTCAAATGTTACAAGTCTATGAGCAAACTGCCATCTAACCTCTTCATGGCAAAAAGAGTAAATAGCTGGCTTTAAATGTCTGTATATTTATTAACTAAAAATATTCTAATGTAATTAAATGAATTGCATTTCATGTAGCTTGATCATAGAACTAAGCATAAGGGTGTTTTGTCTCTTTACATGATCATTCTATGAAGGCTGCTCTGAAAGTAATGCCTCCTATTTTATTGTGTTGGCCCATGGTGTCAGAGGTGGACAGTGGTCATATGGCAGTAGAGACTAAATCTTCCCGACAATATTCTATTACATCTCTCATCTGTACAACAGATGACAGCAGAGGAGCAGTCTGACAAAATAATATCTGACATGGAAGAGTATTTGAAATAAAGGCGTGTCACTGAATTCTTCCATGAGGAAAAAAGGGCACTCAGTGATGTTCATCAACACTTGCTGAACACTAAACTAAACAGTGGATGTGAGCACAGTGAGGCGGTGGGTGGTGAGTTTCAGTAGTGGTAACAGTAACAGCGGGTCACCTACACTGGCTGAGCTTTTTATGAGCATGGCACGCAGGCTTTTGTTCACTGCTGGAGAAAATGTCTCAATAATGGTGGTGACTACTAGCATTTTGTATGTGGGAATTTGCTCTATCAAATAGTGTTCTTGTGCTCCTTACATCTTCGGTAGTTTCCATACTAGTTTCAATAAGAAGCATTACTTTCAGAGCTACCTATGTACTTTCTGCCTCAGATGAGATAGTTTCTGAAGGCAGATTTGCAAAACAGCAATTATTGAAAGGTGAATTAAGACGTCTCTTCACTTAATTTTCCCAAACCTGTTTAACCAAAACGGGCATGGGCTGTATTCCCAGTGAAATTTTTTATTGTGAGCACTAAGATATCTGCAGAAGGATCATTTATGCAAACTTGAAGTACAGAGCTACTGAACTCAAATTCTGGTCACAACTCTTTTACTGCTAGTAACTGCATCTTCATATACATTTTCATGCTATATGCTTTTTTCATCTTTGTGGATGAAGTTAATCAATAAAACATAACAGTTTATCTTTCTTCCATTTAACCCAGAGGAATAACTTGGATGTTTTAGAGCCCTAATTGTAATTATCAATTGAAACACTCATCAGATATAGGAAAACATTTTAATGTAATATTTATTTACCTATTTTATTTTTAAAAAATCTGAGATGTTCTTGGATGAAATCAGAACTCTGTTGCAGAATAGTGCTGTTCTCTGAGACTAGTTAGCACAAGTTTTCTGCAACTGAGTAATTCTATTTCTCTCTGTAACTCTACAACTCTGTTGTAACTCTTGCACATTAGATTCTAATAATTATGTTTTTCATAATGAAATTAAACAGTTTGATTACTTTTTTTTTTTTTTTTTTTTTTTTTTTTTTTCTGCCTGGCTATCTTCTCAGTGTTTTCTTTAAACCACATACAGCCTTCCTTCTTGTTAACTGTACTTAGAATTCATAGCACTTTCATTGGTGAAGTGAGAAAGAAGTGACATTTAGTATCAGCTTGATTTGAGCACTCATCTATAAAAGCTTTTAGCTCTGATTGGAATGACAATGGCATCAATTCCTACCCTTTGCAGAGCTTACTGTTCTCCTAAGAACTTTGATGAGTTCCTCTACACTTTTAAGAAATTACAAAAAAAACTATAGGTGTTGTCTGAACAACTATTTTGTAAAAGAGTATACAGGCATTTAAGCTACTAACTCATTGACACAAAAATTTAAGTCTTAGCCAAACCTGGAATTCCAGCGTTAGCCACTAATTCAGTTCTATGAATTTCAAGTCAATTCCTGGATCTGTTAGTAGGTGAACACCTTTACAGTTAGCTAATTCCTTACTTCTAATGAGTCATTTTATTTCTGTGTTTGACTTACAGGCCTGTGAAGATAGTCTTTGCATAGTGCTAGTGACTAATATACTTTAGAATTAGAAACAGCACTGGGCAAATTGTTTGGTGTGCAAAGTACAAATACTTAAAAAAAGCTGTTTTCTCAACATGAGACTGCTGTGTAGATGATTACTTGCTTCCCAAATATATAAAAAGCAAAAAATTGGCTTAGAGATTTAAGTGTATCTGGCAGCTGAGATACTGTTGGGTGTTAATCGTTAACAGGCACTTGCTTTTTTGTGTCACTCTCTATAAGTTTTATCACTATAAAACCATGCGAAGATTTCTAACATTATTCTATGCTATATTCTATATTTATATTGTGAAAGGGTCTGATCCTTAACCGCAAATAGTTGTTTTTTTTTGTTTGTTTTTTCATTACTGCTCTTTCTGCTGGGCAACTGAGATTATCATGAATCTCTTCCCTAACTAAACAGAAAGCAAAAAACTTTTTTCACTTAGGATTTCCATGATAGGAAACCAGAAAGGCTAGATATCAAGAATCAGATTTTATAGAGACAGCATTCATATTTTGAATGTAAGAATAGTCACAGTTTTGTGACGTGGTTCTGTTTCAATAATTTATCAGTTACTTTATTCTAGCATTGAAACGTTAATCTACTTTAAATCTGATTTAACAGTGAAGTCAAGAATGTTCTTGAACTGTCAGATTAGTAAATTATAGTAAAGGGAATTCGTATATTCAGTTGTTGATCTTCATTAGTTCTAAGATTTACCAGAAAGCAAAGCACAAAGCTTCCCTCCAAGCGAGTAGTATAATGCAAACATATTGGTCTTTCTTCATGATAAGCAAACCATTTATTTTCAAAATGTGGAATAAGATGGACGAACCACCAGATTGCTCACGTGATGTGTGCATAACAAGTACTAAATGGATTTGGCCTTGTTTTGTAAATAAAATATACACTTCTCTCTTGGTCCAATTTATTGGAGGGAGAGGAGGTTCTTACAGATGTGTATACCCAGCATGAGATTGAGAAGCAACGACTCAAATGTTGGTCCGACCAGTTTATTACAAATCTTAACCAGGGAGATGGGGAAGGGGAGGACAGACACTATTATGAATTAGGGTGATGGGGAAGGGAAGGAGGGCAATAGAAAAGATAGGAAATAGAAGCAAGGAGTCTTTGTAGGAAGCAAGAGGGAGAAAGTCACCACCATGGATCCAGAGTTGCTCGTAGTTCAGTCATTGATCTTCAGTAGTGGTGGGTCATTGGGCGTTGTGGTTCCATTGATGACGAGGACTTTTCAATAGTAGTACCAACTTATTTATAAGTCTGAAGTGGTCAAGTCAGCTCTCTTTGGAGTGACAGCTCAAATACAAAGTGGTTGATTCTGCTCTCCTTGGAGTGGCAGCTTCTGGCTCGGATCTCAGCAGAAACTCCTTTGTTCCCATCTTCTGGGCCTTGCCAGCAGATAAGAGGGAGCAGGGATGCCCACCTGCATCCTGCTTTTCACAGGACACAATGGTATCATTTCCCAATTTTTCCATACCAAGCTGGAGCTATTTAGTCACAGGCCAGATCTTCTACCAATAAAAACTCCTGAGCACTCTCTTCCGGATGCAAGCTGCTCTGAAGGAAGGTGCTTTCAAATGTCCACAAAGTGGTTTTGATAGCACCCATCACTTGCCTCCTCAATAAATCAGTTAGTCTTATCACAAGAAAAGCCTCAGGAAGCAAGCTTTGAGCCAGAAAACAAAGAAGGGTTCTCACAACTTCTGTATCACACTAATATCAGACTTTCCCTAACCCGAATGACATTGCTGGGATAGCAACTCTCAGTATGCTCACTCCTTGACATAGGCAGTACTTGGAAACTCATGGAGCATTCCTTATTTCACATCGGATGTGCTTGATTTGGTGGGAATTCCTAGAGTTTTGTCATTTCTACCCTGACTTTCCTGAACAAAAAAAAATATGGTGTTTATTCTGTGCACTGTATGAGAAATGCTTGTCCAGGTGACAAATACTGTGTTCTGTCATGGTGAACTTACTGTGCATGCTTGAGCCATGTGTGCCCAGTTCAAGCAGAAAATTTTTAAGCTTCCTTGCGGTACATGTAGTGAACAGATGATCTATTCTTCCTTTTCCTATTAAGTGAAAATGAATTTATGAAAACATCCTCTTCATCCTTAAAGGCACCCTGAGACATTGCAGCATTTTCTGCAAAGAACCAGAGAAGAACACCACACTGGCAACTTCATGTAATATGCTAGCAGGATCATTGATATCTTATCTTGATCATGATACTGTTGTGGTGTTCCTTTATCATATTTGCATTAAATTCACTATCATAAAAAAGGTAATCACAGCTGAAAAATATGTTGAAAATATTAAAGATATTTGATTTCTTCATATCTTAATATTAATACTTTAATATCTTGTATAAGTGCTTTCAGAACGCACCATGAAGCAATAAATAATTTTTTTAATTCGTTTACTGATTTATTTAAGTTTCTGAAGCTGAGGCACAGAAAAGCTGTGAAGAATTTTTCTTGACCGTACTTCAGAGCTTTGGTTGACAAGATGTAATACTTTAAGTCATGCTCTGTCTTACCATCTATAAATACTTTTAGACAGAACGCTCTATAACAGTCTGTAAATTAATGGTTGCTCTGGCAAAACACTTGCTGTTATGCAATCCTATAGCTATAAGCATTTATTATCAACAATTTTAAGTTAGTGTTTTACTGTAGCCCATTATTTCCAAACACTTTAAGAAAAATCTGATATATTAATAGCAGTGCAGTATTCACTCTCTCCTTTCATCTGTTAAATCACTTTTATTTCATGCCACCACTATAAGACCAATTAGACTGAAAAAGAAAATGACTTGAGATTCCAAATATAATATTCAGAGATAACTGTCCAAAAATTGAGTAATACTGATCTTCATCTCCTATTTAGGACCTATGGCAATGGAGTGGGACAAATGCCCTTTGTGCTACTTCTATAATTCTCACTTTGAGGAATTTTCTTCCTTTGTCTTCCTTTTTCATGAGGTCTCTTCCCCTCCATTCTGCTCTTTTCTTTCTTCTCTCCACCTTATGAGCCTCTTACTGTTAGAGTTTTAAATGTTTTAACTTGTAGCTGAACTAGAGAATACCAGCCCAAGGCTGCAATGCTGTTTCATGCACAAACGTTAGGAAACACAAACAAAATTGACCTTTTTACACTTGTTTCTACATATTCGAGTGCTATGAAAAATGAGCTTTGCAGATCACAATGACGCTTCTCTGCTTAATAATCCTTTTTATTTGTTCTCTCTTGATCAAAGCAAATACTTTGTTGGTTGTAACTAATGAAAATCTGTAGGTAGCTAAATTAGGGAACTACAGCCAGAGAGGTTACATAATTTTTTCTAAAAGAATCATTTCTGCAGTTTTAAAATTCTCAAAGATAACTGTCAGAATATTTGATTTTCTCATTGATAATTCTTAGAAATTAGATGAAAGAAAAGCTCAATATCCAAACACCCATACATTTGCGGGAAATTAAGACTGTATTTTAGGATCAACAGAAAAAAGATATTTCTGGCTCTATTGTCACCTTAATGGATTCATATTAGCAACTAAGCTGACTTTATTTGACTGTTCTTTGCTATCAGAAAGGATATCTGAGTTTGGTTTTCAAACTTGAAGAGGACTGGCTCATGCACTGCGCAACACTGATTCCCTCATTCTTTCCTGATGACTTAGTTATCTTTGTAGAAATTATGACGCTCTCTCTAGAAGTGAGAACCAAACCCATATCTGTCAAGACAAAAGGTCTTGAGGTCAAAAGGTCATATTTGTCTAGACAAAAGGTATCTAACCAGGAAACCAGTGGTTTGCCTCCATATTTTGCAATTATTATTTAGCTAATTCATGAAGAGCAATTTAAACAGCAAGGACTGAAAAGGTCCTGATTTGATTATATTACTTAAAAGTGCTTGAGACTCACTTTCAGACCTATGCTTGAATTTACTTACTGGAGACTTTTGAAAAGCTTGTGCTTCTGTTCAGAAAACGCTTTGGTTGTTCTCAATAGCATGTTGTTAGAGGACATGTTTTTAATTAAGAGGAAAGATTGTTAACTCTCAAACAGCTGAAGAAAAAAGGCTCAGACGTCTGAGAATCTGAGAGAAAGCACTACAAGAAGTAAGCAGGGCTGTCAAATAAAGGGACAACAGCAGTACTACCTCATGCAAACAAACCAATTATTTTCTGTTTTGGAATAAAACAGTATGAAGAAATGTTAAGTTTATTTTTGAATGGCTTTAACAAGACAAAAAAGATTTTCCTTTCCTTTTTTTTTTTTTAGTACTTTTTCTGACAATCAAAGTAGTTCTTTAGGAAGAGCCCTGCTCAGCACTTTTCTGTGATCACCCAAGAACTTCTTCTGGAGCAGCTAACAAGCTCTACCAACGTAGCCTATCATGCCAGTCATTTAGGAGATACTGTAAACTCACAAATTCCTTACAGTTCATTGTACACAAGGACAGGCCTGGGATAGAGGTAACAGTGATAAAGGAGAGTTAAGTAGTTAAACTGGACACATACAAAGGAATGGCACAGAATGGGATTACCCAAACACACTGAGGAATCTTGCTGCTGTCACTACGATGCCACTATCACTTTTCAGAAGTTGTGTTGCTCAGGAAATTTCATCTAAACTTCAGGAAGCACTTTATTGTGTAGGTTGGCTGAGCACTGGCTTATTCTGAGCTCACTGGCTCATTTGACTCATTCTGAGTCAAAACTGCTAAATTCTGCATGACCCTGCAAGTTATTTTTATCTCTAATGCATTATCTCCAAATTTAATTTCAAGATAATTGCTTGTTTTTATTTTGCCTTTAATTATTTTTGACACAGACATAAGCCAGAATATTGTCTGATTTATTTAAAATGTGAATATTGTGAGTGTTCCTTAACATGAGATGTTTTTACAACATGAAGTCTCTTTTTGAGAGGCTACTCAGTGTAGCCTCTTGGGTTAGAAGTATGAACATATCCACTAGGAGTGCCAATTTTCCATGCACCTTTGACTAATCTCAACATTGTCCACATGCAGCAAAATTTTGATACATCTGATATATTGAAATTGGGTGTTGATGATAGACTTCTAATGTCTTTTTTTATAAAGAACATTATCTGTAACTTTCCATACTTTGCTATCTATTTATCTTTCTGTACTCAGGTTGTTATTAGAGATGAGAATCAGAATGCTGCTTGCACAGTGAAGAAGTCACATCCACTTCTTGCAGTCCTCTCAAACCTTCCCGTTTTCACTGTCAAGCAAAGATGTTTTCTGAGGAGTTTCCTGGGAGCTCTCATCTCCTAATTTCTCCTAATTTTCGCCCAATGGCTTGATCTAGTTTCAGATGCATTGACTACCTCCACAATGAAACAATGCCAAAAATACATATATATTTATGTCAAAAGCAAGCCTTAAAAACAGACACTAAAATCTTTTTTTTCCCCTAACGCTTTCCTTTGTTTCATACTGTGAAAATGAATACACTTATTTTCCTCCTGTATGCGATGGGGGAAAAAACAACGAAACACCAACAAATTCATAACAGTGCACTCCCAAAGGTATCCTTGCCCATATCAGGTAAACAGACTGCTGTAAAGCAGGCATTTGGACACTACTGTAAGTGCAGATACTGGAGATTAGGTGCAGTTGAAAGCATAGAATTTATGTCATATTTTAGCTGTTCACTGCCATATGGACCAAGTCAACATAAAACAAACTTTTGAGAAATGCTCTAAACGGTACTTATTCCCCATTATTCCTTCTATTAGCACAGTGTCAGCTACAAAATAATTAAAATCTAGAGTGTTAGCTGTTAGGGTTTTTTGTATGTTTTTTGAAAACCTTGTGTGTGTGTGTGTTTATGGCTTCAAAAGTGGAAAGCAGAAAGAAATTTCTCAGTTGTTTGACACAGAACAACCTGGGGTTAAATATGTGATAAAAGTTATGAACGCAAACTGAAGACCGATATCTTCTTTACCTCTCTCCTTCCCTTGAGGAACTCTAACTCTATCATCGGTGCTTAGGTCCAGATTCAGCCTGCTTAAATTTAGGTTACTAATTTAAAAGCATAGCAACTTATGCTTCCCCCTTACTGAGTGGAAACATATCTCAAGAAGGTGACAGACTATATCAAAGCCAAATAGGGAAATTCTGAGTCATAAAAACAGTCTGGAGTTCAGGACTTCCCATTCGCACATGAACAATTTATCACTGCGGTACTCAGACAAGCTTCCCCTTTTGTTCAGTTATCCACTGTGCAGCAACAGGAAGAAGAGACTGTTTGCTCTCCCTGTAGCTCTTTGATAATGTTGTACTCCCACAATATATTTTTAAACTCCCTTCTTTCCACAGTTTTTAGACACAGATTTAGCCCTCTGGATGAACATTTGTCTGCCTTCTTCTACTCTGATTCCTAGAGGCTATTCTGGAGACTGAAGTAAGACAGTAAAAGGCTTTATGAACAATGAAGTCTTTATTTCTTACTCTGCAGTACACTTTGTTAAAAAGCTAAGACTGTGCTGAGAATTCTCATATTTCAAGTAATGGTATTTTGGTTCACTAGACAGTAGTTGTAGGAGAGAGGAACTGTGCTCTCTTAGAAATCAACTAACTAAGATATGCTGAAGAGATGTGTCAGGATTGGATGATGTAGAATCATAGATCATAAAGTCACTTAGGTTAGAAAAGACCTTAAAGATCATCAAGTCCAACCATGACCTAACCATACTACTCTAATTCTAACAACCCTTCGCTAAATCATGTCCCTGAGCACCACATCCAAACAGTTTTTAAACAAACCCAAGGATTGTGAGGATGTGTGAGGATGGTGACTCAACCACCTCCCTGGGGAGCCTATTCCTGTGCTTAACAACCCTTTCTGTAAAGAAGTGTTTCCTGATATCCAACCTAAACTTA
>JAOWBP010000001.1:133508257-133530662 GCA_028571105.1 Tragopan temminckii | reverse complement strand
CTGCTTTGGCAGGGGGGTTGGACTCGATGATCTCTGGAGGTCCCTTCCAACCCCTACAATTCTGTGATTCTGTGATGAGGTATACAAGAGACTGTGGGCAGTTAAGATGCCTCAAAATGTCTCAGATGGCACCAAGTGCCTATATGTGAGTAGTTGGATTAGGTTTCATAGCTGCATCAACTGTACTGACTGAAGTCTTGATTTAGTTGCCCACACGTAAGGAGTTTAGAGGTAGGACTTGGTTTCCTAAACATTGGTGACTGGTGTAATGAGATACCTTAAGGTATGTCCCCAGATATCAGAATGCTTTATGCAGGGATATAACTACACATCTCAGGCGTATGAAAACAGCACTAGATGCTATTTTGGAGTAATTTAATTGAGAGCCCTAGGCATCTACACTGGGCTGGTAAATACAATAAAAGAAACAGGGGAGGCTCATACCATTAAGTGAATAGCTGGTAGAAGACATTTTGGAATGGGTTTTCAGCAGCACCGTAAGTACGAATTTAGTTTAGATGTGCATTAGTTATAATGAGAATTTAAACATGTATCTCTCAGGTGAAAATCCATATGTAAATCTAAACACAGATGTCTTTTATTAGGAAATCTAGAAGTATTTATAATAGAAATAACTTACAGATTCTAAGTATTTTGAGACAGGGACAATGCCTCTTTGATTTTCTATCTCTGTTTCATAAACAGAAGCTTAGAATGGCATTTTGCAGATCAAATTAAAAAATAGCTACTAAAATTTTAAACTCCATTTAAAATTGCTTCAATCCAGTTTGTAGCCTATGTACTGATTTGTCTCTATTGAAGGGTTTCCTGTTTGCAAAATAAAGCCAAACTCTCTCCTCTAAAGAGTATTATGGTTATATCTGAAAGCTAACTCTAAACTAGCACTCACTGACTTCATTCACTCCAGTCATTATGTTTGCTAAGCTTTTGCAAGTTCAGCAAGACCAACTCAGCCTGAGAAGGGTTAGCAGGGAATGCTGGGCTCCATGTGATACTCTTTGTAAGGAGCAAAGCTGAAGACAGTGTAAAATGTAATGTTTTCTTACAGTATGTCCACAAACACCATAATTTTGTGTAAGCTTGATATTTCCTTACCTATCTCTTGCTCATATTCGGTCAGGCTTGTCCTCCTTGCATCTAAGTTCACAGGAAGATCTGATATATTAGACATATGTCTACACTGATAAACTGAGGGTGACTGAAGGACAGGTTTCAGCGGAGGACCCTGATTGGCTCTTAGCTGTTAACTCTCTCCACAGATCACTTTTGCTTTGCTTCCTCTGGCCTTCTCCAAAACAAATTTTCTTTGAAGGAAACCAGACTTAAGCAGTGTAATATATGTCAGTTGGTGCAGGTGGACTTTGGAACATGAGATTAGTTCGTAGCCCTCTTTTATTTAATGATGAGGGATATAACAACAGTGACTCTAAGCTTTTCTGGAATACTCTCCTTTTTCCCAGGGTAGTCTTTCTAAGCCCTGCTATGATTCATAACAGAAATTTATTTCTTCACTATATAGCAGTCAGAGTAAAATTTTTTAGTGAGAGTGAGACTAGTACAGCATCTACAGATTACCACAACATGAGAAGAAAAGTGGTTCACACATAACAGCTCTGACGAAGACTAGAAAGATACAGCACACTGATATTCAGACTATCAACTAAGATTTGAGCGCAGAATAAGTTTATTGTACACATAGGTGATTGAACCAGAGTAGTTCATACATGGCAGTTTGGAATGCATCTACTCAGTGCTATTTTATGGTGCTGGATATATGCTCTATGAGGATTAATGGGGGCTCAAACTGGAGGACACAAAGATTAACAGAATCACAGAATCACAGAATTGCTGGGGTTGGAAGGGACCTCAAGAGACCATTGAGTCCAGCCCCACTGCTAAAGCATGCTCCCTGCAATAGGTCTCACACGTAGGCATTCAGGTGGGTTTTGAATATCTCTGTAGAAGGAGACTCAACAATCTCTTTGGGCAGCCTCTCTGTCATACTCATATTCCTTTTGTTTATATGGAGCTTTGTGTATTGCAGTTTGTGCCTGTTGTTCCTTGTTCTCTTGCTGCACATCAGTGAAAAGAGTCTTGCCCCATTCACTTTACTCCTGTACTTCAGTTATTTATAAACAGAGATGAGATTCCCCTCAATCTTCTTTTCTCCAGGCTGAAGAGTCCCAGGTCTCTCAGCCTTTCTTTATACGGGAGGTGATCCAGGCTCTTAATCATCTTTGAGGCCTTCCACTGAACTCTTTCTAGAAGATCCCTGTCTTTTTTGAACTGAAGAATCCAGAACTACTACTCCACCTGAATTGGCACAAGTCCATGGGACCAGATGGGCTCCACCCTAGGGTGCTGAGGGAGCTGGCGGATGTGATTGCCAATTTGCTTTCCACCATCTATCAGTGCTCCTGGTCAACTGAAGAGGTCCCAGAGGATTGTAGGCTTGCTGATGTGACTCCCATCTACAAGAAGGTTCGTAAGGAGGACCCAAGCAACTACAGGCGTGTCAGGTTGACCCTGGTGCCAGGGAAGGTTATGAAACAGATGACTTTGAGCGATATTACATGGCATGTGTGGGATAACTCAGGGATCAGACCCAGCCAGAATAGGTTCATGAAAGGCAGGTCCTTCTTCAGCAACCTGATCTCTGTGGCAACCAGGCAGGGACTCAGATGGGAGCAATCCAAATCATTTATTATAGGTTCTCACATAACTTATATACATTCACAAGCTTCCTTTTTCAGTTTTCCCATCTGCCCTTACAACTTTCCCATCTACCTTTACATGTCAACAAAGTATTTCACAAACACTCCTTAACCGTGTGTACAAGTGCTTATCCAGTCAGAGCCATGGGCCATTCCTTTTGCTTTTCTCTTCTTCTAGAGATATCCTTTGTTCTCAACATTGTTTTCTCATGCTGTTGATCTTGCATCACAGCTGCTGCTCTGAATAGTCTTTCTTGTATTCCCAAAGATCTCCTCCTATGATAGAGTGACCCACATAGTGGATAAGAGAAAGGCTGTTGACATAGCCTACCTAGGCTTCAGCAAAGCTTTTGACACTGCCTACCCCAGTATTTTCCCGGGGAAGCTGGCAGCCCATGGCTTGGAGAGGTACACTCTTTGTTGGGTAAAGAACTGGCTGGAGGACTGGGCCCAGGCAGTGACAGTGAATAGAGTTAAGTCCAACTGGCAACCAGTCTTAAATAGTGTTCCCCAGGTGTTGGTACTGGGGTCTTCCCTGTTCAGTATCTTAGTTGATGAGCTGCATAATGCACCCTCAGTAAGTATGCAGATGACACCAAGATGGGAGGAAGTGTCAATCTACCTGAGAGTAGAAAGGCCCTACAGGGGGATGTGAACAAGCTGGTTATCTGGGCTGAGGCCAATGGGATGAAGTTCAAGAATACCAAGTGTCAGGTCCTGCAGTTTGGCTACAACTCCAGGCAGTGCTACAGGCTTGGGACAGAGTGACTGGAAGAAAGTATGGAAAAAATGGACCTGAGGGTATTGATCAATACTTGGCTAAACATGAGCCAGCAGTGTGCTCAGGTAGCCAAGAAGGCCAATGGCATCCTGGCTTGTATCCTAAATGGTGTTGCCAGCAGGAGCAAGGAAGTGATCATCCCCCTGTACTGTCAACTCTCGTGAAGCTGCACTTCACACAAGTACGGTGTTCACTTTTGGGGCCCTTACTACAAGAAAGACATTGAGTCCCTGGAGTGAATTAAGGAAAATAAGTTAGGTTAAAAGTTATGTGCCTTCGTGGGGTGCTAAATTGGCAGCTTCAGATTTGACCTTGCTAAGCCAGGTTCTCACTGCCAATAATGGACTTCGGCAGTTAATGCAGACAGCAGGTTTCCTGTTTTTTTCCAAATAACATTGTTAGCTCCCCTATCTCTGGAATGCAAGACAGAAGACTAGGAAGGTAAACAACAAATTAACAAAGGATCAACGGATTGATGAACAGAGTTGTGGCCAATGAGACGACCAACCAGAGCCTGCCAAACATCCTCCAATCAGATCCAGGTCCAAGAAAATTAAGATGACGGCTTTCATCAGAAATACACTGAGAGATTCACATGTGTAAAAGAATTGAGACTTGGGGCAGAGGAGAATGTCAATCATTCTGGGGACTCATTGTAATAACCTAGCCCTTTCTTGGACATCTAATGCATATTTTAGCAGCTTGTTCTTTAAGTATGTGCCTTTCTTGCCCTCCAGTATGCAGAGTAGGTGGGAGTAAACATACCTGCTTTAAAAGTACTCTGTGGTTATAGAGTTTGATTTCTGCATGTCAGGAGCATGTCCAGAGAAGGACAACGGAGCTGGTGAAGGATCTGGAGCACAACTCTTATGATGAGTGGCTGAGGGAACTGAGGTCATATAGTCTGGAGAAGAGGATGCTCAAGGGAGACCTTGCAGCTCCCTATAACTAATGGAAAGGAGGAGGGGTGGGAACTGGCCTCTTCTAGGTAACTAGTGACAGAACTATGGAGAATGGCCTCAGGTTGCACCAGGGGAGGTTCAGGTTTGATGTTAGGCAAAATTTCTTCTCCGGAAGAGTGGTCAGATGCTGGAATAGGGTTCTCATGAATCTGGTTGAATCACCATCCCTGGAGGTATTTGAGAAATGTTGTACTAAGGGATATGGTTTAGTGGGGAGATATTAGAGGTAGGTGAATAATTGGACTAGATGATCTTGGAGGTCTTTTCCAAACTTGGTAATCCTATGATTTTATGATTCTATGAACTGAACACAGTATTCCGGATGTGGCCTTACCTGGGCAGAGTAGAGGGGGAGAATCACCTCCCTAGACCTGCTGGACACTTTCTTCTTGATGCACTCCAGGATATCATTTGCCTTCTTGGCAACAAGTACATACTGCTGGCTCATGGCCAACCTGTTGTGCACCAAGACCCCAAAGTTCTTTTCTTCAGAGCTCCATAAGAAACCATTATAAGGATTATTTTGGGTAGAAGAGCAACCACTGTTTCAACTGCTGTGTCACTTGCAATCGTCACTCAAATACTTTTGTCAAGGAGGCACAACATCTCTCCATGTTGAACTATTTGATGCAGGGCATTACTTGGGAAATTTAGAACATAGTGTGTAACATATTTTAAAACTGCAAAAATGCCTGATTTAACTTAGTTTTTTGAGACATAAGACAATTAACTCTGGAATTAAACTGTTTTAGGGAAACTGTTTCAAGTTGCAACTGCAGGCAGATTTTTCTGTTTCAGATACAATACCCATAGTTAATTATCCAGTCAACAATAATTCTGTCTAGTCTGGGAAAAAAAAAATCTGGTTTAATTTTCAAACTTTAAATCAGCAAACACTGAAACTTAATCAATGATTGTCTAATGAGAAATTAAGAAATACTCTTAGAAAATAAATTTCATTCCTGTCTTCTTAGACTAAAATCTCAGTTAAAACTTAATTTGCCTAAATGGAAAAAAAAAAAAAAAACCAACAAACAAACAAACAAAAACCCAACCAACCAAACAAAAACCCTCTTCTAATAGCTACAAGTGAAGTGATGTGAGACTATGCTGGGAAAGGTCATACATTAGAAAGGATCACATGTGACAGAGAAAAATCTTGAGAGAGTTCAGGTAGAAAATCTAGATACAAATGGACACCAGTACACATTTTACCTTTAAAATACGTAGGAAACATTAAAATCTCTGTACTTTTTATTTTTTAATTCTAAGGAGAATTCACTTGTAATTGTGAAATATCTAACAACCCTGCAGAACTAACACAGTAATTAACACTCCTAGACAGCGGGAATGGAATAACACTACAATAAAGCAGGTGTATAGAAAGGAATCTTTTGCTTTCTTGTTTAATCTGCACACAGTCTGCTTGATACCTTCTTCAAATTCCTTTCTTTAGAAAGAATGAGGAACTGTAGTATTGTAGGTCTATTATATACATTGTAAACATCTGGAAAGGAAGAATCCATAACAGAAAAACAGAACTGTTCTGTCTTTCATACCCTACTTTCCTTTCATACTGTCCCTCAATCCATTCTTCTAGTCTACATGATTTCCTAAACCAAACTGTGGATTAATTTTTCTGTTGTGCATGGTGGTCTCCCTGTAGGAAACCTCCTTTTGATTTGGACCTGTCTTCCAGATGACTTGTGCATCCAGCTTCATTTATATGGAAAACAGGGCTTGTAGAAAAAGCAAAAGGATAAGGGGAAATCTGACTTCACCTGGCAAATTGTTGATTTATGGAACAGGCATGCACGTGGACTGGCAAATTCACCTACCTTGTGAATGTTTTTTTTTTTTTTCTTCCTGTTATTGGTTCCTGCTTACAGGAGGAAGGTGTAATTAAGCAAATACTCAGCTAGAACGAATGAACTTGTGGAAAGTGCTGCCTTAGTAGATAACATGGTTCTTGTAAATCTACTGATTCTGGATATGTCCCTCATCCAGTGCTGTTCTAGCCCAGGGCAGTTAGATCATGACCATCTTCATGTGTCTTAAAAGTGATAGCCTTTTAATGCAATTACATCTTTATGTCTATCTTACCAGAACAGGGTGGCCTTTGGTTAGTCCTGTCTTGACTAGGCAGAAAGGGGAACTGATAAATCTTTGCCAGTAGGATCCTTACCCATCTGTTCAGGACACGTATACTTATCTTTTTTTCCGACTCCTCATATTCAGTGTGACTTTCTTTGATTACCTAGAATCATAGGTTGGTTTAGGACCTTTGAAGATCTAGGTCAGGTGTGTCCAACCCTGGGCGAGTCCATACTGTGGCACACCTCCTGCCCCATACCATCATGGTATCAGCTCTTCCCCACTTAGCCTCCTAATCCAGTTCCAAGTGTGCACACATCACTCAGCAACAACCAAACATTGGTGTGTGATTGACACTGTCTGGGCTGAAACCAGGGTCTGGAGAGGATGCAGTGTAGTGCTAACACAAGTTGTGGCAAATAATTGTTTTCATTTTCATATGTTGGCAAAATATAGTCCTGTGAAAAACAAAAAATATGTACCTGTGCTTTCTGTTTTGATAAAGAAATTTGAGAATAAGTTTCCAGATTGCAGAAGACTTTGAGAAAGAAGGTGACAGACTCTTTAGCAGATCTGTTGTGACAGGACAAGGGAAATGGTTTCATACTTAAAGGGGTAGATTCAGGTTGGATATAATGAAAAATTTTTACAGTGAGAGTGGCTAGGCACTGGAACATGTTGACCGGAGATGTGATGGAAGCCCCATCCTTGGAGACATTCATGGTCAGGCTGGATCAGGATCTGAGCAACCTGATTTAGCTGTGGATGTCCCTGTTCATTTCAGGGGATCTGGACTGAATGACCATTAAAAGTTCCATCCAGCTCAAAGTATTCTATGATTCTATGATTTATTGCCAATTGATAACAGTAGAGGGCAGTGAGACCACCTTCCATGCAGTCACGGCTAGTCCACACCTCTTGTCTTTGCTATTCATTTGAAGCCACTCTCTTCCCCTGCTCCAACATGGTAAGTAGATAGTCCCCTCTCTGCAGGATTGTTTCACTCTCATTTTCTCACTCCTGTGTCCCAGCTGCTGTTTTACAGCACTTTTTCCCTTTCCCTTGTAATCACAGCCATCATTGCTTACTAGCTCAGCTCTGGCCAGGGGCAGTTCCCTTTTGGAAACAGCTGACACTAACTCCTATCTGACTTAAAGTAGTTTCTGGGCTGTTCTCATGGAGGCCACTCCTGCAGCCTCCTTCTTTCCCTACCAAAACTTTGTCATGAAAACCTGATATGCATGATAGGGACACTATACCAGGTTGTCCAAAGTCCCATACAACTTCTCTGGACAGCCTATTCCAGTACCTCACCAGTCTCATACTAAATAGTTTCTCTTATCTAACCTATTTTGTGTATGTTTTAAAATATTACCTTGTCTTGTCACTATACATCCTGGTAAACAGTCTCCCCTCATCTTTCTTGTAGGTTCCCCTTAAGTACAGGAAGGCCACATTAAAGTCTACCTGGAGTCTTCTCTCCTCTAGGTTAAACAACTGCAATTTCTACCTCTCTTCATAGATGAAGTATTCCAGCCCTCCATATTTTTTTTTTTTTTAATTTTATTTTTTAATGGCCAATGTGAAATGTTATTTCTTTCTAAATTTTCCTAAGACACAAATCAGTCTTACACTAGTTTTCTGTCTTCTGCAATAGAGAAGTTTATGAGTTATTATTTTCCCCTGCACACATCGGAGAAGTTATGTGTTTAGAAGTCTTCTTCAAAACTTGCCCTCTTGAAGCTGTCCTTTGGTTGCCTGTGGCACAGCCTATCCTAGATTCACTTAAGTGCAGTCAGACTAGGTCTAACAAAGCTTCACAATAAGCATTTTGTTTATATGTTTCAGTTTGTCATTACTGTATCTCATGGAAGTGGACTGTAACTCTTTCTTGAGGATATTATACAATCAGTAAGACCGTAATTGAATCTCATGGTCCTAAACATGGTTCTGTATTTAATCCACGGAAATTCTACTCATCAGATTTCAGGAACTACATTTTTGTAGGGCAGCCTCAAAAGAGCTAGAAAAGGATGAGAAAAAGACCTATGCAACTACTAGAATGTGTTAGGGGAAAAAAAAAAAACAAAAAAAAACAACAACAACCTTTTAAATAGGCACTCATTATTTTTAATCTATGGTGAATGTAGGGTGTAACAAAAGCATGAGCTTTTAAAAGGTAATATACATAAACCAGGTGGTCATAGAAATCAAATTTATGTCCAAGATTTGGGGAAAATCTTACAAGAGCAGTTATGTAAGGTAAAAATATTAATATCATAATGCTAAAAATGTTTCACTACATATTTGCCCATCTCCTAGACCTACAAGTTAGACTGTCAGAGGCTATTTTAACCTGCACATTTGACATTTCAGAACATGAGCTTATTATTTTGGTGATTTGTATCTATCTGTGCTGGTTAGGATTGCCCTAGTTTAAATATCCATAATGTTTTAGGCACTTTCTTTCTTTTTTCTTTTTTCTTTTTTTTTTTTTCTTTTTTTTTTTTTTAATTTTTTATTTTTAAATCTCAAAAGCATTCTGTAGATAGAAAGATAGGAACATTAGTCACTAATTTGGATTAGTGCAGAATTGTTTGAATAAAATGTAATGATTCTTTGGGTTAAACAATAATAATAGAAACAACACAAAAACTTTGCATATATATATGTTTTTGAAAGCAATTTTGAACATGCAGATCTGCTGCACATATACTGATACATAAACTAAGGTGTTTCTATGTGGGTTTTTTGTTGTTGGTGGTGATTTTTTTTAATATCAGGGGTATTGACCAATGCATAGTAATATCTCCAAGTACAAAAAGAGTTACCATGTATTGTGTCGATCTCTGGATTAAAGACTCCCTAAGTATACATTCATAGGCAAAAGAAAGCAAACTCCAATGGAATGAGACAAGGCTATCATGACCATCAACCATAGGTTAAAGATGACTTGGAACAGTTGCAGTTGCAGTGGAGCAGACATAATAGTTTTGGTGGCTATTGCCAAAACACTCAATTACAGTTCTTATTTTTTTGTTTATGTAAAATACAGCAAAATAAATTGAAGGTGAGTGTAAAGATGCTCTCAGCTTGGATGAAGGCATAGAGGTGACAAGAAAGATTTATATCATTATATTCAGAATCACATTCTGCCTGCATATTGTATGTCTGAAAAGGCTGGAGAGACTAAGAAAGCTTTTAATGTGTATTGGGATTCCTCCATCTGCATTAACAAAAAGTAAAGTGGTTCAGACCAGTAGGAAAAAAGAATGGCATTTGGAGGCTGTTTAGTTAGCATGAAGAGAAAGAGTCCTCTAGCATCTCTGAAAGGCTTTGATTCTCGTTTTATGGTGCTTCCAAACTGATGGCTGGCTGAGCTCCACCACACTGCTCTCCCACTCTCTCTCTTTTCGAAAGAGCAAAAGGAGAAAAGATAATGGAAAATAAAAAGGTTCTCAGATTGAGATCACTCATGGATTGCATCATAGACAAAATAGACTCACTAGAGGGAGATGAACCTAGTTCATTGCCTATTGCTAACAGACTAGAATGGTGAGAAACTAAGAGCTACTAAAACTAAAAACGTTTTCATTTCATTCACTCTCTTCCACCTACTTCACCAGAATAGTACAGGAGAACAGGGAATGGTGGTGGCCATTTGCATTCATGGCACCTCCAGCCATTCTCCTACACTGACCTTGGTGCCTGTTGGTCCATTTCTCTCGTATTTTCTCACTCCTCCCTTCCAGCTGCACAGTATTTTATTTTATTTTATTTTATTTTATTTTATTTTATTTTATTTTATTTTATCTTATTTTATTTTATTTTATTTTATTTTATTTTTTCCTTTCTTAAATCTGGTCTCACAGAATGCAACCAGGGTCAATGTCTCAGCTTTTGCCAGAAGCAGATCCCATTTTGAGCCATTTAGAGCTGGCTTTTATCTAGTATGCGGCAGTGTCTGGTCTCTTCTCACAAAGACACCTTAGCAACACCCTCATATATTACCATGTAAGACCAATAAACATTTTTATAACTGAAATTCTCCAGTCCCTGTTTCAACATGAAGATGAAGCAGAATCTGAGGCCAACAGTAACAGCAAAAACTGAGAATGAGCCACGAAGAGACATAGCCTCCACATTACACACTGAAGAATGAACAGGCAAGATGGTAGAACTAACTTTCATCCAGTAAAAGACACAAAACCACTTATAAGCATTAGAAGAAGTGATGAATGATATAGTATGGCAGTGAGCTGGATAATCATGAGGGGTCCATTGGAAATAAGAAGAGTAGCTGCTTTTATTTATCTATGTTAAAATGCACAGGAATTTTTTTCTTATTTGTGTATGTACTTTTTTTAATGTAAAAGCTCAATCAACAAATTCCCAAACCTGTAGATACTTCATTTACAATCACATGTACATCCTATAGCAATCATAGAATCATAGAATCATAGCATCATAGAATCACAGAATCATAGAATGGCTTCGGCTGGAAGGGACCTCAAGGATCGTCACATTCCAGCCCCCCTGCCTCAGGCAGGGCCACCAACCTCTATATCTAATACTAGACCAGGCTGCCCAGGGCCCCATCCAACCTGGCCTTGAACAACCCCTCTGGACAACCTGTTCCAGCACCTCACCACTCTCATAGTAAAGAACTTCTCCCTTATATCCATCCTAAATCTTCCCTCCTTCAACTTAAAACCATTTCCCTTTGTCCTGCTATTATCTACCCTTGTAAAGATTTGACTCCTCTCTTGTTTGTAGGCTCCTTTTAGGTACTGGAATGCTGCAGTGAGGTCATCCTGCAGCCTTCTCTTCTACAGACTGTACAAGCCCAGCTCCCCCAGCCTGTCTTCGTAGGGGAGGTGCTCCAGCCCTCTAATCATCTTTGTAGCAGACCATAGTAGTCATAGTAATCATAATGTTTCTTTGTTAAAGTATAGCTACAGAATCATGTCAGCTATTTTGTTTCCATGTATTATCATACATAGTAAAAAAAAAACAATATCCCTATCTTCTTTGCTGTCTAGTGCATTCTGTGGATTGACATATCAAACAGTTACAATTTCATAGTAAAATAGGAAAAAAGACCCATATGATATTAAAAGTGTGGAAACTGAATTTTAGGGATTAAGGCAAAAACTCTCACAGGATTAGATTAGGCAGCAGTGATCTATCTTAAAACAAGTCTCGCTAAAATCTTTTAATCTCTGTGCAACTGCAAGCAGCTATTTCAATCCCATTGTAATCAGAGATGCTTACACTGATCTGTGTTTGCATGATCCAGAGCATTACATTCATTGTAGTCTGGTGGATCATATGAAATAGAAAATTATTTTTGGTAGTCATGGAATTGGGCCAAATGATATGTACAAAGGAATATTTTGTAATGGGAACTAGCAAAAATAATGCAATAAAAGTCCAGTGCTGAAAGCATGTTAGAAATAATAACATTATCTGATATAATACTTTATAATATAGACATTTTACAGACTAACATACGATAGAATTGGCAGGGATTCCTTATAAAATATTAATCTGCTTGAAATTTCTGAAAGTTTTGGAGGGTATTTGAAGCTGCATGGGAAAAAAAAAAATAAAATGATCCAAAGCAGTGATTTGTTTTTGCTTCAGGCTAATTGCAGAAAATGAGAGTGCACGTTTTGTAATTTGTGAATATTGGCTTGCATGGTCAATCAAGGGGAAAGAAAACTGAGACTTTGTAAAACACAGGCCATCTGTCTTTGCTGAGAAAAAGAGGATAGTAAACCTATAGCAAACTGACAAATGTATAGATACTTAGCATGAGAATATTAAGGAAATCTGATTTAGAAGTTAGCATACATTTAATGATTCTTTTTAATGCAGGATTCAGCTCAGATTTCTTTTCAGTTGAAATGTTACCCAGGGCTGTACTATTGAATGGAAGGTAGCATTCAAGAAAAGGTATGTATATATATTATGTCCACAACTGAATATCTGTGAGCATCCTCTGCCCTTTAAAACAAAAGCCCATTAGATACCATTTCATAGTTTAACAAGATAATTTAAAAATGAGTTATTATTAATAATAAGAAGCATTTCTCAAAATTAGCTGATGTTGAAACATTTTTTCAGAACTGAGAGAACCTAATAAAGCAGATATGCACATATATGATTATGTAGGAGTAGTGCCTGGTCACCACAAATGACACTAAGACTTGTCCTAAACTTATCACATATATTATTAATATTAAAAGATTTTTAAAGTTCTTGACCTCTTCTCTTAAAAAGCAAACAATAACAACAACAGAATCAACCAAGCAAATAAAAACTACAACAACAACAAAAACAAAAAACATAAAAGAACAAACCAAATGAAAACAAAAAAAAAAAAAAAAGCAACAACACATGCATTTTCTCTTTAACAACTTGATGCTTGACCTTTTGAGGTCACTGGTCATAACTGACTGTAGAATACTAAATTCTTCATTGCAACATGCTGGCCAAAATTTGTTTGACCTCATTGTCCTCTATGGCATTTTTGAATAGTTACTGAAGCTACTCAAAATTTTTTGTATTGTAGTGCTCAGGTACCTATACAGAGCTCCTGCCTTCATGGTAGGGAATACTGGGGCCTTCCTGGAACCTGATGAGCAGAATCTGTGGAAGTCCTTCTAGGTTCTCCTAGAGATGGATCCTAGTTTTGCTGGTATTACTTCTCCAAGTAAACTTTCAATTCCATATCTGGTTTAGAAGTAAACTACAACACATAGAAATTTGTGTAGAACGTGAAAATCCCAGGTAATTCTTGAGAACACCAGTAAGTAAACCAATTGAAGATGAATGTCTGAAAGACAGGAAGAAAAGCAACTACAGCAGAATTTTCTATCTACCGAAACTGGTTACAACGCATGTGCTTTAGTCTTTGAAATACGAATAATCCCAACAGATAGAAAGCATAAAGGAAGCACAATTAATTTTGAAGTATAAAAGATGAGTTTATGTGCAGAGAGTATATAAGTCCATTAGTGTTTTTCAATGTGATTATATTTCTTGAAAGCATTTTCTTTGCTACTTAAACTTTAAAATCACAAATAGAAAATTCGGCATGATTGGCCTTCACTAGTCACTGATGAAATACTTTGTGCTGCTCATTACACTGGTTAGTGATTTGCATTTTTCTGCAGAGATCTGTTGGCTTTGCTACCAAAATATTTTAATATCCACTCATCTCATTTGATTACTTCCTGAATATTATGCTAACTGTAGATTACATTATATAAATGTATTAATATATAATAAAATATAAATATCTATTTTACTTATATCACAGTTTTGACTTTAAAATCTAACAATTTTTCTCTATCAGCTAACAAAATAGAGCCAACCTTCAGGTCTCATTATCACTCTCATGCTATGAAGAATGTTTTGCTATGCTTGCAAATAAATAACTAATAAATAACTCCTTCCTTTCAAAGGAAATAAGCAAAAAATCCAGCAGCTCTCAATCTACATTCTTTGAAAACTCTGAGAAAGCTTAAACCCCTCTTTGCACTGCTTTAGTAGCAAAGTGAAGTTTGTGAAATTGAAACACAATAGTTTTTTTCTTGGTAGTCACTCGGAAATAACACAGTATGGAGACCACCAGAATCAAGTTTTAACTGCTTTTCATACTGATACCAGCTATTGTACCTCTTTGTAGGTGCCAAAACCAAAGAATGCTAATGAAATTACTCTTGCTTGCAGTCCTGTAAACCACAAGTTTAGCACATACATGACAATGGTGTGCATGTATTGTGTTCTCTTATCTTGTACTGCTGTATGTAAATGAGCTTTTTAAACGTTGCTTCTGTAAATTAACAGACTTGACTAGTATTAACATACTTGACTATTCAGAAATTGCATGTGATTATTTAAGATATGAACAAACGAGCAGGCTTTCCCATTGAGACCAGTGATTATTCTAGAAAATTATCCTGGCTAGGTAGCTGTATCTAGCAGAATCAGATGAAGGAGTAAAATCACAATGTGGCAACTACTGAACATTTTTTTTCTCCAGGAAAAGATACGTTGTGCTATTAGTATCTAATAAGTGGCAGTGGGATTTATTATATCACTATGAAGTTTGAGATCAGAAATGAAGCTTTTTGAACTTTGCCACTATTATATCCATACTCAAAGAATTTAGACAACTTTCATTTAGAAAGCAGCTAGTTCAGTTAGTGCAATTCTTTTCCAGCAGTCATTACAGAACCCTGATAAATCTGCAGTTCTCTCAAGTACATCTTACTAAAGGTTTATATAGTAAGAGTATTGTTGCATGTGAAGGAAATTGCTAGCTCTTCCAACTAAAGAGTTAATCATACAGCTTGCTAAAGTGTTAGCACACTCAGGCCAAATCATCTGTGTCTTTTAAAATAAGATATATCATCACTGACTTATTAAAGTTTTGTCTATTCCCCTGAATAGTCTTTTATTGACTCAGACAATCCTTTGTACTTTCCCAGCATGAAATTATAATAAAAGGTTGAATCTTACAGATGTCTAAAATGTCCTTGAAATGAAAAGGCAAAGTGGCTCAGGCTGCATTTCAAAAGTGAATATATATCATTCATCACAGAAAAATGAATTTACTTTCTATTCATTGGGTGATCTGTGAAATAATGTTCAACTAAATGGACAATGGATTTATTGTTCCTACAGAGATTAAACTTTAATCTCACATGTATTTTTTTCCCGTCTTTTGTCTGTATGTCAAAGTTGTGTTTAAAATTCATTTCTTCAGAAATTGTTGTTGTTAAGATAGGGAGTGGAATAGAAAAGCAGCCTTAACTGAGCTCTCAGGAACACTCTATCATTGACACAGCTTTACATCTGTTTTGGCTCTGTCGGAATCAAAGCAAGATTTAGCTGGCCAGATATGCCAACGTAATCCCATAGATAAAATAATTCCCATTTATGGTAATTCATATCTTTAGGACATGAACTAATGAACCTTCACAAAGTACACACAAGAAAAGAAGGATGGGAGCACTTATAATGATACTTGCCTCATAATTTCTGAGTTCAAGAAAGATTATCTTAATTTTCTTCTGCATTTACATGTATTGAAATGATTACTTAAGTTAGAGAAATGCCGATGGGCTTAGCCGTGAATATCTTCATTATGTAAGATATTTTAGAAAATATGTGAGAGGTCTTCTTCCCCCTCAATTTACATGATAAGAAGGCATTTACAGATGGAGTCTACAGATAGATGAAGTGAGGTTGGTGGAAAACAAAGCACAATATGTTAACAAATACAGATCAGAGCTAGTAGGGAGGAGATATTAAAAGTTTACTTAAATGTGACGTGAGTGTCTCAAGGGTTAAGATGCAAATGATTCTACAGGAGGGGAAATTGAACTATTCAGTGTTCAAAGTATAGAACTGAAGGCAAAGGAATTACATTTTGAAAAAATGAGCCTACTGCTTCTTCTTTGAGAACTGAAATGGAAGATTTACTGAAGGGAAAAAAAAAATTAAAAAAATGGGGTATATAGCTTTTGATCCAGCAATCCGGCCCAAAATTAAGCAGAATGAGTTAGACTGAAACTATGAATATAGCCCATGTTTCTTTTTATAAGGATGCTGGAAACTTTTTCCTGCTTCTTGAGTTCCCTGGGCTTCCTTCCCCAAGTGATCCCTGTGCTCTGTGCCAGTGGAGAGGAAAGGGGCCCCTTCGCCTGCAAGGCACTGCTAGATGAAAATGAGTAGTGAACATTAGTACTTATATTTATGTCATGTCTCTAAGTTTATTAGCAGTACAGTGTACTCTCAAAATTTCCCTGTATCTTCATTTTGTAGTTGCTGCATTAGTACAAATAATGGCAGTGACTAGTAGAACGGGAGTTCAGTTTATTTCTATTAGAAAATATCAATCTTGTATTTCTTACATGGTTCCCTTCTCAGTGGGAAGTCATAATCTTCTCTCCTTAATACTATACTTTTGCTCTGTTGGTGTAACAGTTTGAGGAGTTTGTCTGCACAGCCTGCAGATTTCATTTTTGAAGCTAAGTGTTCTGTTTCTGTCTGACAAATTGCAACTATTTAGACTGTAAAAACAATCATTACTTTCCTGCTGTAGTTTAGCCAGAGCCTTAGCTAAAATTCTCAGAGAGTTCTGATCAGAGTTAACAATAGCATCACTGGCTTCAAATGTAATTGCTTTTACAATAAGTCAACAACTCCTATGGAGCAGAATTGTTTTGTCACCTTGGCAATAAAGTCATTTGGAAAGGATCAGAGAACAACTTGTAGGGCTGATCAGGAATTCGCTGGGCAGAAGCAGCTAGAAAGTTATAAAAAGGAAAGCAAGTACATTGTTTGATCTGCTTTAGTCTTCTTCAGCAGCTGAGGGTGAAGGTGAGCTGTACGCCCCAGGGACATAACAGCAGAAAAAGCCAGAGCAAAAGTAGATTCTAAAGTGCTTCCAGGGAAGTTGTGAGCGAGAATAAAAGACATCATGTTTGGAAACTGCATTGTTCTCTCTCTCTCTCTCTCTCTTTTTTTTTTTTTTAAGTTCATTTGTAATTTATTTTGCTTTATTCATTAAGTAAAAACAATAGTATGCTTAGAAACTCTAGGCAAAAATTATCCATCTGCTTATTTGTTGACTTTCTTCTATCTCAAAACTTCTTAGGAATTAACTTGCAGTTTAATATTAAAGATGTTAATTCCTGAAGCAACTAGAAGGAAGGGATACTCTCCACAGGGAACTTGACAAACTCAAAAGGTGGTCCCATGTAAATCTAATGAGGTTCAACAAAGCCATGCGCAAGGTTCTGCACCTGGATCAGGGCAGTCCCAGGTATGTATTACAGACTGGGAGAAGAACTGAAGGAGAACTGCAGAGAAGGACCTAGGGGGTAGTTAAAAAGCATAACATGAATCAGCAGTGTGTGCTTGCAGCCTGAAAGGCCAATAGTGTCCTGGGCTGCATGAAAAGAGGGGAGGCCAGCAGGGCAAGGGAGGTGATTGTTCGCATCTGCTCTGCCCTCCTGAGGCTCCATCTGGAGTACTGTGTCCAGGTCTGTGGCTCCCAACTCAGGAGAGACATGTAGCTTTTAGAGAGTGTCCAGAGGAGGGCTAAGAGGATGATCAGAGGGCTGGAGCACCTCTCCTATGAAGATAGGTTGAAAGAGCTGGGCTTGTTCAGCCTGGAGAAGAAACCTCATTGAGGCCTTCCAGTATTTAAAAAGGGATTATAAAAAAGAGAGGAATAAACTTTTTACAAGTGATAGGACAAGGCGGAATGGTTTTCAGCTCAAGGAGAAATGGTGTAGATTGGATGTCAGGGGGAAGTTCTTTACAGAGAGAGTGGTGAGATGCTGGGACAGGCTGCCTGGAGAGACTGTGGGTGCACAATTCCTGGAGGTGTTTAAAGCCAGGTTGTATGGAGACCTGAGCAATATGATCTAGTACTTGATTTAATGGTTGGCAGCTCTGCCTGCTGCAGGGTATTTGGAACAAGATGATCTTTGAGGTCCCCTCCAATCAAAGCCATTCTACAATTTAATCTATAATTCTATGACTCAATTACTGGACAAAGGATGTTTAAGGCATAGGGACAGACCAGTCTCTAAAAAAATAATATTTGTGTTATGAAAAAATCTTTACAAGAACAAAATGAAACCAAAAGCACAGACACAAAGGCTTTTTTTATATGTCTGCAAAGAGAAATTGACACAACATAAAGTATTATTGATAGCTTTGTTTTTATGCCTCAAAAGAAGAACCCTTTCTGAATTCAGTCTGTATTGTCCTGACAGAATACTTTTTATCACCAGAAAATAAAAATAACTGCGTCAAATATAGATTTTGTTTCTGTAGAGATTTTTTATTTTCCCTAAAAATCCTAAAATTTTCTAACAACTTTTAATCTACATTTTTGGTGTCTGCATTTATTTGTCATTTATTTACAGTCTGAGGCAGAAGTCTGTGTCTTCAAGATGCAGTAGAAGTACAGGGGACACAGATGAAGTTCTATATTGTATACGGTTTGCATTGTTGTTTTAGAGAGCTTCACTGTTCATTCATTGTAAAATTTTTAATGTTTTTCATACAGTTTTTCTTATGTTTTTCATACAGTGGAATCATAGAATCATAGAATCATAGCATGTCCTGGTTTGAAAAGGACCACAATGATCATCTAGTTTCAATCTCCCAGCTATGTGCAGGGTTGCCAACAACCAGACCAGGCTGCCCAGAGCCATATCCAGCCTGGCCTTGAATGCCTTCAGAGGTGGGACATCCACAGCCTTCATGGGCAAGCTGTTCCAGTGTGTCACCACCCTCTGAGTGAAAAACTTCCTCCTAATATCTAACCTATGTCGGTGCTCAGTTGAGTTAGAGAGCTCTCACAGTTTCTTGTAGCATCAGAATAGTTCTCCGAATAGTTCTCAGAATAGTTCTGCTTTATTGTGTTCAACATACATCTTATATACCATTCACTTACAAGCCAGAAATTCCTGTCCCTCTAATCAGTTAATTGGCCTAGCTTCTCCCAAACAACAGTGATAAAGGATGAAAGGTTTCTTAAGTGTGATAAGGTTAACAATGCATACAAACAGAATCTCCTGTTTACCTTAGACGCAAACAGATACCATTTGCTCTGTCTTACACTCCAGACTCCCAAGGTTTCATAGTGATAGGATCTATCAAGGAGTCTGATAAACTCTTTGCTGACTGCTCACAGTTACATCTTCCCCCACAACCTAAACCTCCCCTGTCTCAGTTTAAGACTATTCCCCCTTGTCCTATCACTATCCACCCTCATAAACAGCCATTCCCCTTCCTGTTTATAAGCTCCCTTCAGGAACTGGAAGGCTGCAATGAGGTCTCCCCAGAGCCTTCTCTTCTCCAAATAATTTTTTCTCTTCTATAACTCTTTCTATACTTAGATATACCTTAGCCGTACTTTAGAATACTTAATAACTTCTCAGTAGGAGGTACACACACACAGACACACACACAAAATGAAAATGAAAAAGGCACACGCTCCTTTATTGTGACCTCTTTGGCATTCCACCAAAATTACAGGGTTTTAGTATACTGATATTATTTTCATAAAACAAATTAGTTAGTACATTACCCATGTATAACTACAGTTATTTACTTTCACTGAGCAGAACTAGAGAAGCAAAGTTTAAGTCATGCTAAAAGCCTGTACTTAAAACCCAAATTTCGTAATCCTCTGAGCAACCTCTTGCAGAAGTATGACACTACACATGAAGTACTGTGCAAAGGTGGCCAGGGGCAGAACGTACAATTATGAACTGTGAACTATACAATCAATTATCTGGATTTGTCAGCTTTATGCCTTTTCAATTAGCTGATTAAATAAATCATTTAGAAAGGCTTGGATGCTGATGCATATTTTATTCATATTGGCAAGCTGCCTGCTGGAAATCCTCTTTTCATTCTACAGTAATTACTTTTTTTTCACTTTAGATTTCAGCCCATAGAGATGTACTTTTTGGCAACAGGGTTGCCAGAGTTCAAAAGTGCTGAAAAACAGTTATTGTATATTATTTTTTTGATACCTAAACCAAATATTTATAATATATGGTGTATACTTATGATTATAGACTTTCTGATAAACTCAGTACTAAAAGATCCATGGACTTCACTGGATTTTGGGTAGTCAGTATGCGCATAAACAGCAAAAGGAACTCATGTTGTGAAATACTGAAATTAAGCACTTTTATTACATTTGAAAATATTCATTAGGCGCTGAATTCCCTTTGAACCGAATTCAGGTAATTTTAAGTAACTAAGATTTACTATCTGGCAGAATTCTCAGTGTTTCAGTCACAGAAAGAGAATCAGTAGTCTAAGAACAGTGTGAAATGCTCTCTCTAGATAAAAAGATTATTCTGAATTTTTGTTATGTTCATATTTAGGATGATTGCTGTTTATGGGATCCTTGCCTAGCTGTTTATCATTAGACCTTCAGAGATAAATGGATCTGCTGCTACTAAGTCAAGAGTTTATATATTTCAATCAAAATATCCTAATGGCTTGGCTTGTTATACACTGAAGTATTATAGTCACTGTTGTGACAGTTAATTCTTGATTCAGATACCTACAGAATAACACAAAGATAGGTGTTTTCAGCTAGCCCATGTGAAATTCTGAATACAAAGACAACACTAAGTCTGGTCTTCCCCTGGAGATCTACTTTCTCCTTTCAATTGGGTTAGCTCCTCAGTTCTTCCAGTCCTTGGTCCACTGAATTTCATGAATGTCAGTTCCCAAGAACTCTTTTGAAATAAAAGGCTGAAATGTGATTTTAGAGAGTTTTCACTCCAAGTATTGATTGTTACAGATAGTGTAGATAAAAGGTTATGAGACATGCTGTCCTCTGATACACGTGGTCCTCCACCACTGTCTCATCAGACTGCTTGGAAAATAATGTAATGCAGAGTTACATGCCCTCATGCCATCTCTCTGGGAATGCAGCACACACATCCAGTTTCTTGCTGTAAAAATACTTTACTGGTGAGCTGCAATAGAGTTCTGCAATTATTTCAAGCATTTTGAATGGAGAAAGGTACAAAACAGCAATAACTGTGACAGAGATTATGTTGGAACCAGATAGAGCTAGCAGCAGATCACAGTCAAGTTTATGATGTGAATGTGCCCAGTCACGTACAGAGTGCCAAATATTTGTTAGTTGGTTTGGGGACAGATGATCACTTCCTAGTGCATAATTTTTTTCACAGTGTTGATGTTCTCCACTACCAACTACTGCTTAGCAATTTTATCAACTTGTTTCAAATAAAACATATCAACAGTTTCATGGAAATGAGTTATCTCTCATATCTCTCACAGTCATAAACTTCCATGTTCAATATATACGAATCTTGAAAGTGCATATTTTTTTTTTCCTAAAAAATAGGAAGCATTTTCAATGAGAGGTTGCATTCCTTAGTAGCTTCAAACTCTCTGGTTAAAATGTTTGGTAGTTGAAACAGGATGCCCAGAGAGGTTGTGAATCCCCATTCCTGGAGGTGTTCATCGGGTTGGATGGGCAGTCTGATCTAGCGCTTGATCTAGCAGCTGGCAGTTACAGGGGGGGTTGAAACTTGATGATCCTTGAGGTCCCTTCCCACACAAGCCTTTCTATGATTCTATGATTCTATAAATATAGGATAATATGGTTCTAAACTATAACTGATCACCTTTATAAAACATAGCATATTAATTATGAAGAAATAAGTAAAATAAAAAAGCAACAGCAAAACAACCAAGCCATTTGGGAACATAAGAAAAGATAGAAAAAATGTAAAAAAAAAATAAAAATAAAAGGAGTTTAAAAATTAAATTATTTTAGGAGATCTAAAAAGCTTATTCTTTCAATTGCTATAAAGGTATCTTTTGAGATTTTACATTTTTAGTCCTTTTTCATTTAAATAAGTGGGAAAAATATTTAAAGAATTGTGTCTTCTGATTTCTGAACAAATGTCTCAACCATTTCGAATTTACAGGTAGTTGAATATAAGTATTTTTTTTTAATCTGGATTTCCTTTAAATAAGAGTGTTTCTTTTTTACTACTTTTGAGAAAGGAGGTAAACACTTATATTACTATTCAGTGGATCCTCAGTCAATGAAGGTGCCATTTATTGAAAGTGTTTTAAATGTTTAAGTTAAAACGTGTATCTTTTTTTTTTTCCTATGTTTAAGCTGCTGTACCTTAGATTTGCTACTCTACCTCCTATTTCTATAAACATTGCCAGAAGCTACTTCATCCTAGGCATAGCCATCTTCCATAGGTTTATTATTATTATTATTATTA
>JAOWBP010000001.1:133494815-133508157 GCA_028571105.1 Tragopan temminckii | reverse complement strand
TTATTATTATTATTATTATTAAAAATGTGAATAACAGCTCTACCAGATGGGATAGCTAATGGAGAAACATTTCATTCATTCGGCAAGATCAGTTCACAGTACTAGGCAGGTATTTGCTCAGCCTCACTGTAATGCCAATCTATGTCTACACACAACTGGGTAGACAATTTTTTTTTTTTTTCCTAATATTAACAAGGCTAGCAATGGCCTGAGGGTACTATTTTCTCTGTGCAATAAAGGAAAGGTTTACATTGCTTTTCTCCACCTGGAAAGCTACGTTGACCTCCGAGTGTGACTATCTGTATCATTACAATAAAACTGATGATTTTAATTATTTTCTTCTATATTGGGTAATTAATGCTAGAGAAATGCTTTACACTTAAAAGTAAGAGACAGAAGATGAGGAGACTGCATTTGATTCTGTAATATTATTAAATACAAATCCCATATCTTAGTTCTAACACAGCTCTTCCTGTAAATTGGGGGATTTTGATCCTCCAGTTCATAAAATCTTAGAAGTGTTTGGGTTGAAAAGGACCTCAGAGATCATCTAGTTTCAAGCCTGCTGTCATGGGCAGGCTTGTCAGCCACTATACCAGGCTCCCCATACCCAGCCTGGCTTTGGATGCATCCAGGGATGGGGCATCCATGGCCTCCTTGGGCAACCTGTTCCAGTGCGTCACCATTCTCTGAGTGAAAGACTTCCTCCCAGACTAAGGAATTTATTGTATTCCTTTTGTACATATTGTGTGCAGCTGATAACCTTGTGTGTCATTTTCTAGAACCAAGAGAGGAGTGATGATGTTTATGTACTTCAGTCTTTCCTTCTTATTCAACTTAAGTCTGAGAATAGTTTCTATATAGTGTTATAGAGAAATAGTTTGTATTTCCAAGATATAAGGAGTATATTGGCTTTGAAACCAGGACTGTGAATTCTATCAACACTACCACATTTATTCAGTAATTACCTGTGATGACTGAGTGTATTCAGTGACAAATTCATTCTGATTACAACAAGATTATGACCATGGAACTGTATTTTCTTTATCAAAACAAGCTGGAAAAATCAGCCAAACTGCCACGGTTTCATTTATAAGCCTGCAGTATATGAAAAGTTTTTTTTTAATTTACTCTTACTTAAAAAAATAAAGATGCAATGAAACAAGTAAAAGAGTAAAAAGAGTGCTTTCCTTTCGTATATCACTGACAGAAATTTTTGTCACAACTTGTAACAAAAAAAAGTCAGAATCTTTTCTCTTACAAAATGTGAGAAATGCAATTATTTCAATTAGTTTTTAAATTGTGTCAAAATGTAGCCAGGTTTTCCAAAGCCAGTTTGATGATTCAAAATGTGCAGTTCCCTCCAAATCAAATAACATTAAATAAATCATATATTCAGTTACTGTAAAATTTGTTTACCCAATTTTTCTTTTAAAGGATTGCTTAGTGTTCTGTAAAAGTACTATATTTGTAATCATTAGCTGCACTGATGGCAGCTGCTTAGAGAAAATAATGCATATTGAATTCATTGCAGCTTCTTGGACCTGTGTAATTAGCAAGAGCAGGATATTTGTTTACTTGAATTTTAAACAGGTATGTAGACATTACAAAACTAGTATTTCAGTTCAACGTGCATTTTGTGCATTAAATCAAACAGAATCTTATATAAACAGATAGCCTACAGTAAAATAGATCATCAGGATCCACATTTTTAAATAAATCAATTTAAATTAATAAAGTTTTCTTGAAGTTTCTAGTGGAGCACAATAGGTTTGCAGATATCCACAGTGTAAGCTACCTCACATTTTTCACACTGGTGGAAGTTTATTCAGGCAGTGGAATAGTAGCCTGAATTTTGTGATTACCTCAAAGCACATAACAATAATTTGGTTCCTGAAGAGGCTTAAGGAACCACAGAGGAGCTAAATTCATTGTTATATTCAAGTCTTCTAGATACAGTGAATAAAGTAAAATATTATTTTCTTTATGAATTTACTGAAGGTAAATTCATAAACAGATAATATTATCAATTCTCCATGAGCCCTCTTTAGAGCAACATCAGCAGAAAATTACTACAGCAGTTCTCATATAGGAGACTTCTACACTATTAACTTTATTTATTTAAAAGGTGTTACTACATTTATTTACGTACGTACGTACGTACGTATGTACGTATGTATGTATGTATTTATTTTCCACTGACACATTTAAAACTCAGGGCTAAAGACCTGAAAAAGGTTTTGTAATTTAGAAATGTGACTTAGATGAAGTTAGAGAAAACTCTTTTTAAAGCCTTGAGTAAAGAGAATCTGTTTCCTTTACATATTCTTATCCTCTTTATCTGATCAGAAAATGTTCCAGGCACCTGCACCTAAGCATTATGAATATGTCTTAAAGTTGCGTGGACTGAAGGATAGTTTCTTAGCACTTGCTGAAATCCTTGGGAACAATGAAGAGGCACATCAGCTCTCTGGGTTTCAAATCCACAACTGTGTTTTAAAAAACACTAAGAAAGCCAAGAGCACCAGAAGTCTCAAAGGAAGTTTTCATTTAGCTTTCACTTGGTGGCCACCGCAGGATGATGGACTTGACGAGTTGCATGGACATTAGGTTGGCCATGAGCCAGAAGTGTGCCCTTATTTATTGCCTGCTTAAGTAGAGAGGATATGACACTATAGGTGAGATTAGTTGTGTGTGCTTCTTGTTAGGACTAGTTGTAAAGTTATTTTGATGAAGAAGATAGATAGGCTACTTTTCAGGACAAAGTGCAAGATCTTTCGGTCTGAAAAGACAGCAAGAAAGTACTATTTGAGTAAACATGTCATTTGCCACAGAAAAGATAATCCTGATCTTGGAACCTTGCTAATTCACATTGCATTAAATGATCGCTGTCTAAAAGTGAGAAATAATCCTGGGAACAGGTCACTGTCTAGTGATTCCTTCCTCTTAGATAAATATTATACCTGATCAGCTGAAGAGTCTATTATTTTGTCTTCATTCTTGCAAAGGTTTAAGAGTATTTCATTTCTTATAGCATTATGAGAAATCTATGTTGTTAAATAATTGCTTATAAAATGGTAAAACTTTTGAAGTTCCTGTCAGCTCTGTTAGTAGTAGAAATCTCTGTTGTGTTGTTGAATGAAGAGGACAATTCCAAAACATATTTGTTTTATGATCAAGGATCAAAGTCATCGAGTTTTGCCATGCATAGTCAATATCTGACATAAAATTGAATAAAAAAACTGAACAGCAAATGAGATTTTCCCAAAACAAAGAACTAAAACAATCTGAAATATGTTCCTCAAGAACCTCTTATGGAACAAAATGAGAAAAAAAAGATTAAAAAAATATGTAAATCTCTATCTTTGTATCTGCGTATTTTTGGTACACAAATGTGCCCATGTACACATGCAGTAATTTTTGTTGATTTCTAACTAAGGTGTATCACTGTCATTTGTTTTGGCCTAAGGACCACAGCTGAGTGCCTCTTGAAGATAACTTTGTTGTTGTTGTTGTTGAGACAATATAAAATTAAATAATAATAGGATTTTTGTTTGCTATTGAGTGTTTTGCCAGTTTTTTCTGGCACCATCATCTACTGTATTTATGTAAAGTAAATAAAAATGTTTATATTGGATCAGACAAAGGATTCATCTAGCTTTTGAAATTGTTTCTGACATGGATTACTGATATTTAGAAAAATAAAAAATATAAGACAACTGCATATCTTCTGACAATTTGCTATTCAAAGACTTTCTTTGCTGGAGGTTGTTTTAGACTTTTTTTGTTTGCTTGTTTTGTTGTTTTTTGTTGTTCTTTTTTCCCCTTCAGATTACTATAATCACTTTAAAATCTTGCTTAAACTTTTCATATCTACAAATTTTGCGGTAAAATTTCCATTATTTAGCTATGTCTGATGTAAGATGCATTACTTTTTTTCTTTCTTTTGCTTTAAATCTTCTGTCTGAAATTTCAGTTTTTGCCCTCTGCTCTAAATAATAGCTTCTACTTTGCTTTTGCTCAATCATCAATGAAAGTATATGTGTTTAAAGTATCTTTAAATTATTTATTTGTACAGAAATTAATTTAAAACCCTTTATATATTGCCAGGGTGAATTCATTTACATCATCATAGGAGAACTATGGACACTATAATTAAGTCTCACAAAGATTTTATTATCTGTAACACAGGGACATTCGGAAGGCTTCTTTTTCCAAAAGAAGACATCACATGTGGAGAAGATAGGGTTCTAGCTTGCATTGTGATTTTTTCTCATGCCTTCTATTACTGTGGATCATGCACTTGTAGTTCAACCTCACAGACATTTCGTCCAGATATTCAATAAGGTTTCAGTTGAGGATGCTTCAATCTATTGTAGAGCAGTAATAAAGTAAATATGTACACCTGGCAAAATTACTCCAGCTTGTTGTGTTTTGTACTATATACAGTCTGACTAGTTAATGTAGAGAAACAGAAAGATGCAGTTGCAAAAATGTAGATAGTCAATGTCCCTTAGTATCTTGTAAGACATTTCCACCTGGACAACAACTGCCATTCCAGAAGAGTGTGAGTTTCTAGTAGCTCCTCCCCATGAGAATATTTCAGATGTTTTGGAACATCAGAGATTATGTGAATCCACAGGACTGGATTTAGTTTGCTATTTTAGAAAGTTAAATGTAAATACACATCTGTAAAGATGGTGTCTAAACTGCAGTCATAATAACTAAGACTCATGTGACATTGGTCAAGTTAATTTTGTAGCTATTTTCTACGGTGGAGTCATTTCCATCTAGATTAATGGAGATTCTGCATCTATACGTGAGCTTTACTTAAGTACACAAACAGAAATTTTAACACCAGGAGGAAGATAGGTAGTATAAACTTGCTCAAAAGTAAATGTATGTAGATGTTGAATGGTATCAAATTCTGCTATCTTCATTTATTATACATCTCTGGGAGTTTTCCCACTTTTTGTGGACTGTTACAGCTGAAAGATAGCATGCAGAATTCAGACATTTAACTTTTTGGAAAACAACTAAATATTATTAGGTAATGAAAACATTCAGGTGATTATTCAGTTTTGCTGGTAGCAAGGTATATTTGTATTCAAAATGATGCATGTGAAACTAATAGAATGTGTCTTTTTTTTGATATGTTTTTTTTGGGGGGAAAGAATGAAACCATGGCAGGAATTTTTGAAACTTACTGTCCTGTGGAGTGTTCTGAGCTGTCATATTACCATCTTCTAAATTAGTCAGGGGTGTGGATAAGGGACTCTTCTACGCTCACTTGCTATAATATTTCAATCAAATTTTGCAGAAGGCCTAGGAAAACTGTATGTAGTTATTAATCAGGGCTTTGGGTGTTTTTTGGTATATAGTTAGTAAAAGGAAATACCGATGCTGATTTTTTTTTCTTAGGTGTGGATGCAAAAAAGATGGTTGGAGGTGACATTTTAGTGAGTTATTTTAGTGCCAGGTGTAGCTCTTCCATGAATTGTGCTTTCAGTTATTTACTCATATTCTTATACTGACAATTGCCTTAAGAAAACTCTTCAGATGGGGAATTTTCTGATGCTGTATCATTTTTTCTGTCATCATATTTAGGATTGTATCATCAAATAATTTAATACTAATATTCCTAGAAGTGTCTGTTATACATACATGTGTGTATATAAATATATATATATACATATAGTAAGGATCAAACTGCTGCTGCAAGTTCACTTGGTTGATTTGAAGTTCATTATTTTCAATAATTTAAATTAAGGAAGGTATGTCAAACACTGGTTACATAATAAATGTTATTAATATAAATGTTTATAATATGGATCTGTCTCTCTCCAATTTATAGGAGGGAGAGGAGGTTCTTTTTAATATCTGTATACCCGGTGTGAGATTCAGAAACAACTGTTCAAATGTTGGTCTGACCAGTTTATTACAAACCTTAATTAGGGAGATGGGGAAGGGGAGGACGGACACTATTATGAATTAGGGTAATGGGGAAGGGAAGGAGGGTGATAGAAAGGATGGGAAAGAAGAAGCAAGGAGTCTTTGTAGGCAGCAGGAGGGAGATAGTCACCACCATGGATCCAGCATGGTTTGTAGTTCAGTCACTGATCTTCAGTAGTGGTGGGTCATCGGGCATTGTTGTTCCGTTGAGGATGATGGTGACCACGATGATGATGGCCACATTTCAATGGTAGTATCAACTTATTTATAAGTCCAAAGAGGTCGAGTCAGCTCTCTTTGGAGTGACAGCTTCTGGCTCTGGGATCTCAGCAGAAACTCCTTTGTTCCCATCTTCTGGGCCTTGCCAGCAGATAAGAGAGAGCAGAGAGGCGCCAACTTGTATCGTGCTTTCACAGGATACAATGGTATCATCCGCTAGTCTCCCATAGCAAACAGGAGTTATTTGGTCACAGGCTAGATCTTCCATCAGTAGACAGTCCTGAGCACTATCTTCTGAAGGTAAAGAGCTCCAAAGAAATGCTTTCAAATGTAAAATTGTCCACACAGTGATATTGATTACCACACAGCAACACCCATCTCTCATCTCCTAGAGTCTTATCACAAGAAATACCTCAGAAAGCAAGCTTTCAGTCAGAAAGTAAGGAAGGATTCATACAGGATCAAGCTCTTATTACTTGTGCTTTTCTCTACCCAAGCCCACTCTTGTGCTTTTCCATAGCCACATTTCAGATATATGAAATTTTGATTGGATCATTTCCATACAGTGTCAATCTTCTGTGAACTGTTAGCTTGAAGCTAAGTAAGAAGACTGTAATTAAAAATCTCAGTCACAAAATCTGTGTTTACTAGCAGTACCTTTTCATTATTTTAAAGCTGAAATTTTGATTAATGATTATGAAAGTGTTCAAATGTTATCCATACTGTCAGAACAATACCTGGCATGGCAAAACTGAATAGCATTTCTTGAAGTGCTCCTCTGAGCAGACATATACTTTGGTAGAGTGAAGTTTTCCTGTTAAACTTCATTAAAACACAATGGCTTAAATTTAAGTAGGGGATTTATTTTCACTTAGATGAGGATTACTTACTAAAATATTTGTATGGCATTCAAGCTCGGAATGTACATGTCCTGTATAACAGTAAATAATCTAACAAAGCTCATTGACTTTCATACCAACCTGGATGCCTACTCTTGTCATTCTGCTTGTGTATACAGCTAGTTTTGTTAAAAATGCTCACCCTTTTTTATAATTATTATTTCTTTTTTATTTTTACTAAGGAATAAGCTCTTTTTCTAAAGAGAGCTGCTTTGCTTCTTGAATACTGCAAATATTTGCTCTGAATAAAGGGACAAAACAAAGGACATAACAAAAGGAATATGTAGAAAAAATTCTACAGGAAAGAGAGGTGTGAAAAAAAATCTGTATTTTTTTTACCTCAAGTTAGAATATTTCCTGGGGAATACTGTAGTTCGCATTTCACATATATTCTTTTTCTGAATAAATTCCAGTTAACATTTGTTATTTAGTTCAGCCTTTCTGCTATAAAGCATGGAACAAATTCTGTTTTACACAACAAATTGTAATGATTGAAGACCTAAACTGGTGAAATGTTTTGTTTTGGGTTTTTTCTTTTTTCTTTTTAATTCACTGGCCAATCTCATTTTCAATATTGATTTAACTCTGGAAGATAGTAATAAAATGTGAAGATAGAGATATATGATAATTATCCCTGCATAGGTGAAAGACAATTTTTCTTGACTTTTGTGAAATTTTATGCATTCTGTTTTTTTTTCAATCTTGAAATGATAAATGCTTTTGAATGCAGTGCTAAGTTAAACTTGATGCCAGACTCTCACCTAACAATTCTTTCTCTCCCCTCCTCACCGAGACAGGAAGAAAGTAAGGAGAAAAGCTTAGACAAAGCCTTGGTTTAAATAAAGGCAGGGAGATTCCTTACCACTTACATTCATGGGCAAAACAGACTAGAGGAAAATTAATTTCATAGAATCACAGAATTGCAGGAGTTGGAAGGGACATTGAGAGATCAGTGAGTTCAATCCTCCTGCTAAAGCATGTTCCCTACAATAGGTCTCACAGGTAGGCATCCAGAGAGGTCTTGAATATCTCCATAGGAGACTCCACAACCTCTCTGGGCAACCTGCTCCAATGCTCTGTCACCAACATCTTCTGCATCTTTTTACAGAACTTCCTATGTACATGTTCTAGGCAATTGATCCTTGTCCTGTCACTATGCATCACCGAGAAGAGCCTGACCTCATCTATTTGCCTTACACCTCCCGTTAGATATTTAAAAACATCTATCAGATTACCTTCTCAGTCTTCATTTCCCCAGGCTGAACAGACCGAGGTTACTCAGCTGTTCCTCATATGGGAGATGCTTTTACTCCTTTATCATCTTTGTGGCCCTCTACTGGACTCCTTCTAGGAGGGCGTCTTTGTTGAGTATTCTAAATGTGGCCTCACCAGGGCAGAGTAGCAGGGGAGGACCATCTCCTCAATCTGCTGGCTATGCTTTTTTTAATGCACCAAAGGATAGCATTGTCCTTCTTGTCCATAAGGGCACACTTCTAGTTCATGGCCAACATGATGTCCACTGGAATACCCAGGTCCTTCTCCCCAGAGCTCCTCTCCAGGAGGTTATCCCCTAACTTGTACAGCTGCATGCAGTTACTCCTCTCCAGGTGCAATATTCTACATAATAAATTTAATGTATTGCCATTTAAAATAGATGGAGATAGTGAGAAATCTTCTTGTACCCTCATCCATTTTTTCCAACTTTCTTCTTTTCCTTAGCTACCCTTAGGGGGTAGGAGATGAGGAATGGGAGTGATGGGCAGTCCTCAACAGTTCCCTTCTGCTTCTCATTCTTCCTCATACTTTTGTGCCACTCCAATATGGATCAGTCCATAGGCCTACAGTTCCTGTCAGGTGAAACTGCTCCAACATGGGCTTTTTGCAAACCGCAGTTCCTTCTGAAAATATCTGTCTGCCCTGATGGGAGTTCCTCCATGGGCTGCTGGAAGTACCTATTCTACTGTGGTCTTCTCCAGAGGCTGCGAAGGAATATTTTCTGTTCAAGAACTCGAAACACCTCCTCTTCCCTCTTTCCTGATCTTGGTGTCTGAAGGATTGTTCCTCTTACTTTTTTTTTTCCCTCACTACGTGAAGTAATATGTTCTTCCTGAAATAAGTTTTCCCTGAGGTGCCACCATTGTGTCGGGTGGGTCCAGCTATACCGTTTGGTGGGGCTCTTGAAACCAGCTGGAACCATCTGTGCCCTGCACGCATTCAACCCCTACCTTACATCACAGAAGCCACTCCAAATAGCCTCCCTGCTGAGAACACTTCTCCATGAAGACTCAATACATCTGCTAAAAGTCATAGAAATTGCTTAGATCAATAAATGACAGCGGAAATTAGAAACTGTAGGTATTAATTAAGCAGTGCAATTTGAAGATTTCATTCTATCAAATCAAGAGGAGGATATTTTGAAGTGTTTTTAATAGTGCTTAAGAAGCGATTGAAATAATAATTTAGAGAATGAATGATTGTTATAAACATAAGATATAATATCTAAGGTGAAGAACCTTTTCCTAATATCCAATATGAACCTTCTCTGATGCAGCTTCATGCTGTTCCCTTGAGTCCTGTTGTGGTGTAGCCCCATTAGTTGGCTCAGTACCACACAGCCACTCATTCACTCTTCAAGTTGAAAGGGGAAGAGAATTGAAAAGGTGAAAGTGAGAGAACTCACAGATTGAGACTGTCAATGGCTTATGGACTGGTTCGGCTTGGTTCCATGACTAGTGGAGCAGAGGGATCCACAGTTACCAGGCACCAAAGTGAGACTGACAGGCTTGTAATTACCAGTGATCAGGTCCTCTCCAGCTTCATAAAACCACTAACAAATAATTGAGGAGAGGTGTTGTGATACCATCAGTCAACTCTTGAGTATCTTGGGATGAATCTCTTCAGGTCCTATATGTTTATAAGCATCCATTTGGAACAGCAGATCCTGCACAAGTTCAAAGTCAGCAGAGTTTATTGTTTCCACAGTCACTGTCCTTCAACTCAGGGCTCCAGTCATCCAAGAGCCTACCATCTTTATTTTTTTCCTTCTTAAAAAACTTCCTGCACATATTAATAAGATCTACAGCAATTTAATAGCATCTCATGTTATTTCTAAGTCACCAAGTATAATGCAAAATGGATAGACTGCTTCTTAGTGGCAAAGATCTTTTTATGTGGATTTTAGGATACCATTTCCTGAATGATATCATTCATCTTTAGAGCTTTAATCTCTTAGCATTTGGTTTGATTTTGTTCTCTTTCAGCTAAGAAAGACAAATACTTAATCTGCTATTGATTCAGTATTCTGTAAATTTTACCTCTTTTCTTCAGCATTAATCCTATACTTTGGAAAGCTGAAGCTTAATATGTATTTGCTTCTTCGTTGACAGATGCTCTTTTAGAGGATACTAAAGAACAAAACTTACAGCAACATTCCAGTGCTAAGGATTAAAAAACCCAGTGTGATTCTTAGATTAGCTGAGCTATATCTTACACAGTAAATAAAAAATATGGTTTGCGAGGAAAAATCAGACTATTTTGAGAGGCTGATCTATGCTTTAAAACCAGTCATTTTTTTTTCTAAATGTTAGGTCAGCTATAGATATATGTTAACATCTTTTCCAATATCATAAAAAAGATGTTATAGCTGTGGTAGCTACAGATGTATTAAATCTCAAGGATTCCCCCTACAGAAGCAGCTGCATGTCCAGTATCTTCATTTCACAGCGTTCAAAATGGACAGAATATGAAGACCCATAGACTGAAAATGTAACTATTCTACTTCGAATACTTAGGAATTAAAAATCTAAACAATAATTTCACCACGCTGTATAGAGTGTCTGGAATATGGGAAGTTCAGTTATTTAATTACAGCTATCACTAGGCAAATCAGTGTACAGAGGATACATAAGCCTGGAAACCTGAGATAAGTTTTTGTGTTTAATCGTTGCTGTCTGAAGCACTGATGTCTTGAGTGGAAGACTAGTTGAATACTAATTGTCCCATGGTATCTTGAAAGGCAAGCTGACTGATATTTTAGATTTTATTTGGATGTGACTTACCTATATTATCAGACTGATGCACATCAACCCATGCGCACTGGAGAAAACAAATACATAAATAGTTGCTCTAATTCTCAGATACTCACTGCTGTTTTCAGCATAGATTCCAAAGTTTGAACTGGTGCCTAGCCAGAAATTCAGAATTCTTCATGTTGTTTGCATATAGTGAAGCAGATGGCAGGTGTCCTCATTGTTAATTTAGAGGCTTACCTTCAGAGAACTAAATTTCCTAGCTTAAAATATCCCATCTCGATGTTAGCATTTCAAATAAACCTCCCCCTGTGTGCATGACCAAGATTCTGTTGTTACAACTTTTAAATATGTAGTTCGTAAATAAATAGATACACATTTTCGGAAATATACATATATATGCTATTAAGCATTGTGTAATTTTGTTTTTGTTTTTGTTTTTGTAGTTTTATATGAGCATCTACATATGGTATTTGTCGATAAATTTAAATATTTTTGTTAGAAGAATTATTAGCAAAATATATGGCCACATCCAAGATTCGCTAGTTCTGATCTAAATGCAAATGACTTAACCTGATTTTCATTTTATCTAAAAAATACTCTTTTCTGTGCTTCTGTGAATTGGATCTGAGCAGAAATGGATTCCATTTGGTCCAGGTAAGTTATGAATGATAATTTGCACTTCAGAATGGATTAAACCTAGCTTGTTGACTCTAAGAAGAAGAGCATCTGAGCAATGGTGCTAACATAAACCAAAAAGGATAATGACCAAAACTCATGGCAAAAATATATATTTTTTTCATTTGTTTGTTTATATCAGTAATGATGTGTTCATTTGTTGTGGTTTTTTCTTTTTTTTTTTCTTTTCTAAAGAAGCCATCAAAATAGAGACTGTGAAAGGTGAGTCAGATAAAACACTGACACACAGAGTTCAGTGTTCCACACTTGGCATGAACTTGTACATTATCCATATCTTGCTGAGCTGAGGTGGCTTCTGATGTTTTACAGAGAGGTCTTCAATGAGTTGAACATAATCTCTGAAATAAAGCAGAGAAAGTACAAAGTGAAATTTTATATTTTAGGAGCTTCTCATTGGAAAGCTACATGACATGCACAGCAGCAAGAAATCTAATCATACACTTATTTGTGACATAACTATACCTATATCAATGACTTGGATAAATATTAGGGAAATAAAGGCAATCTGAGTGAAAGAATCTCTGACATAAAACCAGCAAAAAACTTCTGAAAATTTAAGTCACACTGCACAAGCAATAAAGTTAATGGACAATTTGCCTCAAATGAAGTTCTGGTCCTGTGTCAAGTCTCTCCCTCTCCCTCATTGCCCTTGGCAATAAAAATACAGTAAGACATAAGCTGCGGATTGAAGATCTACAGCATCCTTGCATAATATTCTAACAAGAAACATGATGAAATCTCTGTAGAATAGCCGTTACCAAATTTCAAGTTCAGTAGGTGTTGAGAACGTTCATTCTGTGTTTAAGACCAAAAGGAACCATTATAATTTACTTCAAGGTTCTACATATAAAACAGGTCATAGTATTTCCCTGCGTGGTTCTCAGAGGTTCTGTAGTAGTTTTATAACAGTTTTTGAATGTATAGTTCAACTGGAATACAATGGTTCATCTACCAACATTAATAAGAGGACTTTACACATACCCTGTGCATACACTCCAAATGCTTACATCAGAATCTTACATTTATAATTCTTAATTACACCTTGATTCTATGTTTTGTTTTAAAAACTATTTGTCATCTGCAAGATACCAACACGGAAAGACACTGCGCGTTTTTACTTCATTAGTCATCTATCAGCACAGTTTATCCCACTAGCACAGGCAAGTAGAATAAACGCAGGAACAGAAGTCCCCAAACAACCATTAGTTTCTATAGGGCATAAATCTCTACAAATGGAAATCAATAAAGTTATGAATTTTATAATTCTTTCCAGTAAAGCAATCTGCTTAAATTGGTAAGGAGCTGTGGAGTGTGAAGATGTTTCTTTTCCAGTTGAGAGGATAAGGAAAGGAAGGGAGACATACACAGAGACATAAAGTACAATTACTGGCTAAGCAGAAAATGGTTTGAGAGCCGCCCTGAGAAGAAGGACTTGGGGTGTCAGTTGATGAAAGCCTCAACATGATCTGGCAACGTGCGCTTGCAGCCCAGAAGGCCAACCATATCCTGGGTTGCATCAAGAGAAGTGTGATCAGCAGGTCAAAG
>JAOWBP010000001.1:133481312-133494715 GCA_028571105.1 Tragopan temminckii | reverse complement strand
GTTTCCCCTTAGCAGAAATGGCAACAGCACAGTGAACAGTCTTCTGGGGAATGTAGTTCTTCTCTTCTGGGACAGGTACCCGGAACTGGAACATTGACACTTTAACTCCCAGTGCACTGCAGAATGTTATGATGTGGAATACCGATAACCAAAAATCATAAAACCATGACAACACTGTACACAGATTAGACATTGATATATAGATGATACAAGTCTTGTGTTGAATACTGAAAGAAATTCATTCCTACAGAAGTCCTATTGAATTTATTTTGTCATTGCTGTATTCTGTGCACATATTTTTGAAAAAAAAAAATCAGATACTTTAATTTGAAATTGCTTGTCTAATCTTTAGTAGATTTTGCCATCACTATTAGACCTCTGGGATTGTGTGGAATGTATGTGGTGAGATTTTGAAAGTTCAGCTATATTTTCAAATGTATTTATAATGATTACTTTCAACTGGAGATTACAGGTCTCAGTGGGCTGTTCCTCTGAAGCAGCTTTTGGGCAGTAATAGACATGATGCAAGAGGCACTGGAGACACTGTGAAGCCTTTAAGGTGCTTTGAGAAGTCACTTTTTTTTTTTTTTTTTTTAACAGATGATTTAATTTGTTTTCTGCTCTTTTAAAGGCTTTCTTCATTCTGAGGTGTTCAAGTTCACTCTTGTGCCAACACTATTTGTCCATTACAAACTGCTTTTGTTTGTTATTTCAATTCTTCTCTGACTTATCTTTCATTTTTATAACATGGTATTTTTTTCTTTTTTTTAAGAGAGTACTGTCCTAGTAAGGCTGAGGCAGCCACGAAATACATGGTCCTGCATTGTTGTAAAAATGCTCCTCTCCCTCTTATGATATAACTTATAAAGAAATAGTATATCTGAAATTAGAAATAAAAAAAAAAAAGAATATTGTGTAATTATGAATTCATTATACCTTATTCCCAGAGTTCTCCTGCACAAATACCGTACGAAACCAGTCCATAAAAAAGGGTAATCAAAGATTGCATTTAATAGAAATATTTTTATTTTGTCTTGCTTTTATGCTCTGAAAATCTGTTCACAACATCCTGAAAGAATAGAGCCCTTTCCTTAAAAGCCATTCCAAGATGCTGTGGGAGAAAGAGTAATTTTGGAGAGCTTTCCTTTTTCTACTGCGGTGCTTTTGCAAGAAAAGGGAACGGCAAACAGAGAGAACCATGGCGTCTGTTTTAGATCTGGTGGAATGGGTGATTTTTCATGGCTGAGGATCATTACAATGCATAATTAAACTGTTTTACCATACTTGCTTGCAGATGATATACCTATATTTATGGAAATTTAAGATTGTGTCATGTATTGGAAGGTACTGGTTTCTTGTGATATTTTTATTTTCTTTATCTTCTAGATCCCATGACAGATAAACTGAACAAAGAAAATATAATTTGATTGACTGTATACAACTTCGGGAATATTTGCCATAGGCTAAGAGTGTCTATTTAAACATGTCTATATAAGTGTATAGATGAAGCTGTATATGAGCTCTTGCAAAACTCTAGGCTGGCTAGTCACAAGCCTTTCTCCAGCTCAGAGGCTGTCTAATTTAATTTGCGAGATGCTGTGACTCATCTAAAGCATCTCACTTCTGCTTCTAGTGAAGACATACCAGTGTTCTTGTAAGGTAATGAAACATAATCTCACTATACAGATGATGATCTGACAGAATAAAAGAATGACTTGTTTGGAGGTCACACAGAAAAACTGTAAGTTAACACAACATTACAACACTTCTTTATTTGACATTGCGATTATACAGTTACAAAATCTAGATTAGTGTCCTGTTAAATTGTTTTTTTCTGCTGTCATGGGAACAGCGCTAAAATGTGTTAGTCAGTTTGACTTTACTTTTAGGAAGGTATAATAATAAAATACTTCATATTTTATATCTTTTAACGTGAATAACAGATGTGATAATAGAAAACGAAGGCAGCAAATGTTCTCCAGCTTTCTGCAGACCTGCTGAGACTTCTCTCAATCTTGATGCTAAGGGATGTAAATGAAATTAGTGTCATGGGCATTTGTGGTAAAGATTATTCAGCAGGTGAAACTGACCAAGTCTAATGAACAACCTACTCAATGTTGTTGTCATTATACAAGAGGAAAATTTTGACTTTTCATTCTGTATTACTATTGTATCCGTAAAGCAGTTGCAAAGCTTTACCTCAGAGTCTATATTTTAAGGAAAGAGGGAAATACTTCAGTATGGAAAATATACATTTATTTATTGACATTTTTCATGATGAAAGGCAAAAATAGGAATAGTATTACTCATTTCACATTTTGAACTTCTGCCAGTTGTTGCTGAAATTTGGTCATCAATGACCTTTATTAGAAGCTGCACAGTGACCACATTTTCAAATCCTCCCCATTTTCAACGCAGTAATGGCTTTCCCATAAAGTAATTACTTTTATGTTCTTCTGCTCTATCAAGGTTACTTCTAAAATAATGGAATTTCCTTTTAAATGTATAGCTGTATAGTAATCTGCTACTTTTCTTTTTCTGCTTGACAAGCTTCAGAAACAATAACAAATGAAAAAAAAAAACCAAAAACAAAACACCTTGACAAAGGACAGCTTTCTCATGAAAACCGCATGCTTAACTTCAAATGGTAAACAGGATAGGGAGAAGACACTGAAGCTATTTTGTGTTGTAATATAAAATATTGATAAAGAAACAAGTGGCAAACCCACTTAAATCCAAACAAATGTGTCTAATACGACTTTGAATAACTCACAGAACTATCAAAAGCATTATATTCTCATTTATATCTACAGTCCAAAATTTGTACATAGTTTTATTTGATCATACAATAAAATGGAAAATAAAAAAAATCATATTATTAAGTTCCCTAAGGAATAGAAAATTAACCTAAAAATAACATTGAAATATTCCAAATCTGTATCAGTTCAAACACCATAGATTATTTTAATGAAAAACAATTAAATTTAATGCTAGGTGAATGAATAAAACTACCTATTTAAAATTTGTACTTCAGTGGCTTGTGAAATACAGTGTTGACCTAGCTTTTTTTCTATTAAGTGTAGCACCACTCGGAAGCACTTGAAAAAAAAAAAAAAAGACTGATTTCAAAGACACTGAAAGGTACTTTCAAATTTTTTTTCACTTCAGTATATATCTTTAATAAAAAAGCCCACAAATCTAAGTTACATTACAATATTCCTTTTATATCTGCTTAATAGAAATTATTTTCAGTTGTATGTGCGCTTCTAAAGAAAACCCATGGTAATTTCTGGACATTTCTACTAAGTATTCTTAATCACCATGGGAAACAGTACATGAAAATATTACATCTCTCTTTTCCTTCTGCTCCTCTCATATGTAAGACAATCTCATACTCAAAGGAACACTGGTGGAGCTAGGAGAGAGTGAGTTTCATTTAACTGGGTGCTCTGAATTTCTCTATAAATCTCTCCACTGATGACCTTGACAACAAAAATGATTTCAATCACACATAGGAAATGACAATTTCTGTCTGACAGTAAGAAGAGCTCAGACTTAAAAATGTAACAAAGAAAAAAATATCTAAGATGGAGTAGATTAATCTCTCTTTGTGTCTACTCATAGGACACTACATTCTGGATGTGCATTACTGAAATAGCTATCACCTGCCTTCCTTGATTTACTCTCCTAGATACATGTCTGATTTCAGAAGCAGAACTTTCCGAATGACCACTATTACTTAGCTTGTCATATTAAAAGGAGCTGTAGTTGGCTCCTGTTCATCTCGCTGGACAAAGCAGTGAACTGCAGCAGCTCAGCTCAGAATCTGGTACGTATCCTATTCAGCTGCCTATCACAGAAAGCTTGCAGCCTTCTTGGAGAGGATCAACATGGACAGGTAAAAGTGATAAATACTTTCACAGCCCTAGTTTCAACTGCTGCGTTATGTTAGTCAAAAGGGGATGTTCCATACTTGTAATAGTTGACAACTCACACTTCAAAGTAGACGTGGTTTAGCCAACAGGCAGCTGAGCATTACACAACTGTTCACTCAGTCTCCTGCAGTGGGATGGGAAAGATAATAGGGAAAAAAAAAAAAAAAAAAAGATAAAACACACTGGTTGAGACAAAGACAGATTAGTGGGATAGAAAATAAGGAATAATAATATATAATACAATAATAATAATAATGATAAAATAAGGAAGGAATACCTTGAAAAGCAAGGAGGCACAGATATGTTAGTTAAGATTATGAAATACAGTGCTCAAATAGAAGGACTTGCAGACTTGTGAAGAAAATTCTGATGAATTGTCCATCTGTTTTGGTTTAATCCAGCAGGCAGAACAGCACAGAGCCATTTTCTTGCTCCCCAACTAGTGTGATGAGGGTCTCATGGGCTGAGATAAAGACAGTTTAATAGGACAGAAAATGAAGGAGTATAATAATAATAATAATAATAATAATAAAGAAATACTAAAAACAAGTGATGCACAGCACAATTTTTCACTATCCATTGACAAGTGCTCAGACAGACCCTGAGCTGAAGGCATCCCCACCAAGACAGCACTTACATTTTATTCTTCTGCATGACATGTACAGTATGGAATATCCCTGTGGCCAGCTTCTGAGTGTACAGCTTCAATATCTATCTCTTGGATAATATTTTTTTGTATGTAGCAGTTTAAAGACCCCTTTGGCGTTCAGTATTTCATTTCTCTAGAGATACTCTACTTTCTGTAATCAAGACAATTCTCTTAACTTTGATCTCTAAAAGAAATGAATTCTTTAACATTTTCACTATACGGATTAATTCTCTAACATTATTTTAATTCTTATTTCTTCTTTCTCTCCAGTGTTTGAGATAATTTTTTTTTCCCAGATGTACTTCTTGCCTAACTTATCAGCTAGAGCAGAGTTTTTGATTCATTCTGTCAAATGAAGGAATCTCTCCAAGCATTTCCTAATGATTATTTATAAGTAGTGCCATATGAACTGTAAACCACTAATGCATGCATGGGTAATTAATGTCCATTTCATATGAAATGTGAAGAGTAAGCATCATTAATTTGCTATGCATCAGAATTTTTAAAAATCAGGATATCTACTTAATCATTTTTTTTTGTTGTGTTTTTTGTTCTTTCTTATGGATAGCACCATCTAAGCTTCTCACCACTGTATTTAGTCCTTCTACAATTTTAGAGAATATGTCATTCTACATACGCTGTGCATATATGGTCATAATATAATAATATTTATATATATATTACACTTTTAACATTGGATTATTCCTCTGTAGTCCTAGTCTGCAAGAAGGAGCACTCCTGCTTTTCCAAGAATCTATTAATATTGAGACTATTTTGATTCAAAAAGAGTCAACTAGATCCCCAAGACAGATGTAGAAAAGGTTAGAGGAAGACCAAAACAAGCAAATAAATAAACAACAACAACAACAAAAAACAACCCCAACACCACTAACAGATGAAAAGAAAATCTATGATTCATGATTCACTTCAACTTTGTGAAAATTAGTAATAATAAATAATAATAAACATTTTTCACAGTTTGGAGGTTATTTTGAAAGACTTTCCAAAAGCTTAGCTGTCTGTAGAGATTTTCTGAGGAAGCTTCTCTCAAAAGACCTACTTTTTATTCATGTTTTAAAATGTATGTCAAAGAATTTGATAGAATGAATATCTACCATCCTTGAGGGATTGGGGAATACAATTTTTTTTAAGAAACATTTTCTATTTTCAAATTATTGTAAAATTTTTACTCTGTTTTATTTTTTCCACCATCTTTCAACCACACAGAACATATTTTAACGTCTGTTGTTAATCCAGACTTCTGCTTTGCTGAAATTGCATAAAGGTCCAAGGCTTCTGCTATTTCCATACCACGCTCAAAAAGAAATTCATTAAAGTCAAGGTAATAAGACTTGAAGTACAAGCATTTCAAATATATGGGTTTCCTACTCAGTTTAGTAGGCAGATAGAAAACAGTGTGGACAAGAGTCCAGAATAATTTGCAGTTTCAGAATGTTCAGAATTGACCTATTTCTGCTCTCCCTTAAGTTATGGAAATAGACCAGTCTTCAGAAAGTGCCTTTGGACTTCAGTCTTGAAAGAAAACAAGTAAATGTACCAGCTTTCTTATTTTGGACAAATATTTGCCATTTAGATTAATTTATCAGCTTGTTTCTCCATTTTAACAACATTGTTCTATAGATTAAGATCCAGAAGTTATTATCATTCAGGGCTTTTTGTGAGCTTCAATCTAATCTCCATGTCTAGCGCTCTCTGATTAAGTCTGTAAAGGGCAAACTGAACTATCATATTTATGCTCACCATACCGATATTCCACTTTATTAATAGAATTACGTAGGAAAAAACATCTGTATCATTGTTTGCCAATGGCATACTGCCCTCCTTTGCAAAAGTAAGATAAAGGGATGTTTAATTTTGGAAAAATCTTATATGATCAGATAAATATTCTCAATATATTGTAAATGATAACAAATGGCTTTCCACTAGATGCCCAGCTATATTTCAATCTCTGAGTTCTACAGTGCTTTAAAAACCATTCAACCTTTTGACTTCTAGTTTATGAAATTTGCTGAGATCTTTCAGCAACTCACAGCCTTGTATTCATATGGTTCATATTTCAAATACTGCATTCCTGGATTTCAGAACATTATAAAGGTACAAAAATAAGACTTACTTGTACACCATTTTGGTATAAAATATGAGAAAGCTATAAGAATCACTTTCCAGTCACTTACAAATAATTTTTTATGAATGTGTGAAAATGTATTTGTAACTCTATAATAAGCAAATAAATATTTAAGTATCGACCTCATAGCTGTTGTTTTATTTATTTGCAAACATGTGTGACTCCATCTTTTTTTTTCTGTTTCTTTTTTTTTTAGATTCTGCTGGACTGTGGAATCCAGTGCCATTGACTGTGCCTGGAATGCAAAGCAGACAGTAATGTAAAAATCCCTATATGAAAGAGAGAATAGGCAAAAGAATATTTAGAATGTTTACCTTTGGCTTCCAAAACATACTGAAGCAAATAGGGGAAGGGCTAAGTGGTCACCTGAAGAATAGAATTCGTGAATAACCTACTGCCGATGACATCCTAAAGGTCATCAATCCGTCATAGTTGTGATATTAAAGAACCCAACATAGCTACACGGAAAGCATTCTCTACTTCACCTCTCCGACTCTAATTCCACATATTTTGCTAGAGTTGTTACTTTTTTTTTTTTTTTTTTTTTTTTTAATCCTTTCAAACTGCTGTTTTAAGAAGCTGTTGAAGAAAATATCCTGGTTTAGATAGACCTTTCATTTGTTCTGCTATGACTCAACTCATGCTCCACCTTCTCTGTCATACTGAGTCACATTTTTAATCTCTTTGAAATGCTGCTTGAGACACATCCAAATGCTAAGCAAAATGTTTATAATGAAGGCATTTTCCTCACATAAATTCAGACTTAAAAATTTTGTTACGCTAGATACAGTCAATCTTTTGTTAGAACTGACAATGGTACTTTTCACTGTCTGAGATATCTGATGAAGGCTGCATTTTTTTTTTTTTTTTTCATGCAAAGCTGTAGACATTCCAGTTGATATTCAGTGACATATTACTCTTAAGTAAATAGAAATCAGATGTCAAAAAACAAGGAAAGGATAAAAAATTACAAAATTCTCAGTTAACTTGTAGTCCGATACTTCCATTTGTTCTGAAGGGCTACAAGTTCCACAAGTTGTTCTCAGTCAGTGGATTCATTTTCAAAATAAACTTTCACTAAGTTGGAATAAACATATCAGAATTCAGCTCTAAATGTTTTGATCATTTTTGAAATAGAAGGGCATTCATTGTTGCAGGGTTATATTGAGTCATACGTTGGAATAAAATGTCAGAGCTGTACATGTGTATTTATAGACATTTTTATCCAGGTTGACAGTGGTTTTCATGTATTCTGTCTTCTTGTAAATTCTTTCTGGTACTATTAATGTAAGTGTCTGGTGTTTATTTATACCTCTTGCCATACATGTTGTCATATGTCTACATTGTTCATGCTCTAAAGAGAAAGGAAATGAATATAAAGAATATAAATCAAATCTGAAACAACAGACAGAGAAACAAAAGTGAGAAAGAATCCTTCACTGTTTCTTATCTTCAAATAATAAGTTTTCATATTGTTTTCTCCCCCTCATTAGCTGAGATTATTGGCACTATTTAGTTGCTAGTGGGTAAGAATTTAGGCTCAAAGACAGAAAGTAAAAACACTTCACCATGACCCAGGAGCCATATCAGTCTGAATAAAGAATGAGATAAATAATGCAAAACACCTAAACTAGGCATTTTTATTAACCACATTTAAATATTCTTTGATCTTGATCTCTGACTCCTGTTCTCAAAACAACATAAGAAATTGACTGGGAGCAAAGCTAAAGCCATCTCCCTGAACAAACACTACTGTCTGTAATCATGGAATACACTGGCAAACATTCTAGTAATGTGAAAACCTGCATGCCTTTTAGTCTCTGAATTGCTATGGGATATGTGACAAGCAGAGTAAACTGTAGCAGTTACTGTTCACATGCTAGATGGAATAAAGAAAAGAAGATACAAATTATTTTGGTAAAAGTCTGGATTTCCTTAAAGTGACTGGTCAGGACTTTATTGCTGTGTTTGACCTTCTTCTATTTTCTCATTAGTAAGTGTTGACAATGGTTCAGTATCTCACGTTTCTTAGTGGTTGGCCCTGTGGTTCTTGCTGTTAGAAGATCTGTGTCATTGATTTGCGTATGGGTTGGCCAATATCTAAATTGCATTTATAACCTCAGGTAACCCTACAGACTTGGGGAGAAGTGGTTGGAAAGCTGCCTGATGGAAAGGGACCTTGGTGAACTGATGGACAGTTGGCTGGATATGAGCCAGCAGTGTGCCTAGATGGCCAAGATGGCCAATGGCATCCTGGCTTGTATCAGGAATGGTGTGGCAAGCAGGACTAGGGAAGTAATCCTGCCCCTGTACTCGGCATTGGTGAGGCCTTGCCTCAAGTAATGTGTTCAGTTTTGGTCACCTCAATACAGAAAGGACATTGAGGTGCTGGAGCAGTCCAAAGAAGGGCAACAAGACTTGTGAAAGTCTTGGAGAATATGCCCTACGAGGAGCGATTGAAGGAACTGGGGCTGTTTAGACTGGGAAAGAGGAGGCTGAGGGGAGACTTCATTACTCTCTTCCAGTATCTGAAAGGTGCTTACAGCGAGAGCGGGGTTGGTCTCTTCTCACTGGTGACAGGTGACAGGATGAGGGGAAATGGCCTCAAGTTGCACCAGGGTAAGTTTAGGCTGGATATCAGGAAACAATTCTTTACAGAAAGGGTTGTAAAGCACTGGAATAGGCTCCTGAGGGGGGTGATTGAGTCACCATCCCTGGCCGTGTTTAAAAACCATTTGGATGTGGTGCTCGGGGACATGATTTAGCAGAAGGTTGTTAGAGTTAGGGTAGTATGATTAGGTTGTGATTGGACTCGATGCTCTTCAAGGGCTTTTCTAACCTGAGTGATTCTATGATTCTATGATTCCATGTTCTCTTTTTTTATGGAGGATATATTTTGATTATATATATATTTTTTGTTTGCTTTCTTGATGAACTGGAGAATCTAGATGTAATGCCATTTTACAATATCTGGAGGATTCTTTTCAACTAGAATGAGATCTATAGAGGAGCAAGTTTTTTATCTATCCTTATCCAAACACATTTTTTCGAATTTTTTTTTCTGTTGAAGTGTGTTGTATCAAAAATGGCTGTTACAAAAGGCTGAAGTAAAAGAAGCTGCCATTATATAAGAATTTAGATTCCTGCATGGTTAAATACCTAATTAGGAGTTGAGAAACAAGGATACAAAAATGACCAGCCTCCAAAATGGAAGATTTTTCCCAGTCTTATTCAATTGATTTATAAATGATCTGGAAAACGGAATACATTATAAAGTGAAGAAAATTAACAACACAAAACTATTCAAGATATATGCAGCTTTATCAGCTATGAAATGTCTCTTGAGCATCTGCAATACTTAATGACTGGATAATTAAATGGTAGATACTGATAACTACAAAATAATGAATATATGGTTAAAATTAATTATTAACTGTATACATTCAAAGCTGACTATATACATTCAAAGCTGAGATGCAAATTAGCTTTTACAGTTCCTGAAAGAGATTTTGCTGTTATGATGAATAGTTCTTTGAAAATTCTAGCTCTGTGCTCTCTGGTGCTTAGAAAGACATGCTAAGAATTGTTATAAAAAAAAAAAATTAAAGAACACGAGAGAAAACAATAGTATACCAGTACGTAAACTCATGATCATGAGTCTATACATGTAACAGTGAGAGTTCATTAAGGCTTACTCTTCTCTTACTCTTCAAGGTATAGGAAACTTGAAAAGTTACTTTGGCAAGGATTATCAGAATATTTAGAAAATTTCTTCATGACAAGTAATTAAAAGGGAGAAGAGTGTAGTAGGAGTCTGAAGTAGACTAAATAGGATTTAATGATTTGTAAAATTGTGAATTGTCTGAAAATAGTGAATAGCACAAGAACTGGGGGCAATTATTATTTCATCAAAAGAAATTAAATAACATTTTCTGAACAGAGATCAGGAAATACTTTTTCATATAATCAGTAATTACTGCATGGATGTCATTGTCACAAGATGCGGATGCCAAAACCTTTAATGAGTTTCAAAAGAAGTATTGGAAAAATTAATGGAAGAAAGGGTTATTAAACACATAGAAACAAAGATTCATTCACCTCAGGATATCCCCTATCATTTGTAGATCCATACTGTTAACAGATTTGATAAACAAAACAAAACAAAAAAATTAACAATCTATATTTGTTCCATTCTTCTGCTTTTTATTTTCTCAGATCTGCTCAGACTCAGATCTGCTGAGTCGCCATTGTGACAGCAAATAATAGACTACAGGTATATTTGATTGAACTGTTGTGTATGTTCCCACATTATATGGTCTTATAAGTACTCTCAGTTCTTTCTGACATTTCCTATTTGAAACATCTGCTTTTTGGTGAGTCAGTGTATCTGAAGTAGTCTATCTATAGTCATTTTCTTCCTCAATCAAAAGATATTGCACAATGGCAGGTAAAGGCTTTGTAAGGTATGCAGTGTTTTCAGGAAGAAATGAATGTATCTCTTCTTGGCTTAACAAACAGCATTTTATTTCTTATCTCTTGTACAACCTTCCTCCTCTGACATGATTTTGCAACAGTTTGGGGTAAATTTTCTCAAGTTTAGAAATAGAACTAATTTTCCATGTTATTTTCTTGATTTCTCTAAATTAAAACCAAACATTATTATGTCCTTCTGAAATAGTAAAACATGTCCATAAAGAATGACATGAAGAGCCAACTCACTCTGTGAGTTTATGTGAATTGTTTTATAGGAACTAAGGACTAAGAAGGACCACTTGGATCTTGGAGTTTAATTCACTTAAGTCGTCACAGAGAAAGGTTATGTACATCATGGGGAGTCACAATATCATAGAATCACAGGGGTTGGAAGGGACCTAAAGAGATTATCAAGTCCCACCTCCCTGCTATAGCAGATTCACTACAATAGGTCACAGAGGTAGGTGTCCATAGTGGTATTCAATTCTACAACCTCTCTGGGCAGTCTGTTCCAGAGCTTCTCACCCTTACCGTAAAGAAGTTCTTCTGCATGTTAGCATGGAACTTCCTATGTTCTAATTTTAGGCCACTGCTCCTTGTCATGTCACTACATATCATGAAGTAGAGCCTGGCCTCATATATTTGCCTCCCAACTCCCTTTAGATATTTATAAACATTGATAGATCCCCTCTCTGTCTTTTCCCCAGGCTGAACAGACCATGTTATTCAGCTTTTCCTCTTATGGGAGGTGCTCCAGGCCCTTTATCATCTTTGTGGCCCTCCACTGGACTCCTTCTAGGAGATCCCTGTCTTTTTTGAACTGGGGAGCCCAGAACTGAACACAATGTTCTAAACGTGGTCTTACCAGGGCAGAGTAGAGGGGGAAGATCACCTCTCTTGATCTGTTGGCTGCACTCTTTTTGTTGCACCCCAGGTTACCATTATCCTTCTTGCCCACAAGGGTACACTGCTGGCTCATTGCAAACCTGTTGTCCACCTGGACCCCCAGGTCCTTGTGTGCAGAGCTCATCTCCAGCAGGTCATCCCATAAACCTGCAGTTATGGGTTATTCCTCCTCAGGTACAAGACTCTATGCTTACTCTTGTTAAACCTCATCAGATTCACCTCTTCTCAACTCCCCAGTCTGTCCAGGTCTTGTTGAACAGTAGCATAACCTTCTGGTGTGCCATCCACTCCTTCCAGCTTTGCATCATCAGCAAACTTGTTAAGTGTGGACTCTATTCCTTCATCTACATTGCTGATTAAGATATTGAACAAGACTAGACCCATCATCAACCCCTGGGGAACACCACTAAATACAGGCCTTTAACCAGACTGTGCCACTGATGACCACACTCTGAGCTCTGCCAGTCAGCCAGTTGTCAATCCACCTCACCGTCAACTTGTCCATCCCACAGTTTCTAAGCTTTGTAACAGGGATGTTGTGGGAGACAGTATCAAAAGTCTTGGTGAATTCAACATCCACTGCTTCCCCTCCATCTACCCAGCTAGTGATGACATCACAGAAGGCTATCAGGTTGGTCAAACATGATTTTTCTTAGGTGAATCCATGCTGACTACTCCTGATGACCTTCTTCTCTTCCAATTGCTTGGAGATGGCATCCAGAACAAGTTGTTCCATTACCTTTCCAGGAACAGAGGTGAGGTTGACTGATCTGTAGTTTCCTAGATCCTCCTTCTTGCCCTTTCTAAAGACTCAGTGATATTGGCTACTCTCCAGTCCTTAGGCACCTCTCCCATTTACCGAGACCTTTCATAGGTGATAGAAGATTTTTCAGCAATCACTTCTGCCAGTCATTTCATTCACACGTGGGTACATCCCATTGGGGCCCATGGATCTGTGTGTGCTGATTTTGGCTAGGCACTCTGACCAGATCCTCCTCAAACAGTGAAGTGTCTTCCTTTCTCCAGACACTCTCTCTTACCTCCAGGGTCTGGAATTCCTGAAGGCTAGTCATAGTGTTAAAGACTGAAGCAAAGAAAGAATTTAGAATTTCTGCCTTCTCAGTGTCCCCTGTTACCAAGGCACTCACCTGATTTAGAAGGGGACTCACATCTTCTCTCGTCTTCCTTTTACTGTTGACATACTTAAAAGAACCTTTTCTTTATCAATGACATCGATGACGGGATTGAGTGCACCCTCAGCAAGTTTGCTGACGACACCAAGCTGAGTGGTGTG
>JAOWBP010000001.1:133453060-133466419 GCA_028571105.1 Tragopan temminckii | reverse complement strand
CCAACCTAAACTTACCCTGGTGCAACTTGAGGCCATTTCTCCTCATCCTGTCACCTGTCACCAGTGAGAAGAGACCACCCCGCTCTCACTGTAAGCACCTTTCAGATATTGGAAGAGAGTAATAAAGTCTCCCCTCAGCCTCCTCTTCCCCAGTCTAAACAGCCCCAGTTCCTTCAGTTGCTCCTCGTAGGGCATATTCTCCAAGACTTTCATAAGCCTTGACTATAGTAAAAGTATAGTTAAAGTATACCTCTTACTCATGTGCATTTCATTTTTTATGTCCTCAGAGCATTTATAATGAGGATGGACAATAATGGTCCATTTGATTTTTGCATAGAAAATGATCATAGAGTCATCAAGGTTGGAAAAGACCTAAAAGATTATCCAGTCCAACTGTGCACTTACCATCAATATTTCCCCACTAAACTATGTCCTTCAGTACATAATCTAAACATTTCTTGAACACCTTCAAGGACAGTGACTCAACCACCTCCCTGGGCAGCCAGTTCTAGTACCTGACCACTCTTTCAGAGAAGAAATTTTTCCTAATACCCAAACTGAACCTCCCCTGGCACAGCTTGAGGCCATTCACTTTATTTCTCTTGCTAGTTACCTGGGAGAAGTGGCTGATCCCCATCTCTCCACAATCTCCTTTCAGGTAGTTGAAGAGAGCTACAAGATCTCCCTTGCATCTCCTCTAGACTAAACAATCCCCATTCCCTCAGCTTCTCCTTATAAGAATTGTGTTCCAGACATCTCACCAGCTTTGTTGCTCCTCTCTGAACATGATCCAGGACCTCAATGTCTTTCTTTGTAGTGAGGGCCCCAAAAATGAACACAGTACTCGAGGTGTGGCCTCCCCAGTGCTGAGTACAGAAAGATGATCACTTCACTGCTTCTGCTGGCAACATTATTTCTGATGCAAGCCAGAATGTTGTTGGCCTTCTTGGTCACCTGGGCACACTACTGGCTCATCTTCAGCTGAGCATCGACCAACAACTCCAGGTCTATTTCTTCCACACAGTCTTCCACTGTTATGATAGTTCAATATGAACAAATATGCACTTACACACTTTAAAACTGGGTTTACATTAGTGAGATACGAGACTATTCAGTTCCTGAAAGGAGAGTAGCAAATCTTCTGAGGATGTGAGTTCCTAAGTACATACAGCTAAAGGTGCTGAATTGTTTTCCTTACAAAAACACAGTGATAACCATTCTTGAGGGGCTTAATATATTAATTATGTTGAACAGTTAGGACTGAAACTTTTAGCTTTCCTGCATGCTTGCTTGCTTTACTGCATTTTCAGATGTTCATATATTTACAATTTAGATGCATAAGCTCATGCATGATATTTCTGAAAACTCAATTCAAATTCAAAGAAAAGCCAGTTAAAGATGAGCATTCTTGTGTTTTTAATTCAGCTGAAGTTAGCCTGGTAAATAAGAATAAATAAAAGGGAACAACAAGACAACTGTATGACATTTGCTTTTGTCTTATGATTTATAAGAGTGAAAAACAAAACAATATAAAACTCAAAACATGTAGAGGACTTTTAGATAGATATGAAAGGGAGATATTTGAAGACATTTGAATAGAAAACATCTACAGAACCTACCCTATACTAACACAGCGTTTTATTAAAACCTTCTTCTTACTCTTGAAATAAAATGTTTATTCTGTTTATAAATATGAAAATAAAGCTTATATTATCATTTTGTATTTTAAGAAAGTGAGCACCAAAGCATGTCTGGTATTTGTGTATTGTTGGGGAAAAAAAAAATCTCATTTCATTAACAGCATTCTCAATTCCTGGGGAAACATTATGTCACAGTATCAGCTCTTATTTTGTCTGAGAAGATACAAATGTTTCTAATAAGATCTTTTTGTCCTTAGTTAGCAAAAACGAATGCATCTAACATAATAATATTACAGAAAATCACCACAGAAAGAGATCCTGTTATCATAATGAAACAGACACTTCAGAGATACTCTACTCAAAGCCCTTATTTCCATGTACAACTCTGACCTGCTGAGAATGAGAATCAGTTTTTAATATATTTTGTGCTAGCACTTTGCGTTAGGAAATGCAGATGCTCTGTGACAAGCTCTCGTACTTATAGGTTAAGAAAGGGGACTGCTAGCACAGCTGATTATACATAGTAAATCCAGTAGACACAGAATAATTCCTCATATTATTTCTGACTGCTTCTATTTGTTTCCCACATGTAATCTTTGAGAAGGATCTTACTTATACTTGTTCTGTTTTGCTCTTTTCTATTTCAGACATTCTGAAATGTAGTTCTGCTTTGTACCCAGATTGCCAGTCAGATGCTTTATAAACACATTCTTCATAAAACAGAGCCGTAGGCAGAGAAAGACCAACTTCTACCACAGAACAATCTTGAGAATGCAATTTTAATGGGATTACAGTAGGTATAATGAAAATGAGGTTGAATTTAATGTGTCTATAAATCCTGAAATATAAAGAGACAAACACCTCTGAGGAAGATCTACAACATAAGGATTTCAGAGGTTCTCTCTCTCTTTCTCTCTTATTTATTTATTTATTTATTTATTAGCACCAGAAGCTGCTGATCTTGGAGGAAAGAGCAGTAGAATTGGTTTTGAGTTCTCATTTCCATAAATAAGACTTTATGTGACCTATGTCAAATCACTTCACTTTAACACAGTCTTTATGTGATTGGTCAATCTTTGTCACCTGCTTCTATATAAACCATGAAGTAAACTGAGTGTGAGCTGGAGCAGTATCTAATTAGCCATCTACTTTAGCTTTCTTTTCTCCTAATTATTTATTTTTATTTTTTTTCTGTCTCTCTCCCTGTCCATGGTTGTTTAAAGACAAGCTTTGAAAGTGCCTGTAGCACCAACTGAAGACCAAGAACCTCCAGTCTAGTATTTGATGCATGGTGGTGCTGCCTCAGTCTAGGAGAATTTTGACATTTGAGACTCTGATTTAAATATGATAGCTCAGTCCCGAAAAGAAGAATGGAAAATGTCCTTACCAACAGGTGCTTTTAACATTCCCCCTGGACACACAGAGAACTCTGAAAGATGAAATTTCTCATTTTGTCTGAGTGTGTTCTAACAAACATTTTATCATATAAATTGAGGGTACACTTTATTGAATTCTATGGGAGTGTCTTGCACTGAATAATTTGGTAAGAAAAAAGAAAAAAAAAAGTATAAAGATAACGTTTTAAACAGTGAAGGCCAAGCAGATGGAACTCCACTGCTTATAAAAATGTGTTTGAAAGACAAATCATGTGAACATTTTAAGCACCTACACTGAGAGGAAATGACTTTCTCCTCAGCTCTTTGGCAGCTCTGACGCAGCTCTGAGACAACAGTTTCTCTCCATGAATTATAGTGCTAAAGGAAGTGCCTAACATCGCAGTCTGTACCTCAATTCATGACCTAGATTTATGTTCTTCCACTGAAACATAGAAGTTAAATCTTTGCTTGAGTAAATTGTAAAGTTTGTGCAGTGGTAAAAATCCACTGCTTAGCAAGGACCCGAAATGCCTGAAAGAAAACAAAAAAAAGGGTACCTCAGCTCTTCACTCACAGCAGAGGTCATGGATGCCTCTGTTAAAATCAACATAGTTAGCAGGTACGAATTTATTTAGGCTTCAGAACTTAACAGTTAGATACAATAAGTCTTTTTCTTTTTTAGTCTCCTTATAATCTATGTTTTAAGTTCCTTCTGTAGTCTGTCAAGCTCTGCTCAGCAAAGCCTACAGGTTGATATACTCAATATGTATAGTAGTGGTATAAACACACCAATCTATAATTTTCTTACATTGTTTTAGGTGTTAACTTTACACACTTGGCATTTATCTACCACACCAAAAAGGCACAAGTGTTCCTGATAGTTCTGTGCAGAAATTTAGATGGCCAAGTGCTATCTGGAAAGATGGCACTTGACATTAATTTTCAGAATAACTAAATTTTGAGTTGAATATCTACTTTACAGCAAGTTGAAGCACCTTCAAGTTCTGCTGACAGTGTTGATGAGACTTTCACAGATAATAATGGAAGCTTAAGCTCCCATTTCACAGGTTGATAGCTGCCTGTAGATATTTCCCTGTAGTTGTGTAAACATGGAGCTGAATCTCGTCAAAAACTCACTTCAACACATGCAAGGGCTGAGCGCACCCTTTCTAAAATATCCAGAGCATCCACACTGGGCTTGCAGTCATGACAGACCATTGGTGGAAAAGCTGCACTCTTCCAGACTGACAGCTGGAGGCCAGATGGAACACCTTAAGGCATCTCAAGTGCCACAAGATGCTGACACACAGGTAGTAGAATCAAGCTGTCACTGTCTTTGCTCCTGTTCTGCACAAAGTGTTCTTACCTTGCTGACTTGCTCTTAAGATTAACATTTAGCTAAAACTCAGAAAATGGAAAATAAGACAAAATAGAAGGACAGAACACCGAATTTTCCTTGTGAGGGCTGCAGGAAGGAGAACAAAATCTAACTACATGCCTAGGATGCAAGAGATCTCCATTTGAACACAGTTTACATGCTCTATATAATGTATTTGACTTAAATACTTACTGCTTACTAGCAGCATTAGCTAGCAACAAGAAAAACTGCAGCTCTAACACTAACCATATATTTGTTTTCCCAAGCTGTGGAATGAATGACTGAATGCATCATAAATGATTCACTATTTCTTCATTCAAAATGTTTTCTAAGCGTCTGTCCAAAGTATGCTCTCTCCAGAAATATTTAGGAGTTGATATTTGGCATTTAAAATTCATTTCTGATGAAACTAGAATGAAAATAGAGCTGAAAACACTGAAAGATTAGCATACAGCATGTTAGACGATGTACACAGCCTATCAATCTCTGCTGGTAAGAATTAAAGTGTTTTTCTTGTCTGCAATGTGAAAAACAGAGCTCTTCATATTTGTTTGTGAACCAAAAATTTTTAATCTCTCTATATCAGAATGCAGATGGCAGTCTTATCTTCTTATCTGCTGCTTCACTTTCGTACAGAGACTGAAAAGGAAATAATAAAACTGAATGCATAAGTATTTTTACACATACTTTAACTAATAAAACTGTAAATTATGTCACATTGCAAATTGTTTCATAGCTCTGAATTACCTGTTAAGAACTAATAAGGCAGTGACCTTCAAATAGTTCCTTGAGGATATTTCCCACGCTATTAGTATAGAATATAAAGGTAATTCCTGCAACATTTTTCTGCCTCAGTAACTATTACTCATATTAAAAAAGAAATAAATAAATAATTAAAAAAAAGTAGGACTGTACTATGTGGGAAATTGTAGGGTTAAATACCTTTATTTCAATTTAAAATTTTACTAGATGTCTTTAAAATCAAATTATTTTGGTAAGGAAGATGGATGTGTTTATCTCCTCAAACCTCAGCTCTTTAGGAGAGTTCTCTAAATTAAAGTTTTGTATTACAGCTAGCTGATACTTCACAATTAATAATTTTGCTTTGCTTTTCACTGTATTTTACTTGAGTGAGAAGGGATGTACATGGAAATCAATGGCTGCAAGTAGCTGGTGACAAATGCAGTACAGGAAAGGTAGCAGTCAGCTTTTTGCATGTCTCTGATAATACAATTGCACAGTGAAAGGAAACACTCTGTACGTTCATCTGCTGATTTCTTTGTGGCAGAGATGCTATTTATCTCTACTCATGACAAACCACAAGATAATTTTGTGATGCAGGTCACTGCTCCCTCACAGTTCATTACTTTCAATCAGGGGAGAAATTCTCATGGATTATTCTCTTCATGCTTTTGAGTATTTTAATGAAACCTTCCCCAAATAGCAGCTGGGATAGAAAAATTACAATGAAATCCCAGCCAGCAACCATGGATCTGCCATTACCTTCCTGGAGGCCAATTTTTGCTCTAATACTGTAGCCTCTCATCAGACACTCCATTAAGATCATGACAGATTTTATATTGTTCTCAATGGACTCTAGTGCAGTTTTGTTTGAACCTGGGTACTGAAAAAATAGACTTAAAAGGCCATAAGATAAATTGTTTTCTGAGTTTTGACATGGGAAAAAGCAAAGTGCCTTAATTCCCTTTTCCACATTTTCAGGTCTCATCCTTTATTGATATTCAGCCAGGTGTTAGGTTAATTTTGAATCAAACAGTAACTTCAAAAAGTAATGGGAATCCTAGATCTTTCAAATGAAAAAAAGCAACAGAAAATGGGAAGACTGAGCTGATTTTATCTGTCCACTTCTACTGGGCTCTCTGCCCATTTTCTTTTTTACTTTTTAAATATATATTTTAATTCGTTAATTCTAATGAACTTGCATGGCACGTTCAGGAGGCTTTGGCAATATAAGGTTTAGGACAATCTCATTTTTTCATTAAAATGAACTAAGAGCACCCACTTGCTGCAAGATTGTTCAATGGATATTATAAATGAATGAGACATTTATTTTTGTGCCAGCTCAGCTACCAGTGTTGACAAGATCTGCATCTATTTTGGCAAGTGCACTGCCACAATGTGGTAATAAAATAGGCCTTTTATACTTGAGTCTAATTTACTTTAGCTATACTCATTTATTTATTTATTTACTTGTGTGAAAGGAAATTCTGAAAGGGATACTTTGGAAACAGCAAGGTCACAGAAATGTCTGCTGTATAGCTGTTATCAAGCATTTTTCCACTGAGAAGGAATAGGTACATTTACTGGAGGAAAAAAAAAAAACAAAAAACCTAGGTGCTATGAATTTAAGATGTCTGATTTTTGAGCATTGTTAGGCTTCAAATGGCATACTTACTGCATGCTGCTGCCAGCTGTCTGGTTTTGTGTTTTCTTCTTTTTTTTTTTTTTTTTTAAACTATGCATATTTTACCACAACCTTTAGTGGCATTTCCTACCTAAAGGCTGCTCACGGAAAGAGAGAAATATACTCTCACTCTATTAAGTATTATCCTGGTTATAAGCATTTTTACAAGTAGTGGTGCTAGTATGGCTGCAGGTGTGATTTCAAACTGGTTTTCTTTAAATGAGTGGAAAACTATGGGAGAAAAATGCTCTGCAAGCAGTACTTTGGTTTTTACAGGCTCATACCATTACATTTTATTACTCGTTAATAACATGCCTGAATGAAACAAACCAAAGAAAAGCGACAAGAAGAGCAGCACATTTAAACTCGATGAGTTTAATTAAAGAGGTGTATGTCTGTTTTTGTGAAATTGGAATGAAGATATCTGCCTAGTGTCATAGGAACACATGTTGCAGGATCAGGTTTTACTGTATTTCATAACACGTTTTTTTTCCTGTTTGTATCATCTTGAGAAGATATTGGACTTCTAATTCAAATAATAAAAGAACAACAAAAAGAATCCTGTTCTCCTTTTATCATTTGCATAGTCTCCTCAACGAAGAAAAAAATGCAGAAGGTCCAGTTTCCCTCACACAGAGTATATGTAATACAGAAGCTAGGTCCAAAAAATTAATTCAATTTTTCTTCAGAAATAATCAGTTCCTCTCTGTGAGAAATGAATTTCAGGAATATGTAGCATTCTCATACTTTCATAATATTAAAATAAATGAAAAAAGTGATTATCCACAAACCTTTGACAGCTTGAATTATTTTTTTCATGAAACACAGCTATCAAACTGTGCAAAAACAGAAAATATTCTAAATTGAAAAAAGAATATATATTTCTAATAGGTAGAATGGTGAAGTCTGAGCATTATCTTAACACACTTACATAGACTAAATAGAATCACCATTGATAAGAAGGTTTCATTAGGACCAAGGTGAAGCAATGTGGCATTCGCAGTAAGAAAGCAAAAAAAAAACTACGTCCAATTGCATTCTGTACCATTAAGGCAAGTATCAGCTGCTGCCCAACTTACATCAGCTGAAATAAAATTGTTTGTTAGCAGTACCAAAAAGCATGGCACAAATCCTCAATGAATCAAAGTGTACTAATTCTGGGAAATAAAATGAGCTATAACATATAGCCAGCAGCTAAGCATCTGTGAAATATGTATTTCTTGTAGCAAAAATAGTGTTAAGCATTACAAGACAGAGAGAGAAAATAAATTATTAAGAAAATATATAGCTTTAATTTGCAGACATATAAACACTTTTGGTACATTACAGACATATGATGCCAGAAATCAAAATAGTCAGTTTTAAGCATAACACTAATTTATCTTGTTCACACAGAAATCTGATGTAATCATCATACAAAAGATAGTTTTCAGCTCTTAAAACTAAGTGAAAGTGAGACATCACTGATAAACCTGCTGCTTTGCTGCAGAGGCTACAGCAAAGAATAAATTACTGAGAAAATATGCCACCAGTCTGACAAGTCAGATTTTGGATCTAATCCAAAATCAAAGCCAATGAAAAGGAGCCAGGAATGGTAGCCAAAAGTCAGAAATAAGATCTTTCACATGAAATACCAATCCAGAAAGGAGCAACAGTCAGTACAAACTAAGTCCTATAATTCTCTAGAATATGAAGAGATTTTTTGTTTTTGTCTGGCAGATCAGATTCAGAAATATCACATGAAAAATCTATTGCACAACCAAACTGATGGAGTACTACCGACATTGCTCAAAGTACAAAAAGTGTTACTTCTGTGATAATGAAAAATCAGCCATTCCCTTGCTTCCCTGCATCTGGCATGTTTATGAAGATGAGCATGGGCTATTGTCTTTATTTCCTGTAGGAAACATTAAATATAATTTTTCATAGAAATGACCAGCATACTGCTGGAACAAATGATAATGTGGGTGAAATCTGGAGCAAATGAAAGATGGAATGTCACAGCAGTTCCGATTCTCATTACAGTATCTTGCATTCTTTCTCAACAGGAATTGCACTTCTTGTTAATGCCTTTTCTATCCTACTGTGTAAGCTTTACTTGTGAGGTAATAAACATTCTGTTTTTTTTTTTATGTTTATTCATTTTTTATTATTATTATTATTTTTAATAGTGCATTTTAATATTCTTATTCTTTTATTTATCCATACATCGGGTCAGACATTTCTCTTTTCGTGTATATAACTGTCTGTACACCGATGTGTATTTTATGCTAAAACCGATATATTTAAAATATTCTCTGTTTATCTCATGGACTGTTCCCTGCTCTGGAGCATCTGATGCCCTCTTGTGGTTAAAAAGATTTTTTTAACCTTAAAGAATTCTTACCTTCTCCTTTTTTTTTTTTTTTTTTTTTTTTTTAATTATTATTATTATTTTTTTATGGTCACTGATTAATGAAAGCTGCAAATGATGTCTATGCTTTTATAGACATGGTGCTAGCTGTTAGTACTAAGATTTCATAAAAAAGCTGTACATTGAACTTGAGTTTAAAAAACTGTAAACAGCTATCTACAATTATATGAAGTTATAAATTAGCGGTCCTTCACTGCAACCTGTCAATATAGCCCACAGCTAGCTGTTTCGGAGTTGTCCAAGGTTTCTCAGATATTGATTTGGATTATCCACAAGGAAACATCAAATGTTAGAAATCTCCACTGGTTTCTTCTCCAACATGTGCAAGTTAATTCTTCCATTTAATGGGATTTGTACTTCCAAGTTTTCATCTGCTCCGTGGTGCTTTTTCCCTTTTCTTAGACAGATGTAAATGCCCATCCCAGTTACTAAAGTGATTGAACACAAGCTTATTATTGACAGAGCTACTAAAGTAGGCATGCAGGATGCTGACTCCATTTTTTTATGTGTAGGTTCTACGGATATTTGTGGCTGCTTCTCTTCTATATTGATATCAGGCTCCTTTCTTAACAAACTTTCAATGTAGCTCTCATTGCTAACAGTGTCATTGACAAAAAGATTCACCATGACAGTGGAATGGAGTGGTTCTGGATAGCCGTGATCACTAACTTTTACAAGCAGGCGATACAGACCATAGTCATTTTGCATGAGTGACTCTTCCAAGGTGATATTACCAGTTTTAGGGTCAATCCTAAACGATTCTGGTCGGGGGCCTCTTCTTCCTATGATGCTGTATGCTATGACTGCATTCATGCCAGTGTCTTTATCAACAGCATAGACCTCAGTGATGGGAGAGCCAGGAAGGGTAGAAGGAAGAACCAACAAATAAGACGTATTAGACTGAGGAAACAAGACCAAAGGGGGGTTGTCATTTATGTCTAGAAGAAGGATTGTTATTTTTGCAGTAGATGACAAGGCAGGGTCACCACCATCAACTGCTTCAATCCACAGAACATAGGAGCTTTGCTGCTCCCTATCGAGAGAGACTTTAGCTCTCAAAACTCCTTTTCCAGTATCTATAACAAAAATATCACTTCCATTCAGAACTGAAAGAGCAACCCATCCATTTTGTCCTGCATCAGCATCTGTTACACTGATAACTCCAATTTCACCAAAACCTGGAAAGTTTTCTGGCACGAAAAAGCTGAAATCCTTATTGATAAATCTTGGACTATTATCATTTTTATCCAGTACAGTGATGGTGACAGTTGCTATTGATTCTCTTGGAGGGAATCCAGAATCTACTGCTTTCACAGTATATCTGTATTTCTCTTTTTCTTCTCTATCCAATTGAGTGGCAACTGTAAGAACTCCTGTGGTTTTATCTAAAGAAAAATAGGAAGGAGCATCAGGCCCTAAAAAATAGGACACTTCCCCTCTTTCTCCACTGTCAGCATCTGTAGCATGCAGTTTAGTCAAGAAAGCATTGGGAACATTATTTTCCTCAATCGATAATTCTATCAGCTGTTGAGAGAAAACTGGTGAGTTGTCATTGTCATCCAAAACTTGTATTTTTATTACTTTGTTTACATTAAATCCTTCAGAGTTCCATGCAACCACAGAGATTTCATATAGCTGCTGTGTCTCATAGTCTAAAGGTTTTGTGGTCTCTAACAGGTATTCATTGTTGTATGGCTTGTATGGTGAAAGCCTGAAAGGTCCATCACCATCCAAATAGCAATTGACTTTATATTTTTCATCAGGGTCTTTGATGGTAAAAAATGCTATTGGTGTGTTGATGGGCTCCAGTTCCTTTAAGTATACCACTCCTTCCACTTCATTAGCTATGAAACGAGGGACAACTTCAGGTGGCCTCATCATGACTTTGATGATGGTCACTAGCACTGTGGTAACAGCAGGGATACAACCAGGACCATTGCCCAGTATGATCAGCCTGTGAAGCCTTGGAGTGTTCCCATCAACCTTACTGGATAGTGTGATCACTCCTGTACTTTCGTCCAGATGGAACAAGTCTCTGGATGGCTGAGGGACCTTCTGGCTGTAGGAATAGGTGATTTGTGCATTGGATCCAAGGTCCAGGTCTACTGCATGGACAGTGGCCACGTGTGTTCCCAGGCTGGAATTCCCATAAAGAGTGATGTTGAGCTGTGAGTCACTGAACTGGGGGCAGTTGTCATTGATGTCACTGATGCCAATAGTAAGGGTAGCACTACCCACAAGTGGAGGAGTGCCCCCATCCTCAGCAACAATGACTGTGACATACTCCTCTCGTGTTTCCCTGTCCAGAGCCCCCATGACAATCAGGTAGGGGGTTCGCTCTCCACTTTCGTTCTCCTCCACATCCAGAGTGAACACACCATAGTTATCTCGCAGACGGTAGGTCTGGACACCATTGGTGCCCACGTCAGGGTCGACGGCAGGGTGCTCGATAGCCAGGCGGGTGTTCACAGGTGCATTCTCAGGCACCGAGAGGCGGATGTGGGGCACAGGGAAATGGGGAGCATTGTCATTGACATCGCGGATAGCAATTTTGACCTTCACCAGGCGGAAGTACTCCTGTGGCAGTACCAGCACATCCAGCAGAAGCAGACATGAGTCAGGTGAGGATGAGGAGGAGGATAAGGATACAGTATCTGCTTCTCCAGGGACAGTGGCCCCACCACTCTCCATGCACAGAGCCTCCCGGTCAATCTCCAAAGCTGAAGTGTGTAGCTCTCCAGAGCGGTTGTCCAGATGCACATACTGTCCTCCCAAGCCACGAGAAGCGAGGGTGAAGGAGAGGGGAGGCTGGGGAGCTGCAGGGCGCTGCTCCCCAGTCGTGGGCAGCCGCAGGTCATGGGCTAGGCTGCCAATGAGCACGCCGGCAGGCAGCCCCTCATTGAGGCTGTAGAAGAGTTCGGTGGCACGGCTGTAACTGGCAAAGCAGTTGAAAGGTCCAACGAAGAGCAGGAACAGGAACAAGTGCTGGGGAGAGAGAAGCACAGGAGTGTGGGGGGAGAGTGGTGTTAGAGAAGGAGGAGAGGCGAGATGCAGCCACCCCTGCCCACCATCTCCCCTACAGCCACTGTGAGCTGGGAGTGCAGCATCTGCAACCAGAAGCCATTATCTCTCCCCCCTCTTTTTCCCCCTTTCCCCTCCCCCACCCCAGTACAGCAGCTACTCCCAGGGCATCGCCATCTGTACCCTCTAGGCAACACCAGCTGCACTCCCCACGGCACATATTCCTTGCCAGGGATGACCCAAGGGCATCAATACCCCCACCCTGCAGCGCTTGTACTCCCGACGAGCCATCGGAAGGAGCCCTCTTCTCGCCCTCCCCATCCTGCTGAGCTTCTCCCCTTTCCCACCAGCAGCACTCGCCCTTCCACCCCGAGTAGACCCTCAAACACTTTCTTGCCAACTCCCTTTTCCACAGCAGGAACGTGAAACAAGTCCGTCGCTCCCCTCCACCCCATCCAGCGGCCCAAAGCTTCGCTCTTGCCGCATGCCCGGGCTCCCTGCAGCCCAAGCCCAACCACGGCCCACGGCCCCCCCAAGCTCCAAGCTCCGCCGGGTACCAGCTCACATCGCGACCCGTGCAGCGGAGCCGCGGAGCGGCAGCGCGCTGGAAGTTGCCGGCGCTGGCTGGCAAGCACGTCCTCAGCCCTCCGCGAAGGGAAAAGGACTCCCGAAGTAACTTCGGGTGTCGTCGCCTCCATGGGGGACTTTTCCTCCTTCCCCCGCTTTTTTTTATTATTATTATTATTATTTTTATTTTTCACCGCCCTTTCCCATCTTCGCAGTTACACGCTACAACGCGCGTCGGCAGCAACAACAAAACTTTTAACGGTAGCTCTGATCTGTGGAGATCAGAGACGAGAGCGAAAATAAAATAAAAAATGAGCATAAATAAAATACCCCCCAAAACCTATATTCATATGCGCCCCTAATAGATATCCCAAATTTGCTGCTGCGTGCCAAGTCGGGCTCGGGAGGCAGGACGCGGCGCCTCCCCTCCCTCCGTCCCAGCCCTCACCTGCAGGCTGCCGCGGGCGCTGGGGCTGCTGCGACCTCCCGGGGTCCCCATGCCCGGCCGCCGGCTGCGCCCGAGCCGCCCGCCCGCTCCG
>JAOWBP010000001.1:133425378-133435878 GCA_028571105.1 Tragopan temminckii | reverse complement strand
TCCCTGTCTTTCTTGTACTGGGGACTCCAGACCTGGACACAGTACTCCAGATGGGGCCTCACAAGAGCAGAGTAGAGCAGGACAATCACCTCCCTGTCCCTGCTGGGCACCCCTCTTTTGATGGAGCCCAGGATACCATTTGCTTTTCGAGCTGCAAGAGCATGCTGATGGCTCATGTTAAGCTTTTCATCCACCAGGACCTCCTTGTCCTTGCAAAAGTTCAGGTAAATGACATCAGTTGCTCTTCCTTTATCCATTAATGCTGTACTCTCATCATAGAAGAATGGCTAACAATATTTTCAAAAAGATCTCATTGATACATTGATAAATACATCCTATGCAAAATAACTATAATAGTATTTATTATTAGTTGGTATTATGTGCATTCTTATTCTCTTATACCTCTTATTCTTTCCAAAACGTCAATGAACAATCAGCTGTAATTTGAGATATTTGAGTAGATTCAGAAGTATGACCCTTGGGAACTGAAGCCTAATTACAGTTCAGTTCAGTCTGGTCTTCTAATTGCTTAAGTTACTTTTGAAAATTAAATGTCTAAGACATTAATGTCCAGATGCTTACAATTCTATAAGCTCTTAAATCTCTCTAAGTTACAGTTAAGAGAAAAGATACAGTTCAGGATGTTTTATAAGGCATTTTTGGACAATGTTACCTTGGACATATTAGTATGTAGGTTGGTGGCTGTACAGTTTTACAATACTTGACTCAGAAAGAGAAGTTTTATTACTTATTGCTGCATTTTGTGGACATGCAGTCTACATGAAAATGTATCCTTGAGCTATCATGAAGCAGTGAAGTGAAAGGTAGATTCTACATGTCTTTTCATTATTAATAATATTTTGAAAAAAAAAAAAAAAAAGTTTGCTTCAGGCCTATAATCTGTGTGGGAAACTATTATGTCTTGAAGATTTAGAAAAAAAAATTGATGAGGAACACTTTTGTATTTAACCATACAGGTAAAGAGTTAACTGGGGCCATCTGTTTCTTCAGGACAGAGTTCAGTCATCGTGTGATTCATCTAGTAGGAACATTTCTCTGTTAGCTTTCATGAAGCAACTTAAATGTAGTATAAGAAACAGGAAATAAGCCCTATTTCATTTTTGTTTCAGCTGTTTCAAAATATTCAAAAGCTAATGCAGTCACATTAATATTTGGAAGAGGAAAATGTGGCAAGGAATGGAACAGAGAACACATGGGATTTGTCTTGTAAGTTGTTTGGAAAAGATGGTTAATTCTACATGACTTTCAGCATCATTGTTTCATGAAAAGATTGTTAATTCTTCATTACTTTCAACATTATTATTCTATTCACTGATGCAAAGGAAGGAGATTGTTCTTTGTTTTTAAATAAGAAGACATATTGCTGTTCTATTTAAATATCTTCATATGGTAAATAACATAGTAGAAACAGGTATAAGGAAATGTACCTTAATTTCACAAATGCACAGTCATATGTACAGATGTACCTGTGATACCTTATTTGATTGTTGGTGAAGTAAAAAAAAAACATTCCTGTAACCAGCAAAGCTGACAAAAACAATATCAAAGAATATTTGTGTTGTCTTCCATAGGGATTTCTGAGCCCAATTGCCATTGCTTTTGTGACTTTGGAATTGTTGATAAAGATAATACATAGATGTATATATAAGTTTCTAAGTACATTTTTACGTTTATGCAATCAGGATTTTGATAACTATCTCTTTCTGTATAGTGTTTCTCCCTATTAGTAAGTTTCATGTTATTAAGAGTTAAATTGCTATTAAAATATTTTATGTAAGTTGAGGAATTACTGTCATTTTAAGTTTTCTCAAACAGACTTGTTTTTTCCTCAAGTGAGAGCAGTCAAGTTGTCAAAGGACAAATATTCTGCTTAGAAATACAGTGTACTTTTCTATACTGCAGGCGGTAACAATCAGTAGCTGAGAAAAATTGCACATTTTAAGGTAAATGGTATACAGTAATTCTAATAGAAGTTTCTGACGAAGACAAGAGGACTGTGTGTGTCTTCATATCTTGTACTTCTCATATGGGCTTTAATCCAAAACTTTAATATATTGTATAGAGTGAAACTGGAGTGATTCACATCAACAGCAGAACTTCCGCACGTGACATCTCAACATGTTTTAGGAGACAAAAGATAACTGAAATATTTGGATCTCATGTATCTGTGACAAAGAAAAAACCTGAGGTAATTAGTTTTATAACTTGAGATCTCGTTCTTCCACGTGGGAGAATTCAGATAGATTTCATAAGGACTTTCCTAAAAATACAAAGGGTTTTTTTTTCATCCAATTAAATATGAGATCTATTTAAAAACATATTTATTAAAAATAAAGGAGATATACAAGTTTAGGAAGTTAATCCCAGGGAGTACAGAATAAATAATTTATGAATTAATTTATGAGATACTTAAAAGGAAATGTTTCCAGTGGTTTGAAAGACTTGATTGAGGCTATCTTGAGATGCCTACCAAGCTTTCTTGTCTTAAACACACAAAGCTTTCTTTACGGTGAGGGTGACAGAGCACTGGAACAGGCTCCCAGGGAGGTTGTGGAGTCTCCTTCTCTGCCTGGATGCCCACTTGTGCGATCTGGTGTAGAGAACCTGCTTTGGCAGGGGGGTTGGACTTGATAATCTCTGAAGGTCCCTTCGAACCCCTACAATTCTGTGAGTCTGTGATTCTTTGATTCTGTGATTCTGTGGAAGCAAAATAAAAGTTAGTGGTGGAGACAATTATTACTGGTGACAGTAAACATCCCACCTGTTTTTCACTCATCCTGCAAATCAAATTTGGAGTTCACTTGTAAGAAGAAGAAGAAAAAAAGGAAATATTTGATTCTGAATTTATTTCGCACATTTCACATTAAACAAACTCCTTTTTAAGCAAAATATTGTCTGAATTGACTAAATTTTAATTATTTTTTTTCCCCAAGAGGAGAAAATATGTATCATAGTGTTATTTGAGCATGTTATTGTTTATAAGGATGTTCCTGTGATTTTCTCATCTTTGAAACATTTCTGCAGATAAAAGGAGAAAATATATTCATTAAGAAAAAGTTATATATAAAATTTTGCTTTGAATATCAAGCATGATCCCTGCTTACTCCCCTCCCCCCCTTTTTTTAATGTTTTTTTTTAATGGTTTTTTTTTTTTTCCCAATAGAGTGGTTGACAGAAGAAATATAAATAAGGAAATAGAGACAAGAACAAGAGAATGGAATTTTTCCAGGACCTATGGTGATCTGACACCTTGTGTGCAAGTATAATTATTCGTGAAAACATGGGACTGCAGGAGACCTGAGAGACTGTTGATTCCAGTTGCCTGGTTACTCCAGCCAACTACATCCTATACTTATCATAAGCAACTGATCTTTCACATTAGGCTTCTATTTTTTTGATCACCAATCTTTCAGAGTTTAGTGTACAAGTATAAATGACATATAAGTATGTGTTTAGCCTTATGAAATTGTTATCTATTGCTTAATATTTCCTTCTTTGTTAGGTTTCCCTCTAGAGCTGTTTGCATGAGGCACAGATATTTCCTTTCAGCATTTGTTTTTGCTAGCTAAACACACTTTTCTTTGTTTTTAAATGAATGCACAGTGATATGCAAGATATTTCAGTGGAAACGTTTTCTCATTGCAGTACCCTAACCAATACTTTTAATTTATGAAAATGTCTCCCTTTCCTCCAGATCAAATTTTAGCAAATTAAAACAAAATTAATCATATCCATATGATCTAATACGAAATTCCACTGTAACTGTCTGTTTCAGGCCTCAAGGAGAAGGCATCATGCTGTAGGCATGTGCCCTTGGCCAATGCTACTATCATTGCACTGCCTCTCTAGAATACATACTGGTAGACTGTGTTTCTTGCTCTGACAGAATCTTCAGATTTCTTCTGACTGATGATTTCCTTGGAGCTAGCTCCTTACTTCCCCAAAAGATTTAATTTATTTACTTATTTACATGATGTAGTTTGGTAGTTCTTTACTCTGATTTAGATTATTTGAATCTGCTTTTAATCTTCTTTCTTCCTCACGACTACAATGCCTGTTGCAATTATAGAAAATTAAACTGAACAAGCACAATCTGAAGACATTTAACCAGCTTATTCTAATGAAAACAGTCTTAAAAATTGTATGAGACAGTTCACTGTGCTTACTTACATGATGATACTGAGACTGAATTTGACTTGGTGTTCTGTGTGGAAGCAGCAACACGACTAGAACACTTATGTAATAATTTGCCACATATGGTATTTATGATGAGGAAAGCTATTTCACTCTTATGTTGAGATGGGAATGCTGGTTCCTAGACAATAGTGAGATCCATTCATCTAGTCTGGAGATCATTTAAGCATAAATCATGAACTGAAACGATGGTACAAAATGGATAGATACAAGTGAAACATCCTATGCTTAGTAACTAATAAAATGCAACAAATAGAAATTTGGAAAAGCAGGCAGAAATGCAATCTTTTTTTGTTGAAGCAAAGAATGCTTCTAAGATGTATTATTATTATTGTTATTATTTTCAGGAAAAAATTATCATTGTAATCAGTAGAACATTTCTTAAGTTGTGTATTAGAACTTAAGTTGTAATCTTAGAACTTTCCTAAGCTGTGCACTTCTTAGTTTATTTTTATTGGATGCTTAGTGCAGCACAGCCATGATGTGTGGCCTATTGCTTCTGTATCAACATCTAAACTTTTTTTCTATTATAACATGCTTTCTGTATTCTTCATTCTTTCACTGTCTTTTCTTGTTAAGGAAAAGTGCAAAAAAAATTATGTGTAAGGCGCAAATGCAATCTAAGTATTATTAAACTCCCTTTAAGACTGTTTGTGGAATATGTATATTTCAGTGAAAAAAAGATTATCAACTTTTTCACTGCTGTTAGGAATGAAATATTAAAAATAGACATTTATTTCACGCGAGCTATAGGATATCTTAATAGAGACAAGATTTTCAAAGATATTTTGAAATTTTATTATAGTTTGCAGAGAATTCTCTCCCACATATACCAGTGGACCTGTAAAACATGGTAGAAAAACTCATTAACTGGTGACATGCTTCGGCTGTTCTAGCATATCTGACTACAAATATACGTATATAAACATCTGCCCTTGAAATAGAAAAGTAGTCTTTTCTATTTCAAACGATGTATACAATTTTCAACATAAGATTTATTAATGAATCAAAACAATCAGTTGTATATGTGCACAGCCATACCTTACTGTCTGATTTTGTGTTTGGTTAAGGACAGAGGTGGATGTGATCCTGACCACAATGCATTGGGCATTGCGTTTTCCTTGATCTGTACAATATACATATGTGCATTCTCTTCTACTGATCATAATAAACTACATCTATAACTATGTATAACTACATAAATAATTTTTTTAATCCATTTTATTATCTTTGTGAAATAATAGGAAAGAGGTGAGATTGTTGATTTCAAATCCAATGAAGTAGAAAGTAGTATTTTAATAATGAACTAGTTGCTTGATGTAACTGACAGATAACCTTGAAATTTAAAATATCTCAGGCAGAGATATCTCATATTCAGGCTCCAATAACGTAGAAAGATGTGGAGGTATATAACAAAGCTTGTGCTAATGTTGAACATTTGAGAAACTTTCTGACATTGCACATTAACGGTGAAGAAAAGAAAGGTATCATAAAATGGTATTTTCTGCCTAAAATGTAGTGTTAGAAGACAACAATAGAAATATAAAAAGAAAAAATAAACATAAATAAATAAATAAATAAATATATAAAAGATAATGGAAATGTATTACAAATAAAAAAGAACAATACAAATGTAGCAAAATATTTAGATGTTTATTAAAAAAAGGAGAATCTCATACACAAACCATCCATCAAATAAGTACTATAAAAGTCAATGTAATAAAAATCCAGTGCGTGTGTTTAATAATAATTTTTTTAAAGAAAATATAGAAATTATTTAAGTAAAGCTTCTTTTTTTTTTTTTAATCCTCAAATCTTAATTTTGTCATTTATAGGATGATTGAACACTTTTCTTTTAAAAGCTATAAAAAGCTTAACATTGCCATCGCTACCAACTATGAAGACAGCATAGTTAAAAGGTCGTAGAGTTTGTAGATTAACAGAACTGCATTGCATTGCATCTTGTGTCAGGATAGAACTACTTTAAAATGCGTGACCTACATGGATCACTTACCATTGCAGTAAGATAATTGTCAATATCCCTTAAGAGGAATTTTATGTCATCACAGTCACTGTAATTCAATTGGTTTACATTTTTTCTTTGAAACTGAAGATAAAGATAGCATTGAATTAGCTGTCACAATCAAATGTTTGTGAAATGATAAAAGCACATGTTTTTAATTGCAAATAATGAATAGTGATTAGCATAAAGCAAAAAGCTTCAGTGTGAAGCATTACAGACTCATTGAATAGTCACAGTGAGGTCATCAGAGTTTCAACAAAGTGGTCATCTTGTAGCAAGACTGAAAAATAAACTTAATTATTCTTTGTGATATTTTTGAAATGATTTTTTTTAGCCTTCATTAATATCAAGAGAACAAGTCAAACCCAAATATTACTTGGTATGTGTCGTAATGTTAGAAAATAGAAACTTGATAGGGGACAAATTTAACATGTGCAATTTTTCAGAACTACTTGCAGTGTGAATATTTAACATCCGTGCAATTACTTTTCTATAAAAAGGCATACTGGAGCATTTTAAATTATAATATTTAATGTTTTCTTTCTTCTCTATTTGGTTATCAATGAACTAACTGAGCCTTTCCATTACTGAGGCACTTATATTTGGTTTCTTCAGATATAAATTGCTTGATATACTAAACATAGTATGAACAAATGCATTATTTGCCAAAGAAAGATAAAAATAAAAACAACACAAAACAGAGCTTTCTATTATATCTGTACCATCTGTTCCAGCTGCTTATAGGAAGATTTTATATTTTAACTATGGTGACAAGATCAAATATAAGTCCATGTCTCTTTTTCTTGTTAATTCTTACTGAAGTCTGATCATTTTATTTTTATATTTATATGGGATTTTTTTTTTAGTTACCTTTACTAAAATTAATGAGACTTAAGAAAAGTTTTTTAATTGTAATGCAATGATCAAAGAAAAAAAAAAAAAAAAGTAAAAACACGCATTACCAGGTTTGACAGCTATCTGCAGTAGGGTGAATGACAAGCACTGACAACAGCACAGTTCCTCCTTTGAGGAGTGAATGGAAAGAGTAAGAGTATCCATTAAATAAGTAAATAAACAAATAAGTAAATAAAGGAAAGAAAGAAGAAGATAATGTTAATTAGATCATGCAGTTAGCTAGCTATAGCACAACACAATATATGAATGGACTGTCCCCTAAGATAAATTGTTATTAAAAAAATTGCAGAGAAATGAAGTTCTTTCCAGATGACTGATAAAATCAACTAAAAACTCTAGTTCTTTTACAGGGTGTTGTAACTGTTCATTTTTCTCTTAATGCTTTTGTGGAGAAATGTTACAGACTTTTATGAGATCAATATAAAATAATCCCAGTATTCTTGTACAGCAATGAGAAATGATAATGAAATTACAGTGTACAACTATAAGAAGCAATACTGAAAGACTTTTGTGAGAGAAACTTCACCTGTTCTCACATAGATTTCTCAAGAAAAAATTGCTCAAATATATTTGCTGTTCAGAATGATGTTCAGTTAATGTAAATAACTGCTGGCCTGGTTCTTGTTCATAATACATCAACTGTAGCTGTTTAATGTAAAGAAGTACTTCTACTTTTATGAGCTGGAAATGTCACATGATATATTCATTTACCTAAGCAGCTCAACATAATTCATAGAAGCTTCCTGCCTGGTGATAACATTCACATCCATGTGGGCATCTTGATGAATCAAGTAAAGGTCTCCTTTGGGCATAGTTTTCTGAAAACTCATACTTCACTGCTCATAGCAAATGAAGCCAAAATTGAGAAATAAGGAGTAAACAGTCAATCAATCAAATAAATAAATGTATAAGAAAAATTTGCATTAAATAGTTTATCTTGTCACCAGTCCCAATCTGCATTATAACGTTAGCAGCTAGAAACAGATTTTACCGTATAGAAAAGAAGTATTTATCATAATTTTCATGATTTAGACTCAACATCCATCAGGGTCACAAAATTCAAGATTAGTATTCTCACTTATCTTCCCAGTAAGAATTATTGAAAGCATAAAAATCACAGTATACCTGAAAACTTGGCAGGGTAATTCAAAAGGTACATGAAGATTGCATCTAGTTGGATTTACAAATAAAACTTCAGTCTTTGTCTAGAGGAGATAAAAGAGAAACATCAACAGAAAAGACCAGCAACCTATAAACTATGTGAGAGAAGGAGAAAATCTTTCAGGAGTTCTAGATCTTTTCCATTAATTCCTGTGGCCCATTGTTATAGGTTTTAAGCACTTTCAGCATTTTATGTTTGATTTACTGACCATGTTATTGACATTTTTTCAACGACGTTTTCTGTACTGCCCCTTATTTTCAAAATCACACAACAAATGTTTTGTGTTAATGTTATTTACAAACCTCTAAATGATTTGTTATTTACACTGCATATTCATAATTTACCTCCACACAGCTATTGAAATTCTGAGCAAGGAAGAAAGTGTTCTATTGTCATGTGTGGCAAATGTACTACTTTTTTTTTTTTTTTTTTTTTTTTAAAGTGGTATTAATTTTTCCTAATCATATAAACAATCAGCATTTTGTTGACTTTTGAAAACAAAAGGAAACAACAACATGTGTCCATGTAAGTACATAACACATCCAAATGCACATGCATGTATCTACATGCGTTTGGAGAAGGTTAACTTTGAGGAAACATAAAAGAAAAACATTCAAGGAAATTTTAGTTAACAGCAAAATGGAATGCAAACTCTAAAATGATCATGAACTTACACTTCATTAATGGAAATTTTTCTTAATTATTTAAAGAATAATTATTAAACCACCTCAAGACATCTGAGAGTTGCTGTTGTATATTCAGATGAAGAATTTTTTCTAAGTGACCAATATTTGCTATTATACAGGATCTAATACTTTATGGATGTAATTGATCTTTAAAACACCATTATTCAGTGAGAGAATTTGAGATCTTATTTCAGTTTCCAGACTGGTTACTTGGATGTTGAAGGCACCCAATGTAGATGAGTACAGTAAAATTATTTTCTAAAATGGAATTCTGCATTAGGTCAGGTGAATCCCATTCCAGATTTCTGGACATGATTTCTTTCTCGCTATACTTCCTGTTCAGATTCTCAGTATCATTTCTCTAGGTCTTGGAAAAGGATTAAGGGTTTCATGTTCAAGTAAACCATCTAAATTTAAATCTTATCTGTCCATCTGATCTGATCTTCGTAGTCATTGGTACTGCTATGGTGAATTATATCAATGGGTATTTCTTCATGAATTATTCTGTCCATCAATGGCCCAATTGAAAAACAATGTTAACATAATGAATTGCATTATTTCTCACCTACTGTAAACTCCAGAAATTTGGACAAACTTTTGTGGATGCCTGATACGGAGTACTTTGATGTTGCCTATAAAATCTGGAGGGGAAAATGAATTTGAATGGTGTCTTTTCTGCTTTATTGTATTATTAATGTCAGACTGTACGGTTAACACATACAGGAATGGATCAAAGCTACTAGGAATAGCTAATCAAATGGAATTTATTCTATACATTGTTATGTATTGAAGTATATATAAATGAAAAAAAAAAAATAATAAAAAGAAACTCTACAATTCCAGATAGTGAGGAAAAGCAATTAAATGCTCAAAGAAAAAATAGGTCTGCTAGTACTATTCAAATAGATATAGAAAGTTTCTAAGGAACAGCTAAGCTGTTTCTGACTTTATTCTTTGAAAAAAATGCTCCTGTGAGTTTGGAAAAATTATATAACAATTATGGGAACAAGATTGCCATTTACGTCATGCACAACAAATTCTTATTTCATAGGTATGGCTTAGAAAGTAATTCTAATTTCAACTGAAAATAAGCATACTTATATTAAGCAAGTTATTGAATCACGGATATTTGCAATTTAATGCCAAATCTTACCTGCATTATAGAATGATGTGAACCTCTTCTACACACTCATGAATGTTCAAATAATAAATATCTGAAGTTATTTTTTTTCTGGTGAATGTCTCAAAAAGATTAGGGCAAGTACATGATTATATGAGCCAGGTGGATCAAAGAATTCCGAGAGAGCGCTAGTCCAGGGGCAGTTTTCTGACTGTCAGTCCATTTTCAGTGGAATGTGGTCTTTTTAAGAGGGCTCTGATGAGAAAGTGGTGCCTCCTATATTATTATGTTGGCTCACAACATCGCAGAATCACAGAATCACTGAATCACAGAATGGCCAGGGTTGGAAGGGATCTCAAGGATCATCAAGCTCCAACCC
>JAOWBP010000001.1:133409408-133424219 GCA_028571105.1 Tragopan temminckii | reverse complement strand
TCATTCCTCATGTGATCAAGCATGTTATCCAGGAGGATCTGTTCCATGATCTTCCCAGGCACAGAGGTGAGACTCACTGGCCTGCAGTTCCCTGGGTCCTTCTTGCTCCCTTTCTTGTAAATGGGAGAGACAGGACCCTTCCTCCAGTCATCTGGGACCTCACCTGACAGCCATGACTTATCAAGTATGATGGAGAGGCATCAGAGGTAAATGGTGGTGGTGGGGCAGTATGGGTTGAACCTTCTCACCAATATTCCATTGCATTTTGTTGCCATGTGACAGATGGTTTCAGGGGAGCAGTCTGACAAAATTTTGTCTGACATGGAAGTGCATATGAACCAAAGGCATGTCAGTGAATTCCTTCAAGCAGAAAAAAAAATGCACCCATTGACATTCATAGATGCCTGTTGGAGACCAAACGATGGTTGTTATCAGAGTGAGGTGGTGGATGTTGTGCCTCAGCAGTGATGACTGCAACAGTGTGTCAGCTCTGCTGGTGCAGATTTTTATGAGCAAACATGCAGGCTCATTGCTGGTGAAAACACATAACTAATAGTGGTGACTATGTTGAAAAACAGTGTTCTGTAGGTGAGAATTTTCTTTATCAATTAGTGTTATTTTGCTCTTCATATCTATTGGAAATAAATAGCAGGTATTACTTTTCGAGTAACCTACATGTAATTACTGTAACAAGGGAAAATAAGTAGTGAGTAGTATTTATTTTGAAAGATTTGAAAGATTTTCAGTAACTAGTAAAATGAAAAATATTTGTCTTTCTTAAAACAGCTTTCTCTTTTTAGGAAAAGAAAAATAATTAATCCCACTTCTACTTTTCTGCTAAGGGGAAAAAAATAAGCTGTGGTATGATGTGGGATATATGTGTGAGGTTAAGTCTTACTGCTGCTATATTTTTCTACTTAATACAGATATACAGGTTACTGGAATTCTCTTATCAACGATTGTAGTTTGCACATCATCATCTAACCTGTCAAGATTAATACAAGAAACATTTACAACTATGTTGAAGTTTAAGCTTCACATTAAGTATCCACATTATAAATTTTGGAAATAAAGGAGAATTCACTTACTCATCTTTTTGTATTTTCTTACAAAATTATCTAAAAGCATTTGTCCAATTGAAACAGTTTTCTGGAGGCAATTAATAGAATGCAGTAGATGTATCCAGAGATTAAAACATTCCAAGCATTTTAGGAAGATGCTGGGAAACAGAAATAGTAGCTTGCTGGGAGGTGTCAATATCATTTCTCCTTTTACTATGGAGGCAGCATACAGTGACTGTAGGATTAATCAAATAATATCTAAATTGCTAAAATTTGAGCAAGACAATTGCTATTCTGCATGGCTGCATATAAATGTAAGATTTTGAGTGATACATGTAGGTTTTTTTTGCTCAAATAGTCTATTTTAATATAGTCATTTTAGTTCTTGATGTTTGAAGTAAAGCATTAATATTTTCCTGTTCAAATGTTATACATCTGTCTTCACTGCAGTATCTTAATTGTATTTTGACCCTGGCATTTAATTGTTTCCATTTGTTTCATTTTAGAGAATATATTAACTCATCTGGAAGTGAGGGCTTTATTGCATTGATTGAATTAATAAAGAGAGAGTGACTGATTATCAATCATTACTATTTATTAAACTACTTGAAGATATAAAGTCTTCTTGATGCTTTCCTGTTACCAAAGATAAACTTCAGTTCTAACTCTTGTATTAGGCTACAGAAGGGAGAATGCATGATCAGAAAGGATGACTTGAAGACTTTCTAATTTTTTTCATGTGAAAAATTGCTGATAGGTTATTTGATTAAACTGATTAAATTTTTATGGATAGTATAATGATATACACTGTAGAGGAAGGTCCTACAGGAGAATTTTAATTAGGGATGGAGATATGCTCATAGACCATTGCCATAAAAGACATTTCTATAGGAAATTCTGTAAGAATCACAGTAATAGCTATGAGAATGGACAAATAAGGAAACAAACTCTGGGACTGGCAGAGACAACAGGTCTCTGGTGCAGGCAGACACACATCTCCAGGGTCACCCCAGCACACTCACATTTCTGGGTATTCAAGCACCAAAACCACCCCCCCGCCCTCCTGGCACCCAGCCTGGATCCCAGTCCCTATCATCCATGCCTTGGATGCCCTACCCATTGGCTTCTCCAATTTGTCAGCAAATGCACTCACACTCCCCACTCACTCCCAGTTTAGGGCAGATGGGGAGAAGACCAAAAATAGAGCTGGAGACAAGCACACCTATGCTGTAGCTTAGGTGAGATCTAAGTGTCTAGGCTTGGTCTTATATGTCACCTCTTGGCCCATGTGCAAAAGAGGGAGGTTCCAGAGAAGGCTGGGCAGGGGAAGGCTGATTCAGTCAGACCCTGACTGAACCCACAATGACTTTCTGCAGAGGTACTCAGTTTTAACAGTGGGAATAGGCAATTATATGGCCCCAAGATAGCCAAAGGTCTGATAAGTAAAGCCCTCATATGAAGTGGGGGATGTGTTTTATTCTCTCACCCTAACAGGAAGAATTAACATGTTGCAAATTCTTAAGCTAAATTCCATATCCAAATTTGTTTGTTTGTTTGTTTGTTTGTTTATAGTTTGGTATGCAGCCTTACTTATTTGTCCATTTTTCTGGGACTTAGAGAAGTCTTCTCTTCTCATGCTTGGTCTTGTCCCTTCTGGCATTTTAGTGACAAAGAACTTCCTGAATTTTCTAGGCTCCAACTACGGACTGGAAGAAGTAGGTTCCCCCAAAGAAGATTCAGAGTGATATATTAGTTTGTTTCTTTGGTGTTTGTCAAGATTTTCATTACTATGGCTACTATCTGGTTGATGAAAAATTTGAATCTGTCCTAAATTTTAAACTCCCTTCAATTTCTGAGAATTGTTAAATAAAGAACAAACATTATTTGGAAAGCCCTCTGTCTTATCTGCACAAAAGTTTTTTTCTTTTTAGAAAAATTCCTTTGGTTTCAAATAGCCTACCCTTTTTTCTCTGTCTTATTACTGGTCTTTCCAAACAAGTCATATTATTTTTCTATTATATTGCTCCACTCTGTGAAAGAACATACTGTTCTCTCTCTTTTTTTTTCTTCTCTTCTTAAGAATGATCTACTAAAAGACAAGATATTTGTTCACAGCTGTTCTAAAACTGTCTCCATTGAAATCAATGGTAAAATTCCTATGTAAGTTCAATGAAGCCAGGGTGTTAACTGTTATCTCATATGTCATTTAGGTTGAAAGATTATATTGTTTTGTTTCCTGAAATATTTATTTTCTATTCAAAATTATTTAAATATTTTTTTTTTGAAAAAACACTGTGCATAAATGAAAATCCTGGAATACTGTTTTGTCAGTTTTCAGTAGTACTGAGAGGAAAAGAGAAAGTTAAAGCTTGCAACAAGCTGAACACAAAGGTATTTTCACCCTTTTGCCCATGGAAGTAAAATGTAGTGCCAAGCATACATTTTATAATAGTTTCTGGAACAGAACACACAAACAACAAGTTTATACCACACCATGTCATCATATGGTATAGAATACTCCTTTGTTCAGTTTGAGTCAGTTGTCCAGCCGGTGCCTCATCTCCTCTTTTCATGCACTCCTAACCTCGTTGCAGGCAGGGCAGCATGAGAGTCAGAAAAGTCCTCGACTCTGTGTAAGCATCACTCAGCATCACCTGTGTGTTACCGCTGTTTTCATCTTAAAATGAAAACATAGCTTCACATGAACTACTATGAAGAAAATTAATTCTATCCCAGCCAATTCCAGAGCAAATGGCCAGCTCTATGACACAAGTCACTCTTCTGCTGGAGAAAACAAATGCTGGACAAGGAATAGCTGGATTCTACTACAACAATCATAGAGCTCATTAAAAATCCCTTGTCAGTAACAAAGGGAAGAATTATATAAAAGAAGCCAGTTAGATCATTTCAGCAGCTGGCCAATGCCCTGTTTCTGTGATTTGTGGCACTCTGATGTGGAAGAGAATCTTGCCGACACAAATTCCCAAGCAAATAAGTTGGAAGCTAAGCAACATTTATAGTATAACTGAATTCTTAGTTTAGAACTCTTCAGTAATAAAAAGAAGGATCATACAGCCAGAGAACCAACCCTTTTTTTTTTTTTTTTTTTTTTTTTTTTTTTAATCCAGCTGTTTAAACTGGCATCTTTAACACGGTGTTTTGCAGAATTTTTAGTATTTGGTATGTCATAGAACTAACCCATACAAAATTAAATGAATACACAAAGATATATGAATACATCATAAATTATTTATATACTCCCAATCTTTTAAACATACTATCAGTACACATTTTATTCACATTCCTCTATTCTAAAAGCCCTCAGACATTTTCTGCTCATTTGTAAAAATGTACTCACTTAGTCTACTGTTGTGACTACTTTTGAAGATAATGATAATGTTTCATTAGCAGCTAATTTCTTTAGACCTAGAAATACTCACAGATGATTATATAAAAGTCAGCTTCCCTCAAGGAGTTGTTGAAAGACGGTAGGTAGCCAGTTAGCCTTCTTCCTTCAGGCATACTTTTTAAACTTGAAACAAACAAAAAAACCCTACTGCTACTTGACAGAATACTGCACTCGATGTAGAGATATTCAAGGTAACTCCATGAGCCAAGCATAACAAGTGGCAGAAGTGTAAGTCAGAAGTTCATTTCACATTTCTTTAAATGTATGAAATGTATGTGATGGAAATTCCAATTATTTTTTTTTTTTTACTTTATAGTCAATTGAGAGAATCAGCCACCAATAGAGCATTTTTATACAACTAAATTATGGAAGTACAAGGATCAAGATGGAGTACTAATCCTAACATATAATTCATTTTCTGTCTTGGTTTTGAACATTTCCATCTAGATTTCTCTTTGAACAGTTCTGCTGTGAAATAAGTAAACTCTAAGAAGTGTTAGTATGAATTACTCGATGCCACTTCAGCAGATGAGTGAGTACCTTAACATTTCATTCAACAGTAAAAGCACTGCCAAAGACTGGAATTAATCATATCCTAATCTAAGTATTTAAATATTAGATAAGACAGTACAGTGTAAATGTGTCTCTTGCCATTTAAATCTTGTATGGTCATAGAATTCCATAAGCCTGTGACACATTTCTAGATGTGGAAAAATCTTGTCCAAGCATGGACTTATGAATAGCTTCCATTTCCTAGGTTTTTCCTGATATTTCCTATCTTCTTTCTTTATTTTTTAGTGTCAAACTTCATTTTCAAAGTGGATTAATATTAACATACTCATTATCTAGATCTTTGTATTCAAACATCTTTATTCAGGAGAGGACAAAACTGCAGTAAACAAAATAATGCTATTTATTTATTTATTTACTTTTTTTTTCCTATTTGGATTAAAGTTTTATATCAGTCTGGGAAGTTTTTGTTACCATTTTCTGATTGCCTTTGGTATTGTAATGGTATTCATGTCCTTATTTACAAGTTGTTAAGTACCACTTTGCAAAACCTTTAGGCCAGTGCAGCAGGGGGCTGAATGTGGTATAGAGGCATAAGTGAACAGAACTGTGAGGAGGTAAATTACCTGATTTTCAAGATTTAAGAACCATGTCTAAATTCATAAGTTCTATTTGTTTTACTCTAAAAAATAAGGTGAACTGTACAACTTCAGGGTTAGTACAGAAATATTTCCTGGGAATTCTGTTAAGAAGTATCCTTTATATCTTTTATACTATTGGTATTGAATTTTAACTGAAATAAATCCCACCCACTTGATTCCACTCTAAAGGAAGTAGTATTTTAAATAAGCACTCACTTAATATTAGTCTTTAATTAATAATGAAGTATGTAGTTCAGCTTGTGTAGTCTTGTCTGCAAAAGATAAAGCTATGAGTCACTGTGCTTTCAGCTGGGTCAACCACTGAAACTACTGAACATTTTAAAATGGTCTCCTGCGCAGGTATTTAGTATCTGAAGCATTTCAGTCAGTTGAAAAGAAGTGTAAGAGAATTGCACAGTATTTTTTTGTGTGTTCTCTCTCTGCTCCATCTGTGATGAGTTTGTTATGAGATCAGAACAATATGCGCTAATAAGAATTTGAAGTCCTTTCGTGCTTTACTGAAATTGCAAATACCCCAGTCAGCTATGACCTATCATTAATTAAATGTACCTCACCTCTATTAGATAAATCCTCTCCAGTTTGCTTGTCCCTGAAATGGCACTGTGTGCTAGATGCTGGGAGCTGTGACATAGGAGCTTTTGAACAGAGGGAAATTTTCACCAATTTTGGAGTGCTCTGACTTAGCAGACTAAGAAGAAGCAAAGCCCTAGATAAGATCTATTAGGGCCTTGCAAAACAGGTGTTCATATCAGATAACCTGTTCAAATGCAAAAAAGCCTAGTGTTACTGCCAGGAATATTATAACAGATTTCAGAAATCAACTTTGCAAAAGTTGTTTCCTATTGAATGGCAAAGAGATAGGCATATACTGTTTATGATATACATGTTTTGTGAATTCATGAAGGATTTTAGGGCTATTAATCTGTCTGTACTCACAGACAATAAATTCAGTATAAAACCAAAACAAAAGCAGCTTGTCAAGTTATGCTCCAAATGCTGAGATGCCCATCTGCAGGAACACTTGTACTACTAAAATTAGTGAAAACATACTTTAATTTGTCAACATAGCTTGCATGTTAATAGATGACTCACACAGTTTATAAATAACTTTTTATTGAAGTGTCACAAACAAATTAAAGTAACTCTAGGCCTAATTAAAAATCTGCAATTATATTTTCAAAAGTGTGCTAGAATCTACTCCATATTACAACATAAATTTTATCTTTCTGAAAAATATCCATGAGAAAGCAATGCATCAGTCCCCATTCACTGGAAGGGGCCAGCTTGTAAGGTGCTTTCTAAGAACAGTTTGATTTCAGATCCTTGTTATGGCTAAGAAGAAAAGGAAGTTCATCATAGGAGCCAGAACGGGACTATCCAGTAATGGAGAACCATTTCCTTTATGGTGAGACAACAGGGGTGGGGCAGAGCTTGGACAGCTGACTTGGATTAGGCAAGGTGTTATTCCATACCAATTGACATCATGCAGAAGGCCATAAAGATGTCAAGGGATGGCTGGAGGCTTGAGGTTACTTTAGGGCTGTTGGATGTTAGTCAACAGGAAGTGAGACCTCATGTTGCTAGTGGGATATTGGTTAGCAAGGAGTTAGGTTGTGTAGTGTGGGCATTGGTTGATGGTTAATGAAAGATTGCACTGGGGATATATGTGTATTGTTACCATTGCATATTTGTCTCCATTTTTCTGTCTTAATAAGTAGCTTTGTTTCCATTTTTTTCTTAGTAAATAGCTTTTGTTTCAACCTATGAGTTCTATTTTGATTCCAATTCTCTCTTATCCCACCTGGAAGGAGTGAGCAAAAGGCCGTAGGACATTTAGCTGCCTGCTGGGTTAAAACTACGGAAGGATGGTTTGAAAACTTTGTGGTTGTCAAAATCAGAGCTTGAGAGAAGTAGAGTAGGCCTGCTCTGAGTTCAGATCTGCTTCCAAAGAACAAAACTGAACTGGAGTCCTGTCAATTCCAGCACAGGTCTGCATTATCAGAAGGATAGAACTTTTTATCTGATGAAGCATAAGGAAAAGTAAAACTTTTGGACAAAGTATTTCTCAAAAGGAAATCTTGTTTATTTTATTCTCAAGCAACCTTAATCATGCAAATGTATTCCATTATGCTTTAAGCCAGTGCTTGGGATTCTGCCAAAGGATCTAGTGTTCCAAAGTTGTGTACTATTTTTATTTACTGATGTATAATGTCTGCCTCTTATCTGGAGCATCTCCTTGTATACTGCAAAATATTTTTGGATGTATTTATGAATAAATATTCAGTGACAAATGAAAATCTGATAAAGATGGAGCTTGAGTACTACTAGACTTCTGATCCCCCTCCATCGCCTTATTACTACTGTAGTCTTTGACTAACATGGGCCATTTTCATTCCAGCAGGCTATATCCTGCAGAGGTCATTCACAGGTAGACATGCTGCTAACGTTTGTTCTGTGAGCCTGCTTGTGTAATTTGATTGCACTTAATCATTTGTTGTATATCCTTTAATTAGTGTAGTCAAAAGAAACTTTCATACAATGACTGTATTATAAAACTTGTGTTGCATTAGTTAAATCAGTGGAGATCCTCAGGACTGTTATGACAAATACTTTGTACTGACATCTAGAACAAAATTATTAAAGATTGACTTTAAGATACCTAAAAACTAAAGAAAAATGCCAGAAGACTAATATTTCATCTTCCCTACTAGCATATGTTTTAATTACTGCTCAATGGATGCTTTGTTTTATTAGTTCTTTTTATGTGCTTTAATCAAATAGCTTATTTTTTGATCAGTCTTTCTACTTTTCTTTGGGGGAAAGTCTCTAGTTATAAAATAAATTCTTGAATTTTTAATCTTTGTGAGTATAGGGAGGACATTAAATAAATTTTAGAGTTCTCTTCATCATACTAAAAGTCTTCATTTAACTTAATGGTCATTTTAAGAAAGATTTAGCTCTAAGTATTGAATTATGTCTATTCAAAAGCACATGAATATCATATTATGTCATCTCTTAGCAAGGGCCCAATATACATGAACAAGATGAAAATTTTTTTACATTAAACCAAAGTAGATACATATCTATCAAGCTGTGTTGTCTTACAATAGATGTAATTGACCTCATGCTTTTTTTCCGTAGTGTTTTACTATAAACACTTTCATACTGTGGAGTTCTTATGGCTGGGAAATTTGCTATTTACATATTCCTTACCCATCACTTATTCCTTACCAATCACATTACGTTTTTTTACATGCTTAGTTAAGAGTTGAACTCATAAGAAGATGCAATTGACATCTATGTTGTCTTCCAGACACTGTTCAAGGCATGCTCAGTAAACTTCATGGGTGGTCTGAAAACATCTTGTTAGTAGTTTTATTTTTATTAGTAATTTGACTTGCAAGGACTTGCACATGAGGCTGATCAGATTGATACAGACTGGGAAGGTGGATGAGGTGCAAACAAAAGACCAGGAAAATGAATAAGAAGCAATTGAAGGAAAGTTCATAACAACTGGCCTTTACCATTATTTACCATTAGGTAGATAAATAGGCTTCTGAGGTAACTGAACAATTGCTTACAATAATAATTAATAAAGAATTATGATTTCTTCACAAGTTGCTTATCTTTAAAGAGTAAAAATATTCTAAAATCTAACAGTCCTTAATCCACTGGATAATCCACTGGAACTCTACAACAGCATTGACAGCTGTTAGGGTAGAAAAAATAGCTATTTCTTAAATTCTTGTGATTGGTTCTCTAGCACAGAATGTTTTATAGCTTTACCTCAATACTCATTTGGTTCATTTCCTGGTTGATCTACTAGTTTGAGCTTTTCCTAGAATCAATAGATTTTCTTAAAAGATTCCAAGAATTATCTATGCAAAACTGATGATAAGGGAACACCTTAGCTTATATGTAATTAAACATAAAAACTGATATTTTATTTACCTCCTTTTAAGTCAATGCCAACATTAGAAGAGCTTTTATTACATTTACAGTGTGTTTATTTTAAACAAATTAAATTAAATTAATACCTGGTTTATTAAAATCACTTCAGACTGTATTCAGATGAAGAAATTTCTGATCACTTTTTTTAAGAAGTGGGGTAAATTCAAAATAACAGGATTTGTTCAACAAGAAAGGATTTTTCAGACTCAAGATTTAATATGAATTTGCACCTCAGCATGGGATATTGCTATGTACTACTCCTATATATGTTGCTATGTACTGCTCTTACATCTGCCTTAACACTTGCTTCAGCCAGCAACTCAACTGTTTGGTGTTGATGGGGGCTGTTGTCTTTCAGTTGAGATAGCTGTACGACTCAGAGAATATTTGCCCTTACTGGTTCACTGAGAAGTTAGGGAGGTTAGATTAGCCCACCTGTGATTTAACAAGGCAGTTTCTTTCTGCTGGAATGGGAGAAGAGTACTTCTGAAGGCAATGACAGACTTGGCTGATAAGTGATAATTAATAGATGCATGTTCATAGATACCATGACAAATGAAATGAATTGCTAAGGCCCCTCAAGTCCTGTCATGAAAGTGTCTTGCTATTCCTTCATTATCAGTGCGCCCTGTGCTGTTGACATTGTTATATTCTAAGGACGCTTTTAGAATAAATTAACTGTTAGAGATGAATGGCATACTAATCGTGACTTTCATGGGTGGATGTGAAAGGTTTTGACTTCAGCTTTTTGGAAGAACTAAACTGCATAAAGGAAGCGTGTTCTCATTCCTACTCTGAAATAACTTGAACTGAATAGGCTAAGGAGTTAGAAGTAGCATAAATCTTTTTCTTTACACAAACTGTTTCTATCTTCATATTGCATGGTTGTAACCATTTTTCTTTGCAGAATACTGGTTCAGCATTGCTCTCTGCTATATAACACCACTGTAAATTTAATAGATTCACTGGACTTGTCCCAGATTTTCTTCATTATAAAGACCGGTACAATTTTCCTTCTTTCTTTGTTTCTGCTGTTCTAGCACAGAAGTTCCTCTGCCACTCTGAACGAGAATGAGTATCTATCAAGTAACAGAGTATCTCAGTTACTTTCATTATGCTCCCTACTAAGAGCAGAATCTAGTAATTCTCAGCCTGTGTAATGTGTATGTGTATATGTATAAGATGTTAGTGATATTTGCTGATATTCTAATACTAGTACACAACATGGGAAGAGGAAAACGTCATCTATGAAAGTCTATATGTACTTTTCTCCTATTTCTGTTTTAATAATTTAAATTTTTGTTATGATCTTTAGGTATAATATTTGGAATAGGGCATTTTGGGGTATGAGAAGCCAGTAAAGGCATTCAAATCTTTGATATCTCTCCAAAACTACCACAGAAGGATTGTGTGCTGACCACAGATTGTCAAGAAACCTCCTCTTCACAACCTTAGGATATCTTGTTTATTAGTTTTATGTTGCAAGCTTATGATAGCAGGAAGCTACAAGTGTGGCCTCTGGAAGAAGAGACCAGAAACTGAACCCTTTCAGATAAGGATGCACCCCTTCCACTGCTCCAAAATGAACATCTTGCTGGCCGAGGTTGAGCCAATAGGCAACACTGGATGTGTCTCTGGGAAAGCAGATTTAAGAAAGATGAAAAATGCTGCAAAAATACAGCTGGGAGAGAGCAAAATTTGAGATCAATTGAGAAAATTTGAGAGAAGGCATCAAGGTCACTGCACAAGGAGGGCAGGAGGTGCTCCAAACACTGAGCAGTTGTTTTCCTGCAGCCCAGGAGATGCCTATGGTAAAGAAGTCTGTCCTCCTGTAACTTGTGAGTTGCCACAAGGAGCAGATCTTCATGTGCAGTTGTGGAGGAGCCCACAGTGGATGTGGCACAAAGGAGGTCACAGCCCATGGAGAGGAGGCACTGTAGGAGTAGCCCTGGGGCCAGAGCTGCAGCCTATGGAAAGGAGACCATGCAGAAGCAAGTCGTCTGACAGAAGCTGTGAACTGTGGGGAATCCCCACTGGAGCACTGTACTCCTGAAGGAGCATATGGAAAAGAACCCATGCTGAAGCAGTTCTTGAAAAAATGTACACTTTTGGAATCATGTTAAATTGGTTCATGAAGGATTAAATCTCATATAATCCAGTCAAATAATGTGAGGAAGAAAAAGAGGAATAGATTAAACTGTCTACAAACACCATTCTCCATCTCCTGCATCACTTGAGTGAGGAGGTAGAAGAATTGAGGTTGAAGTTGATACCGGTGACAGGCGGAGAAGAGATTTTTTGGGTATTTTTTATTCTCACATCCCTACTCTGTTATCAGATGTCAATAAACGAAATCAATCTTTCCAAAGCCGACTGTGTATTACCTATGAATTGGTAAGTGGTCTCCTGGTCCTTATCTCAAACCATGAGTTTTTTCATCACATCTTCTCTCTCTCATCTTCCTGAAGAGAAGGAGTTAGAGAAAGAGTTGATATCAGCTGGCAGCCAACCAAGGTCAACCCACCATTTCTTGGAAGACAGAAAGCCAGAACTTTCTCTTAATTACAGCTTTGTACTAGAAACATAAATTGAAATTTAGTCAGTCAGTGAAGACAGAGTCAATATAGCCAATAGTTTCTCTCTTCACCGTCTCTACTCTCTACACTTCATTGCAAGTCAGACTCCTATGGCCAGTCAACTAAATACCTCTCTAGACACCCTAGAGTTTATTCATGAGTGGCTCTGTTCAGTTGTCTAAATAAAACTCCTCTTGTCATTTCTCACAAACTGGTAGATCCAGGATGTGCATACTTGATGGTAGATCACACAGGGGATACTTGCTACTCCTGTGAGCTTTTGAGAAACATCCAAAGGCTATGTGAGAAGAAATAATATAATAAAGATAGTTAGTAATAGAGAGAAGCTAGTTCAGGCGCAACTTTTTTAAAAAAATTATTATTATTTTCTAACTCTCAGGCGTAATTTTTATTTAAAAAGAAAAAGAAAACAAACAAATAAAAATAAATCTAACAACAACAAAAAATACTATATCTGTAACTTTATTGGTTGAAGGAGGAAGAAAGAGATCAGATCTATTCAGTCCATCTCTCAACATACCCTGTGCCCAGGAATATCGTTTAGCTTAATGAGAAAGATCTATGTAGCAAGAGGAATGAAAAAGCAGGATATAATTCAAAGACAGCAATATGTTGTGTGGAAGTGTGCACAGGAAATGAAGTATGGCTGGAGGAGAGATGGGCAGTTAGAAGTAAGCGATCCTCCATGAATGATGTCTGTTGACAGCATGCCCACTGATTTGAACATATGTGGTTTTATTTATTTTAAAAATGTGTGCTTAGAGTGAAAGAGTTACAACAGTGGAGTCATTTTTAAAACATCACCTTATTTCTCTCCCTTTTTGTATTGTCACCTTGTTAAGTATGCCATCAGGAATAGTTAGATTAATTGCCTTCTCTAAGACTTCAATTTGCCAGTAGTTTTTTGGGGGGACAAGTGTATTCATAACTATGATGGAGAGAATACATTATAACATTTACATGAGTAAGAACATAAGTGAATAAAGTGTAGCTTTCTAGCTAAGGTTATGCAAATAATCCTTCCTTGTTTATTTTATTTTTTTTATTAATTTGCTAGTTTAACAGGATAATTTAAGTTATTTGTTAGACAAACAATAACTTAGACTTCTGAGGCTTCAGGGAATTTGTCCAGGAGCTTGTAAATACTGAGGTGAAATATTTTAGTCTGTTGTAGGGAACTTTTCCTAAATGTTAAGCCAGTCCTGAAAGTGAGGAATTAGACAGTCACTGATGCAAGTGGTTTTATTTCTGTGTTTTGAAATATTCTGGAGCTGATCATGTGAAAATGTGTAGGAATTAAACTGTCTTCCCTTTGATCAATGTAATAGAGCCTTTCTGGTTTTTGTTGTTGCTTTTGTTTTGTTTTGTGGTTGCTTTTGTTTTTGTTTTTTGTTTTTTTTGAGGCAAATTCCAAGCCTTTTTTAATCTGAGCTTACCTCTGTTTTTAATATGTTCATAATATTTTAATAGTTTAAGAGTAATTTTATCCATAACAGCAGTAAAAAGCTTTAACACAAGCATGAAGACTGCTTCTGTGCTTGCTAAATAAGTGCTTTTCCTTTGCAGTACAAGAAATATAGCATGATAGTGAATCATGAATACAAGCCTGAGTCACATAACGCATAATATTTGGTTCTCATTTCCCAGAACTTCCTGATTAGAAAGTGCTTAAGATAGAAATGCAGACTGATCTTCCAGTTTGATAAATATTTGTTTTCCAATACACAACAATAAAAATAAAAACAAACAAAAACCAAACACTCAGATTGAAAAAATTAATGTGAAGCAACTGCTTAATTAATTACATAATCATAAATGATTGGTAACTGTCTCTGCTGCTAATCGTGCTTTTAGTATTAGAGTAGCACAGGACTGGGTACAACAGAATGATTTAATGGCTCTATTATCTGCAGTAAATAGAATTTTCTGCACAAAAATTTGGAATCTGAGAACTTGAGCTAGATAGGATATTAATTCTCAGAATACTGTACAAAGAAAAAAGTAAAAAAAAAAAAAAATTAAGGTCATTGAAAATGTGCCAGAAAACTAATCAGGAATCAAGAATCAAAACTTGGGCAACATTTTTCTTAAGTACAATATAAAGTGAATTTTTCAGACTTGTATAAATTAAAATGTTGATGAGTATATTCTGAATTGACAGAAACACAAACAGTCAGATGAAATAGAAAACATTATCATGTTCTTCATCTATTACACAAATAAATGCAAAAACAATCCAATTCACGATTGTAGGAAGAGAAAATTGAATATAAACTAAGATGTATTTTTCCTATGGCTTATGTTCTTCCATCCATTCCTGCAGAAGCTGGCAGCCCGTGACTTGGACAGGTACATTCTTGGCTGGATAAGGAACTGGCTGGAAGGTCGGGCCCAGAGAGTGGTAGTGAATGGAGCTAAATCCAGCTGGCGACCAGTCACGAGTGGTGTTCCCCAGGGATCGGTGCTGGGGCCTGTCCTCTGCAATATCTTTATTGACCTAGATGAGGGCATTGAGTGCACACTCAGTAAGTTTGTGGATGACAACAAGTTGGCTGGAAGTGTCGATCTGCCTGGGGGTAGCGAGGCCCTACAGAGGGATCTGGACAGGCTGGATAGCTGGG
>JAOWBP010000001.1:133391120-133407989 GCA_028571105.1 Tragopan temminckii | reverse complement strand
TTGTTTCTTAATCTCACGCTGGGTATACAGATATCAAAAGAACCTCCTCTCCCTCCTATAAATTGGAGCGAGACACCACTATAAAGTATGAAAGGATGACAACTCATAGGTTTGCATTCTAAGATTATTACTTAAACTATGTACTAGATAATGAATGGACATTAAGCAAACAGAACTTCTATACTTTAGAAAAAGATTTAAGCATACAGCTTTGAACACTTTCAGTGGATTAATTTAAGCAGTGTAATGACTAGAAACTTGATTCAGTTTCTCATACATAGGTTTATAGTCTATCAGTGCAGCTAGAGCCCTTGCCATTGAAAACTGAGGCAAAGATGTCATTAAGCATCTCAGCTTTCTCCACACATGATGCAACTGAAAGAAACATATTGAAGAATGGCTGAATTAATTTCTGAATTAGTTTATTTTTATAATTGGAGGACATTTAAATAATCAGATAAAAACCAATTGAGCTTTTTAAAAAATATTTATTTATTTATTTGTTTGTTTATTTTGTGGCTGAAATTAGATGAATTTTTGCATTAAAATCCCATTCAGTCCCAGCAGGTAATTCTTCCACTTACTGAAATTCTATATTCACCACAAATGGGCCTTACAAGTTCTATTTGAGAGTGATACTCCCTGCACAGAACTCCTGGTTCTTTCTTTTCTGACTTAAAGAGAATATGTCTGTATTTACATGTGACAGATATGTACAGGGTATGTTCTACCCTCCTTTCTCTGTTTTTCATGTCTTGTATAGTGCAGCTGACAATCCCCTTTCACTCTACCAATTAAGGCAGTATTCCTGAAAGTTCAGGTCCTTTATGAATCCTGTACTTGTTCTTGAAAAGAAAGAAGATGATAGAAGAAAGAAAACAAAGAAGGAATTGTTGTTTGCTTAGGTGTTTCTCCCAGTGAAAACAGACTGCAAATTTCAGGACTTAAAATCACTGTTTGCACATTAGGAACATCTTGATTTCTGTGGATGTCCTAATTTCTTCTAAAGTCAGAAGAGTTTGTTGAAACATTTTTGCACTAAAAATACGCAGAAGGAAAATAGGAAATTAACATTCTCTGATAATTTTATGTTTTAATGACATTTTGAGTTCAAAACAATCAAAAAAATCAATGAAACAGAGACTACATTTTGAAATCAATAATTCTGATTAGAAGTGTGATTTCAATATGCCCAACTCTCCTTTCAGCAAAACTGCTAAAATTTTGTTCCAACATTCTTATTTGCAAATTTCTGAGAACACAAGTTCATAAGGAATAATTGATATAAAAACTGTTCGTGCTTGCAGAGGACAAAATGATTTCAAGGTGTCCAGGGAAAGGAAAATTTAGCTTTTTAGAATAATTTTGGATGGCAGTGTTCACATTTCAAGTATTCAATTTCTTGCTATGTGTAGGAAATGAATCCTGTTATAGACATACATGAAGAACAGCAGTACTACTTTTAATTAATCTTCAGAGCTATTAAATAGATCAGTGAAGATCACTTCTGAGTTTATCACACATTACACTGTTCCTGAAATTGCTGCTGAATACCTCTCTATCTGGATTCATACCACTGTGACATGGAGGCTGAAGCTGTGACCTAAGAATCCAGTAGGAGCTGCTATTTAATTGGGATGAGTATGTCTAGTAGCACTGAAGAGTCTGACAACACAGAATTTAGAGAGAAATTCTGTCTTGGGGAGAAACAGTACAATTCATCAAAAGATGACAGTTTCTACAAAAATTAAAAAAAAAAAAAAAAAAAAAAAAAAAAAGGTAGAAAAGCTTTGTCAAAAAAGCTCCTGTAAATATACAACCAACATTGTGATTATCTGAACAACTTATAATGCTTTAAAAATGAGACAGCAACCTGTCTTCAAATTCTTCCACCTCCACTTTTGAGCATGTAAAAAATACAATGGTATGCTAGATAAAGCAACAAGAAAAAGCCAACAGCAGTCAAACAAAAACAAACAAACAAACTCAGGAAGTGCATTTCCAAAATTAAAAAAAAAAAAAAAAAAAGAAAGAAAAAAGAAAAAATGTTTCTGTTCTTCATATAATATATAAAAATTGTTCATATTCTTTAGGGAGACTGTTCATTTCCCTGTGTCTCTGAAATAGGAAAAAAGGCAAATACCAAATACTCTTTCTGTCAAATGCCGGGACTCCAGTGATATATCCTAGGAAGCATTACCAATGTGCAGTACAGCAGAAAATAGGTTTATTTTGCTGATTTCTTGTGGAGTAGGGGAGAAGAACCAAGGCAGTTTGGGTCACAGCAAAACTGCAAAATTGTACCTTCCCTTCTCCCTTATCCATTTTACAGCTTTCCCAGTTATCAGTAAGCATTTGTAATTGCAATGTGAATTTTTCTTTTGCATTTCAACATGCAAAAAGACAGGCATATATGCAGTTATTTTCATTTACACTTTATATGTAAATAGCTGCAATATTGCAGATTTTTACCTTTTGAATTTTTAAAAATACAATGGAACTAAAACTGTTACTCTTCTTATTTATGGATCTCAAGTTTCCAGAGTAAGAAGCCTAGAATTGGGACCCAAAGTTGGAGCTGAGCAAGTAGAAAGATTGTCTTTGGTTTCAAATTTTAATTAGCAAGCTATAATGATATCATTCACTCTGAAAACTGAGGTAAAGTAATTATTGAAGGAAAGATGCTTAAAAGCACCTAAAAGTCTTAGACATCCATGTCCTTTTATAAGTTTCTACTTGACTAACTTGATTGAGGTCAGATATCCAGCTGTTTTGGATTTGCCACTAGGCCAGGGAATGTTTTTGAAGCAATAAATGTTATGAATTCATTTTTACAGACTATATATTTATTTGTTTGTTTGTTTGTTTAACAAATTCTACTCATGCTGTTCTGGTTTTTAGTGTTGTGTTTTGATTTGAATACTCTCTTGAAAGTTAAACATATTTTCCACTTTTATTTGGGACTTTGTATCTATTATCATCATGCTCATATCATTTGCATAATATTTTAACATTATGTTTTTATGGTATTCAAATGTTACTAAAAGAGCTGCATGAAGATTAATACTCTTGTAACTAGAACATTTTAACAGATGTCCTATTGCCAAGTTATTCTTAAAATCACTGGCTTTATGACCACAGATAACTATACAAATCCCACCTCTCATATAGGAAAATAATAGGACTAAACTATCCTAACTTTTGACATCTGAAAATTAGATGCCTTCTGTGTTGCTGCCTAGACTCCGTTAAAGTCAGTGGAAATAAATAGACATCATCAAAGAATGAGTCATCATATTATATTGTACATACCTACTTTTAGATAGCATAAATTGCCATTTACAGTTGTTTTTCCTATTTGGTGACTTGAGTGGGAATTAAAAATATATGAGATGAATCTCAATCTAGAATATTTCAACACAGATAATGGTACTCATCTCCATATATCTCACAATGAAAAGTGAACTACTGTTACTGTAAGACAAATATCATATTTAAAAAGATATGTTTTATTAACATATAAAAATAATCAATGATTTTTACTGGCTTAACAGGAATGCTAGGAATCACAATGTTATTTGTGAAGAAAAAAAACATTAAATAATATATACTTCTTATAAATAATTTTATGCTTGGCTTGGTAGCTTAAGAAAATTTTCACTGTTCCCAAATTAATTAGTTCCTTTCTGTTACTAGCCGATTGGAAGTTTATGGTTCAAAACAAGTGCATAACCTGACAGCAAGCATATTCAAAAATTGCATACACACACACACGTGTGCATATGTATATGTTTTCCTTAATTAAGCACATACTGGAAATTCTAATTTTTAGCCTGTTACACAGCCAGAGCATTGAAAGTTAAAGCTTCCATTTGTCCCATAGGGCGAATTGCTCTTAGATGATGTTGAAAGGAATTTCCTAATAAATGATGGAAGGAAGTCTGTATGCAGCACAAATATAGCAAGGAAAACTTCCTTGCATATAAATCATGCTATTGTTATATTACCCCTTTTAGCTACAAGCCTCAGTCTGAAATTTTTAAAATTCTGAGAAAACTAATCATTTTCTAGTAGCTTGTTCCAATCATTTTTAACATGAAACCCTCCACGCTTCTATTCAAAAGACGTTGAAAAGCAGTAACTCAAGTGAACAGTGTGCTTTCCTTAGGACAGGAAATGTAAGGCAGTCAGAGGTAGGAAAACTGTCCGTGTGATATATGGCACACAGGAGATTTATAAATGTTTTAAAGGTTTTACATGTACAAAGGCCTCTGACTAAAGCTATTAACCCCCAAGAAGTGTGGCAAAAGAAACAAAAATTACTGGAGTACCGTAATGGGTCTGGGATTTTCTCTGTCACTCAACAGCATGACTGGGATGATAGCGTTTGATTGTTCATGTAATTTAAACAGGGCCTGCTGAGGAGACATGTTTTTGCTGATGGTGTTCTTTTTTTTTTTTTTTTTTTTTTTTTTTTTAAATGATGTTTCTAACTGGGATAGTTTTGTGTCAATTTAAGAAACATTTTATTAGTCAAAATACTTGGTGCTCAATTCATAAACAGATTTCCAAAGTTATGTTTAATAGTGCTTAAAGTGTCTTTAGGCAGCCTGATCTAATGGTCAGTGACCCTGCCCATGGTAGGGGGATTGAAACTAGATAATTTTTGAGGTCCTTTTCAGCCCAGGCCTTTCTATGATTCTATGAATGCTGATTAGGGAATGAGACATTGAATAAATGAAGATTTTGTATGGTACAGAATATTTATTTCTTAGAACAGTAGATCTCATTTTCACATTAGATATCTGGGTGAAAAACATCATATTTAGCATTTTCGGTAAGTTTACTGCTAAGAGGATAAGTAACGTGTAAAAAAATTTACCATGTAAGACATAGAAAATTTGGAATGTTGAAGAAAGCAGAAGTAAGTCCCCAGTATACGCATTGTTGAAAGAGAGTTTGAATAGGACCCTTCTATCACAGCTTTGTACAGACATAAGAGACAGGACTCTTCACTATAGCCAGAGCTCTGAGGTAAATCTACTTACGTCTTTTAATTTAAGAGTGCATCTAAGGCAATAAATCTGGCTTCTCCTATGTTCTACCACAGATACATGTCTTTTGACATACTGGAGTTAAGCAGAATGATGGTGTGCAGGATACCAGGAGAAGCATTAGTAAAAGATGCCATTTTCCACCAACATCTACTCATATAGTTTTCAATACAATTATTGTCCACTCTCTTACACAATGGTGTGACATTAAAATGAAAAACTTCTTACAGATATTTGATCATCTATTTTAGGGTATTTCTTTATGTCATTATTTACAAAAGAATTGTAGTTCAAGAGAGGAGCATTTAAAAATGAACCACAAACACTATTTTGAGCTGTCTGACATGAGATGTACACATCACAATACCAGCTCCATTATCTTTTGAATTTTAGTGCAATTTTGGTGAATTTCTGGCTGCAGATGGTTGCATCTTGCAACCAAAGCTATTAGATCCATTTGAGAAACTTGTATATATTGCCAGTGTATCTTTAGAGCACAGATATACAATAAAATACTTGTGTAAGAATATAATCCTGTGATTTTAGGCCTCATAGTAAATACTTTTTGAAAAAAACTGCAGCTTTGTAATCAATCATAAACCTTTCTCCTCTGATGAAATAAACTCTGTTTTCAGAGAAATTTACATAGCTATCACATTGCACAGTTTAATCACAACAAAAGTATGTTGCTTTATTTAGATTACTTTCTGCTGTCTTCTTTTTAGGATTTCACTGCAAAGTAAAAGTTAAAATGCATATCCAGCACATTATTACTCCTGACTTCCACAGTGTCAATTAATGTAATTACTTAACATCAAATAAAATCAGAGATTCTGAGAGAAGTCCTAAGAGCTCAGCAGTTGATTTTTGCTTCATATACTCCAGAGTAAATTTCATTAGTGTTTAGATAACAATTTGCTATTACTCTCTTATTAAAGTGGATGTAGTTTTAAATAGAAAATAAAAACTTCTGACTGTTATTTCATAGGAAAATATTCAAAGGCTTTGTATTCTGACCAAGTAGAGATCATGCTGTGTTTCTCTTTGTAGTGGAGATTTCCATTTAACAGGGTAAAAGCCAGAAATCTACCAAAAGATATTCTTTTTCTGTGCTATTAACCATAAAAACAGTCATGTACATCTTGGTAGATGATAAATTTTCTGATCACTTAAATGTCTTAATCTTTGCTTGATTTCTAAGAGGTATGTATTTTCTCATTTCCCTTATCATGGTACACACTGCACAAAAAGAATGTACACCTTTCTGTAGGTATGAAATTCTGGGGGAGGAAAATTAGTGGCCTACATTTGAGAGAATCAGTATTCTGTTATTAATCTTTTCAGCCAACAGGTTCCTTAAAAATAGACTGTTATTGACTGTGGTTCTTCATCTTTGCAGTATATTTCCTGGTTTGCATGCAGTAATATGAGTTTGAGGTTATCTTTTTTCAAATGTTAATGCAATTTTTATACCATTTTAGGGCATTTTTGCTATCTTAAAGATGTGCTGTAAATGCTTCCAGCAGGTGAAATCTGTTCATCCCTAAAGGCTGATAAGAATTATCAAGGTGCATTCATGGGTTTCACTCTGTATTTTTCAGAAGTGGATTTGATGGCTACAGAAATTATTTATCTTAATTTTAAATTTTATTTAAAATAAATGCCTGTATACACATTAATGTGTAATCTCTAATTCATGCATGTTAACACAAGCATTTTACACTGCAACTAATTTGTTCAGCAAATGATTATGATTGCATATTAATTGCAAATAGAGAATATTAATATTGCAAAAGTTTGTATAGGCTCAAAAATAATTTTGTACCTATTACCTATTTAGATTCTCCCAGAGAACATAGAGTCTAAATAAGAAAATTGAGGTCAAGATATAGAAAATACTAATTCTTCAGTGAGAACCAGGAAATTATCTTGCAATAAATACTCTATTGATATAGAAACATAAAGATACATACATCACAGTGCCAGTAATACATCATTGCAAACAACATAAACCAGAGCACAGACAAACTGTACTGAAGATTCAGTAACAATCCTATGAACTATTACATTAAGGGATTATTGTCTCAAAACATTTATTGTCCTAAATAAAAGAACCAGCTAGATCCAAAAATTGACAGGAAAGAGAAGAAGGGAGAATTTTCTTCCAAATTATAATTTCATTCAGTAGCAGGTAAATAAATAAATAATGATAGTGTCATGGATATAGATTATGAGATTGAGATGATAGAGATAGAAATAGAGATAGGTAGGTAGATAGATAGATAGATAGATAGACAGACAGACAAATAGATAGATAACAAAAACTTTCTTGAAAAGAAAACAGAAAATAAATTGTACATTTATGCCATAGTAGTAATCACATACACATTTGCTTATCACAGACTTGGCAACTGGCAAAGTCCACTGATATTTACTAAAAGTAATGAATCAAGTTTCTAAAATCTACTACTTGGATGTTCTTGAAAAGTGTTTTTTTTGAAAATATTAAATCACTTGCAGACAGAAAAGCATAATATTTAGTCATCCTTGAGTTTTGTATGAAGTGGCTCACACCATGAGCAGCAGGAGGACTCAATTCTTCCCATCTCAGAGTGCAGCTGAGACCCATTATGTTGCTTAACCTCCTGATGCAGTGGCAGCTTCTGTGTACAAGGTTCTTCATAGTTCATGGACCAAATTACCTTTCTCTTTTCTTTTGAATAACAATTATAATAAGGATTAGGCAGCAGAATGAGATAGTATTTTCAGAGGGGCAGTTGCATCTCTGTTTCTTCCCTGCTGTAAAGATGCAGTAAAGCAGAAGTGAAGAGTGATAAGAGAAGCTTGGTACTTCTGTGAGATTTGATTCAGTACTGGTGTGGTGACAAAGCTCTTCAGAAATTCTGCTTCTAAAAGCATTTCCACTGAAGAACAATAACTTACTAGATTTGTAGAACATTTCATTGCAGACAGTTTCTAACTGCCACTGCCCAAAGCTTTCTTTAATGGTTGTAAGCAACTTTGCTTGGTGATCTGATCAATGTCTATAAATATGTAAGGTGCAGGAGGCAAATGGATGAGGCCAGACTCTTTTCAGCGGTGCATGGTGATAGACAAGGGGAAATGGCCACAAACTGAAGCATAGGAAGTTCTGCACAAATGTACATAAAAACTTCACAGTAAGGGTGTCAGAGCACTGGAACAGGCTGCCCAGAGAGGTTGTGGAGTCTCCTCTGGAGATATTCAAGACCCGCCTGGATGCCTTTGCAACCTGTGCAACCTGGTCTAGGGAGCCTTCTTTGTCAGGGGGGTTGGACTAGATGATCTCTAGAGGTCCCTTCCATCCCCTACAATTCTGTGATCTGTGATTCTGTGATTGCCCACCTACTCCGCTCTGTTTGCATACATACTATGCTACTTTGGCTTCTCAATGCCTTGTTTTCTCCTTCCTGTGCCTTTGTGCATCTCAGAACCAAAAACCTTAGCCATCTAATGCTTGGAGAATACCACCAAGATGCTGGCTTGGCCTTTTGATGAAATTTATCTTTCAATTCCAGTTAAATAAAAAATTCCAAAACATGGGTACAAAAGCTGTCTGCCAACTCTCCATCTATTGAACTGACTTTTCAACTCAGATCTGGCCTGTGAAATAAATATTCTCCCAGACATTGCACAAGCCTGGTTCAGGGATAACAGGGACAACCCAGTTTGGAAAATGAAAACATGACACACCTCGGTCTTCCTAAGTGGTATTTCATTCACTAGTACTGATATACTGGTAAGGCCCACAGCTCCAGGACACTCTGTCTGATTTCCTTGTGATTCTATTAGTTTTCACTTTTAAATAAACCACTCCCTAATGAAATATAATTAACTGTACTCATTAATCTTCTCATAAATCATTTTAAGGCTAGGTATCTACCACAGTCACGGTAGCTGCAGCACCTGAAGACATATCAAAGCTTAGCTTTATCTTGAAGTTCTGAGAATCAATGAAGACCTCAGACCTCATGCATGCACAGTAGCTTAAATCAGAACAGCTTAAATCAGAACAGCTTCACCTGAGCTAGCTTGATTATTGACCACATTTTGATTATGGGTTTGACATATCTTTAGATTACAAAGGAGTAAAATTACTATATACAATTATTTTCAAATTTTACTTGAAAAGTGCTCAGTGTCTAAAGAGACAGCATAGAGCATAATTTAAAGATATTCTCTAACAGTCTCAGTACAGAGCAGGAAATTCAGAAGATATAGTTTTGGCATTGGTGCAGATTCCCTCCAGCGTTGCTTAATTCATTCACTCTGACTGGCTCTCTTTTGCTATCATGAAAACATAGATAATGAGAGTAGTTTTTATTTTAATAACAACAAATGTGTTTATGAAAAACTATTTGCTATAACTTTCACTTTCCTGAGGGATTTACAAACATCTTTACTATAGCTATTAAAAATGAAGTTTTTTTTGTGCTTTGTAATACTTGCACTTTCTGTTTTCCATATTTTAGATAAATCATAATTAACTAAAACTAGTATTCAAGATAAATAATGAAAACTGAAGTGTATGAATTTCAGCAGTCATTTGAAAATACATTATTACATTTCAATTATGTGTAACAACAGGATTAATAGTTAAAAAGATCTAAGATGGAAACACTTTTTTAGCTTTTATGATGCAGACATGAGAGTCCTCTAAATCATCAGAAGCAAAATTACCTGGATATCCATTAACATTTTTTTTTAAAAAAATTCTCCTCAGTTAAACTGTATCAGTCACAGACTCATGCAGGTACCACATATAACTTGTAATAAACTTCAGGTTATTACTATTTCCATATTTGATTTCACAGCTCAGAGTGATTGTACTGTCCCAGTGTATTCTGAAGCACTGCAAAACCGTAGAATATCCTGAGTTGGAAGGGGAAAACAAGGATCATTAAGTCTAATGTCTTTATAACTGGGAGCTATTAAAATCACTAGGAGCGATTAAAATCATTGCTTATAGAGAAGTTCTTCTACTTTTGATCTTCTTGTTCCTTGCACCTCTATACCTTTCCCAACATTTTTTTTCTTTTTTTTTTTTCCAAGGGAACAAAATATAAGTGTTCCAGGAACATGCTGTGTTCTACTCAATTTTGCTCTAATTAGTTCTCCCTTCCTTTCCTAATAAATCCTAATAGTCAATTTATTTGTTTGACTGCATCTGAACATTAAGATGATTACTCTATTTTCATAGAATAACTTGTTATAACTCTGATATGTCTTCCTTCTGTAGCAGAAGATAGTTCTGAGTTCTTCATTGTGCATACGAAGTTAGAATTGCTTTTCTTATTTTTCCCCATGAGTATCACTAACAATAATACTGTTCAGCCTGTGAATCTAATTACCATAAAATATCATTAAAGATAATTGAACATTTATACAGATAATCACAAAGCTTTCCCTGGTATATCAGAAAGGGAAATAGACAAACTCTGATACTTCTGGGTAGGGTTGTTTGTAATAAAGCAATTAATTTTTGTAGAATATTTTTCTCTCTCTTGTCATTTCAATTTATTAGAAATGATACTTAAATTTCCTAAAACTTCTGTTAAACAGATAAAGAATGTTTAAATTTTTGCCTCTAAAACACTTCAGTAATTTGTCATAAAACTACTCAATTTCACTGTCAAGTGTTTCTGTGAATGAATAAATGGAAAATCAGAATTTGAAGCCATCCTGTAAGAAAATGTACACTTATAACGTTGCAGGATTTTTGGAATGATTTAATACAAACTGAACACTTTTCATAAAATATTTACATTTTTACTTATTGTGAAATGTTTTTAATTATTTTTATTTTTACAATATATTTAGTATTTGCTGTAACTTATATACATTAGAATTTACTGTTATCTATAATGTGATTGGTATGGCCAATTCTAAGGTGAGATACTGAACAGGAACAGGTTATGTACATATTTCTGGTGCAAGAGTTAGTATGATACACCATGGCTTAGCCTATTGTCTTTACAGAAATGGGAAAGGTATGGAGAACACATGGATTTAGTAGCATGTTTTCCAAATAGGGTATACTTTGTCTTAATGCTCTTTTTTAGCTGTTTCATGGTTGAGTACCTCTGAGCAAAGACACTTAATATTTTGCTGTCATAAAATGTCTTGAAGGTTTATGTTGTCATCTAATTTCAAACCTGCTTATTAAGAACTATGTATTATATCAAATTATTTGAACAAATTCTGATATTGCTCTCAGTGATTTAAGCATGCAGCATATGAAACCCTGGAACAAATCCCCTAATTAACTTATCTAGAACCTTGCAAGTGAATTTCTTTTTCATGAGGAAATGCAGAAGATGCATTTTACCTTTGATGTTGCAAGTAAATATGTTCTGATCTTACAGTATATAATTTGAGAGATAAACAAAAAGGATGTAAGCTATTATAAGATAGGAATGTCATGGAGTACAGAAAGGGAATTAATCCTTTTTTTTTTTTTTTAGTTTATTTGTAACTGCAAATACTGGGAGACTTCAAAAGATTTACAGTGAAGGATGTGGATCCAAAGTGAAAATAAGCGGTTCTAAATATAATCAAAATCTCACATATAACACTAGATGTAAAAAAAAAAATAATCAGATGATGGAGCATACTAATCAGAGATTCCTTCAAATAAGGAAGATTACTGTCTTTTCCTTTCTCTTTTTATCAAGCAAAGTATTTTCTGGATCATTCCTTCTGGGACTGGCTTAAACTTAAGTCTAGTGAAGTCTAGATCATTCTTTATCTACAAAACACTTCCTCTCGGCAGGAATTCCAATTAAACACAGCAGGTTAGAAGTCACTTATTAGTGACACAGAGGATAGTTTTAGCAAGACATGAGATTGTAGGCATTTGAACAATATTTTTTTTTTATGGGAATAAGGACATAGTTCAGTAAGGGAGTAAAAAGAAGGAGAAATTAGTGTGTTGACTTTAAAAAAGAAAGGTACTTCAAAAATAATTTTCCTTCAGAGTTGCAGCAATGATCTTGAAACATTTGCTAATAGAAACAGGTGATAAAATAAAGTTGGACTGTACTACAAATGGAGAGAAAATACAGGAATTCTACAGGGAATTGTAGTGTGTGAGAAAGACCGAGTTGACAGTAAGAAAACGGAGTTAAATAGTGCCAATTGCATGGTTATTCAATTAGGGAATAGTGAGAATAATTTTTTATATTGAATGGGAACTTACCTAGAAATGACAAAGAACAAAACACCTAGGTGAATTCACTGTAGATAGAATGATTTGGAATTACTAGCAAGGTGTGGTACTGGAAAAATAAATATTCCTGAACACACAAGAAAATATATTCTAGTAAGTGGTAAATGGTAATAGTAGTAAATTTGTAAGTATTAATATTGTTATGCTAAACATCAGACACACCTTCTACAAGTCAGAAAATTATTCATCCTGTTAAAAAAATAATTTATACTTCAGGACTGAGAAAAAATCACTCAGCCAAGAAATCAGAAATAAAAAGAAATGTGGAAATGTGTTCAGCCTAGTGGAAACAAAAATAAATCAGTAATTATAGGAAAAATAGGTATTGTTTTAAGTACAAATAAAGAAAGAAATAAGTAAAAAATTATCAGGGAGTAAGGAAGAACAAACCAGTGGAAAATATGAAAAAAAACCATGAAATTTACTTAAAGTGAAATATTTTTGGATCATTAATTTTTTGGCCATCAAAAGAGTAAAGATGTAAAAACTTCCAACGGAATTAGTAGAATCTTTCCAATTCCAACACTGTTTTTAATTTATGCTCTCAGTTTTGAAGTTTGGGTTCCTACAAAATGAATAAGCTGTGTTTTTTAATTATGCATAAACATTTTACTCTGAACAGAAAGCAAAATATTTATAAAAATACATCAAACAAGTACATGTTTACTGTGGCATATTTTAGATTTTTTTTTTTTCCTTTAAAGGATAATGAGACAAAAGAAAAAAATTGCTAGACTGATATTTGTCCTTTGACAAACACAGTGAGAAGGATGCAAAATGCTTCTGGATCTGAAATAGATTTTCACATAAGGAAAATACCTTGTTCCCTTCAGTATCCCTTGTTTTAGGAAAAGTATAATAAAACAGTGAATTGGACGATTCCACTTCCTTTTAGTAGAGGAAAACATAATGTGGTCTCCTCAGCTGTTTCATGTCTTTGAGTCAGTTGACTGCAGCACTCTACTTAATGAATGAGTGCCTGTGAATGAAAGAGAGAGGATATTTTTTTTCATAGCCAACTGAGATTCCAAAATTTTTTTGTGTAATGGTGGCAAAATATTTTCTTTGGTTCTTCTTTTATGTCTTTCATGGACTCCATGGTATAACTGTATGATCAGAAAACCTATAGCTTCTTTGTGTTCAGCTATTCCAATTTGAATTTGCTAACTTGAAATAAGCACAGACAATACAATTACAAAAGAAAATCTATTGTCTGAAACAACCAGTTACCTAAAGCACTAAGGCCTTTTTTCTTTTCGTAATCCTCTTGTACAGACAAAAAAAGGACTTAACTGTTTCTTGAGATTTTCACTGTCTCACTCAGATTTCCACTTTCACCTAAATTCTCTACTAGTGTTTTTTTTTTTTTGTATGTTTTGTTTTGAGGGGGGGAGGGCAGGAGGGGAGAGGGGATGTCTAACTTTGTTACATGTAAGTAGCAAACTAATAAGTACTAAATAACTGTGAGGAAAACAGCTGAAATCACCCCCAAATACTGATACTGTATGTATTGAAAAAGCAAATAAATAAATAAATAAACAATAAATATCTTGCACTAACAAAATTTCACTTTAAGAATTGTTTGCAGTTGCAGTTTTAGATACTGAACTGATCCTTGTCTTTTTTTTTTTTTTTTTTTTTTAAATATAGAGAAAAAGAAAAGCACTGAGTACATTTAAAATGGAACTGATTTTTTTTTTTTTTTTTTTTTTTTTTAAATGTAGGTATTTTACCAGGATATGTTTATAGTAAATCTAAACATATAACAGATGTCCAATTTAATAAACTGTTAAAACGTCATGAACTTATTTCTTGACTTATCTAAAGGACGTAGGTAGGAACTGGAAACTAGTTTAGCGGTTTAAAGCAGTTCCTCTAGAAAAAGAAAAAAAATCTCTTCAAACTTACTATTATCTTGCAAAGATAAGAAGAAAAGCAGTAGTTAGCCTGGTCTTCATTTTATTTATGTGTTACAGAACTTGAAGCAATTTGGAAGAGGTAGAGGAAATAACTGACTTCTTATGTAGTTTTAAATAGTCATTATAGACGGAAATAAGATTTTCTGTCTGTTTCTTTGTAGCAATCCTCCACATTATTTTGCTGAATAAAAGAATTCTAAATAGAAAATTGTAACAATTAACAAAGAGAAAAATGAGACCTTCTTCAAACAGAGTATATTTACCTATGTTAATGATATAACAATATACAACAATATACGATTGTAATGCCTGAGACATGGACTAGTTTCTTGTTACATGATTTTGAAGGCTAATGATAATATTTTTTAGAGATGCTGTGAGACGCTATGATAAAAACATATTTTAAAAAATAATACATATTGAACAAATATGTATTTTTAAAAGATGAATCACATTTATATGAATCATAGACATATTTAAAAGATTTCACTGAAAAGTTAAGGTCTTTAATGTAAAATGTAACATGTGAAAAAGTGCCATATAGGAATACTCAGTCTGATGAGAACGCATGAGACATAAAGTACAAAGTTCCAGTAAATGAGTTAAATAGTAAACTAGTACGCTCTATTAGGACTCTGTCTTTAGTCATCAGAACAGTAGAGGTTTCTTAGTAAAATATCTCAGTTCTTGTTATTAATCCACTTCTAATCAGCTTCTCCCATTTAATTTCCCTTTTCACAGCTAATATCTGACAGCTTGAAAGCCATTCTACCAGACATCATACTCTCTACTTAAGTCTCAACAGCATCACTTGCTTAAGGTTCAGGTTGGAGGGACCTTAAAAATCGTCTCTTTCCAACTCCACTGATATGGGCAGGGTTGCCGGTTACTAGATCAGGATGCCAGGATCCCATCCAACCTGTTCTTGAACGCCTCCAGATAAGGGGCACCCAAAATCAATTTGGGCAACCTGTTCCAGTGTCTCATCATTTTCTGAGTAAAAAATATTCTACCTAACATCTAACCAGTATCTCCACTCTTTTGTTTAAAGCCATTCCCCATATTCCTGTCACTACCAGACTGTGTGAAAAGTTGGTCCACCTCCTGCTTGTAACCTCCCCTCAATTACTGGAAGGCTGCAGTGAGGTCTCCCTGGAGCCTTCTCATCTCCAAACTAAACAAGCTCAACCTATCTTCATAGGAGAGGTAATCCAGCCCTTTGATCATCATCATGGCTCTCCTCAGGACCCACTCCAGCAGCTCCAAATCCCTCCTGTACTGGGGGCCAAAGGGTTAGACACAGTGCTGCAAATGGGCCCTCAGTAGACAGAGTACATGGTACCTCTCCCTGCTGACCACTCCTCTTTTGATGCAGATTAGGATACAGTTGACAGTTGGTTTAAGCTGCAAATGCACATCCTGCTGGCTCATCTCAAGGTTTTGTCCATCAGGACCCCCAAGACCTTCTCTGAAGTGCTGCTCTCAGAGAGTTCTTGTTCAAGTTCTCTTGTGTGATCTAGTCAAACAGCCCCCAAATAGTCAAATCCAGCTATGCTGTCACTTTCAAATTCTATGAGTGAATTTAATCCAAACTGTGTCCTTTAAGTGTCCCGAAAATATCTCGTGCCTCTGCATGTTCACCTTCCTATTTATATGCATTTCTTACCAACGTGGCCCTTACCTCCTGATTTCAAAATCAGTGAAGTGATAGACTAAGTTTAGCATACAAAACTCTCCATAAGTAAGCCCTTTCTCTCTTCTATTATACTCAGGCATTTAGGCTAACAACACAAATGTGTCTTCAACAGCAGATGGAAAAAGATTCAAATATTTCAGCCCAGCAAACAGAATTTTACTCATCTATTTCTTTGTTGTGCAGACCAGTCTCTTAAATAGTAATGACTGTAAAATCAATGAGGTTAACATAATTTGAGAGAGAAAAAGAACTGCTATTACACACTGAATGTTGATAAGACATACCTCAGCTAAAAATAGTTATAGAAATGGTGAAAGAATCAAACTTAAAGGGGAAAAGAAATTGAAAAAGATTGACTCTGAAATATTTAGCCTTTCAGGAAGAAGACTATTATTGTATTAAATGCCTGTAGGCCTGAATAACATACTTATCCTTCAGTGAACAGATTTAGAAAATTATATATCTTTTTCCTTTTCTTTTTTCTTTTCTTTTTTTTTTTTTTTTTCCTATTAAATTTGGTATCTGAATACAAACTAACCTGTAAACGTAGAGGTGAAAATGTTTCAAAGTGTAAAATTCCTTCTGAAGATAATAGGTGAAGATAGGGGTACCACCCAGTCATGCAGAAGGACTTTGCACAAAGATCATCCCAGACTTTTTATTTATGGAGATCCTGAAATGCTAAAATAATGGAATGCTGGAGTTACTAGAGCAGTTATTACTAGATGAAATGAATACTTCAGTACTTGAAAATTTCTATCATAGAACTGAGGTTCATAAAATGGAGAATGTAAAGAGATACGTATAGAGCATAATAATCTTTTAATAGAATAGATAATTTACTAGAAATTATCATTAAATACCTTGTAGGAAAATGCCAGTATGACAACAAGTGACTGCTTCAATTACTGGATGTAGAGAAACAATATTTCT
>JAOWBP010000001.1:133363285-133375113 GCA_028571105.1 Tragopan temminckii | reverse complement strand
AAAATAGTTTTATTTACCTTATACCGGCTCTGTCAGTTTAAATTTAAACTGATATGAGTTGCTTTACAAGTCCCTTTTTGCTATAAATATTGTTTATAATTTTAAATAATCATTTATAGCTCATATTATTACAAATAAATTGATTTTTTGTGTGTGTGTTAACTCCTGGGCCATAGTGAATTTGAGAAATAAAGCATGGCTGTGCATTATAATGCACCAAAAGAATCCAAAACAGGAGCACAAACTCCCTTGATCTTTAATCTCTAGATTCACAAGAGGAAAAGTAAGAATTGTTCTGATAGAAAAATAGAGTTTTTATTTTGTATATGCTTTTTTTTTTTTTTTTCCTTAAGTTAAAAATCAAGAAAAAATGTGTCACTATTAAAAGAAAAGTTTTAAGATGTATTATTCACGTATGGTAATAAAAGTTATATTTACTGACTTGGCATTTTGATATTTTCAATTATTTTTGATAGAAAAACTAAGAATTTGTAATGGGGATATGAAACAAATTAGTAAAAGGTTTAACATGTACTCTAGCATACAACATGGACACCATTTAAAGAAATTCTTCATGTAAGACTGAAGAGGACAAGTTATGCAGTGACGTGACTTCTACATGAAAATAAAAATGATGATAAAGCACTCATATGCATTTTTGTGGTGTAGTTTTATTCAGGATCCAGGAAATTATTTTTAGCATGGAGTTGAAGAATAGTATATCAGTTGCACTCCAAAATATTCATATGATGGCAGCAGACAAAGCATTAGTTGCATTATTTTGTTTTTTCATAAATGAGCCACTCAATAACTCACGCTTCAGAAAAGAATTTTGAGTTACAATTTTTCTGGCTGGGATTGAGTTAGTTTTCTTCATAGCAGCCTGTAAGGTGCTGTTTTTAAACCAGTGTTGGCAACACAGCAATGATTTCACTGTTGCTGAACAGGACTTGCACGGTGACAAGGTTTTCTCTTTTTCTCTTTTTCCCATTCTCCCTCCACAGTAAATAAGCTAGGGATGAGCAAGAAGCTAAGAGGAGACACAAGATAACTAGCCGTTCTCCCGAATTGACCAAAGGAGTATTCTGTGCCATACAACATGCTTAGCAGTGACAGGAGAGGAGTTTTTATTGTTTTGTTTTGTTCTCTGTTTTGTTTTCTTAGTGGGAAGTAGGCATTACTCTGAGAGTTGCTGGTCATTGGTTGCCTCTGAGAAATGGTTAGTGATTGTCTTTGCATCACTTGTATATTTTTTTTTGTTCTCCTTCCTTCACTTATTAAACTGCCTGTTTATCAAGAAAAGAAAAAGATAAAAAAGCAAAATGAGCAAAATGCAATTGCTAACCAATAGCAGACTGAAGACCAGTCTCCAAGAAAAAGCAGCCCCCACTGGTTCACTTCCCTTCAGTTTTATTGCTGAGGATGGCATTAAATCATATGTAATATTTTTTTTGTGCTATCTGGGCTAAGTTTCCCCTCTGTGTTTTGTGCATCCTGGGCCTACTTGCTAGTAGGCGGCGTACAAAACAGAAAAGAACTTGATTTGCAAGCACTATTTGGTAACAAAAAACATTGGTATATTACCTACATTTCTTTTATTACAAATCTGAAACAATGCAAAGTATGAGCTACTACAAATCATAACTGATTTCTTTTTTTTTATCATTATAATTATTTTTAAATATATTACAAATCTGAAACAATGCAAAGTATGAGCTACTACAAATCATAATTGATTTCTTTTTTTTTATCATTATAATTATTTTTAAATATACAGCAAAAGTAAACAAAGATCCCCCTTTAATCTTATTTGGGAAAGTTCTGAAGGTTAAACTGAGGTTCTGCAAGGCCAAGTGCTGGGTCCTGCACTTTGAGCACAGAAACCCCATGCAGCGCTATAGGCCTGGGGCAGAATGGCTGGATGACAGTGAAGAGGAAAGGGACTTGGGAGTGTTGGTTGATGCTCGACTGAACATGAGCCGACAGTGTGCCCAGGTGGCCAAGACAGCCAACAGCATCTTGGCCTGCATTAGAAATAGTGTGGCCAGCAGGAGCAGGGAAGTAATCATCCCCCTGTACTCAGCACCGGTGAGGCTGCACCTTGAGTACTGTGTTCAGTTTTGGGCCCCTCACTACAAGAAAGACATTGAGGCCCTGGAATGTGTCCAGAGAAGGGCAACAAAATGGTGAGGGGTCTGGAGCACAGACCTTATGAGGAGCGGCTGAGGGAGCTGGGATTGTTCAGTCTTGAGAAGAGGAGGCTCAGGGGAGACCTTATTGCATTTTGCAACTTCCTGAAGGGAAGTTGTGATGAGGAGGGGTTTGGCCTCTTCTCCCAGGCAACAAACAGGACCCGAGGAAATGACCGCAAGCTGTACCGGAGGAGGTTTAGGTTAGACATAAGAAGAAACTTTTTCTCCCAGAGAGTGCTCAGGCACTGGAATGGCCTGCCCAGGGAGGTGGTGGAGTTGCCATCCCTGGCAGTATTCAAGAAGCATCTGGATGAGGAGCTATGAGATATGGCTTAGTAGCTTGTGGTAGCAATGGTAATGGGAGGACGATTGGACTAGATGATCTTGTAGGTCCTTTCCAACCTTGTGATTCTATGATTCTACAAAAGGTGAGCCAAACGAATCAATTCATCTCTCCACACATAGGAATTTTAAGTCATTTGAAAAGTTATATCTCAAACATCACATGAAGTTTAGCAGATATGACCCAAAATGTGAAATGATATATTGAGACAGGATTGTCAGATGACCCTAGATGCCTGTACGTCATTAAGTGGAACAGTATCAAAGAGTAGGTCTCAGTTCCATGTTCCACATGCCTAAATGTAAAGATCTTTGTGTATTTTAGGGGAGCTATGGGTTTGCCACAGTAAGAAACATGATATAAAATTCAGATACTGCACATGCAGTTATCAATTCTCAGTTGAAATACTGTTACCTTGTTACTGTTACCCCATCTGGCTTCCAGATACTAGTGCTGAGTGTGTGGATCTCAGCAATCCCATGGTCATCACTACTCTTACCTGATTTAAAAGGTACTAGATTTCTATTTTGTCTCTAGCCTGAAACTCAACCAAATCATGTGATTTGTTAAAAAAAAAGACATTCTGTGACTGAACAAACTTTCCCATTTGATACCTGACCTTATGCATAGTTTAGCTAATATATTTTTGTATAGCATCATGTGAAATACTCTTTTGAGGACGGTTACATTAACTCCCCATTTACACATATTCTTGTTGCCTAGAAAATCAATAGTCTTTCTATAAACTTATATACATATATAAAAAACATATATATACAGATTTTTAAAAATATTTTTTAAAGATTATTACTAGATTACATTTACCAACTACCTGAGATTATATCCATTTCAGTAAGTACCAACTTTTTACTCTGTTTCATTTTAACCCCAAATTAATGATTTATATAAGGATTGAATGGCATAACGTGTGTTGTGTAAATTCTTTCCTGCATTCTGGAGTATTCTGCTCTAAGAGTTCCTATTACATAAAATAATTCAGCACATAAGCATGCATAGAATGAATACATATTTATTACAGAAATTTGGTGATACAGCATAGCATGATCTCAAAACTAAATTGTTTGCATGCAGTGATCAATTTCACTGTGTCTTGCTCTCCAATCTCCATAGATGCTGTGCTGAAGCATTTTTAAGCAAGTTAGGAGGGATAAATCTCTGAACAGACTCGTAGAGATTAAGGGCAAGAGGAATTACTAGATCATTTTGTCAAGCCTGAAATATATTGCGAGCCATTAAATTTCATACAATGTTGATATCTGCTGAGAAAATGAACTATAATGACATGTAATTATTATTATTATTGATCATATTTGCTATAGCACTACCATAAGGCTAAAGAAGAAAAGAACTACACTGAAATAAGCATTGTATTAGCACAGATTAGTTGATGATATCTCTTACAAGATCTACATTCAAGATAATAATAGCATGGAGTTGGAGAACAGTACATCGATTGCACTCCAAAATACTCATATGATGGCAGCAGCAGCAGACAAAGTATTAGTTGCATTATTTTATTTTTTTCATAAATAAGAGAAATATAAATGGAGTCAAGTGAGATCGGTAACAGATACTGTTTCATGATCTTCAGAAACTGTTTCATGTTAATACAGCCATAATCCAGACCAAGGTAGATTTGTTTTCATTGTCTTGTAACTACTAGGACCCATCTGATTTATGAATCTACAACTAGCACAGAGAAAGGAAATTAAATAGACAAGAATAGACATCTCTTTTTAATTTCATAATGAAAAGAGAGGAGCAGGGGAAAAGGAATGCAAAAATTCTATAGCATTGTGCTTAGAAACTCTCTACTAGTGTGGATGGCATGAGAAAAAGAGATGAAAGACTGATCGAAGGGTCTGTTTAGGTACTCCTTTGTCCTATAAACTGCTATTTCAGGAAAAAAAAAGAAAAAAAGAAAAAAAAAACACACACAAAAAAACCACTAAGCTAGGTGAACAGACATCACTGTATGACAGAATTTTTAAAAAGAAGCTTGAGTAGAAAAAAATTCATGTTGCATTTACATTTGAAAGCTGTGAAACCTGAGCATATTTCACAAGTTCTTATTAACCATAAAAGAGAGTTCCCTGATACTGGAGTTGTAAAGTTCTGTCTCTTGTGCTTGCACGCCTTTATTTCTTGACAGAAAACTTCACAGTTTCATTGGATTGTAACAGCTGTCAAGAGAGGTCATGATTTCTGAAAAGAAAATTTTGGTCATTTTGTGTGGAGAATTCTGAATATTGAGATAAACTATAAATTGGATTCTGTATTCAGTAGGAAGGCAGAGCACATAGCAGTTAATGGGGTGAAATGCTCAGAGACCTATGTGCTACTCAGAATATGGGCTGATGCATTTTGAAACTTCTCCTTTAGTGTCTCTTTGGCTTAATTCCCAGACATAATAAGTTGCAATAATAGAGTCTGGAGATCAAGAATATATGTCCTACTCAGGCAAAATTTATTCCTGATTTTACATATTTACTTCATGTTTAAGCCAGTTTAAATGAGAACAAAGTGTATCTGTAAATATAATAAATCTTATTAATGTAAAATATCACTTGAGAACTCATAAAATAAGAATCTGAAATTAGTTTCTGGCTCTTTGAATAGTATGCTCCTTGAATCTAATTTCTGGGAAAAAAAAGCTGAAATCTAGTTGTATTTACTTCAGCAACTGCAACTGTTAATGACATTGAGTTGAAATAGATGAAAAGCTTTTACAGTTGAACAAATATACATATATATAAGTTCTTTTATTATAGTTAGTCATGTGCAAGAGGAAATAATAACAGCAAAAAAAACCATAAATTGGGCACATCATTCTCACTTCATTGACACTGAAGTGGAGGCTTTCAACACTGCCTTGTACAAAGTGAGAATCTTTACAGCAAATGCCCATTTGTGCATAAAATTATCTCTTTGATTTATGTCTTTGGTTTTCTTGTTCCTTTTTTTTTTTTTTTCTCTGAAATCTGACACTTGATACAGTTCATTACTTTTATTATTATTGCTTCAAAAATATGCTATTTGCTTATTTTTAAGACTTCATATTGAGACTGGAAACTGATAATAAACAAAGTTAAAAAAACCTCCTGTCAATCAATTGGGAATTTTATTCTGCTTTAAAGTAGTGCAGCTGGGTGAAACTACTTCAGTAAGTTGCTTACTATTTTTATTTACAGATATTTTTATCTATAGAATTCAGATCATCTCAGATAGATACTGATGTATGTGAAATTATCACTGCCATATGCATCACAAGAGGAAAGTTCACAGAAGTGGTGGAAACTGAAGACAAGTTGACCAAAGCTAAACAGACTAATATAAATTGATATATATCACAAGTAATATATTTTTTGATATATTTTCTAGAATAATGTCTATTGATATCTTCTGTACTATTTAAGATTGCACAGTTTATACTTCCTGAGTGAAATATTTCACAGTTACTTAAGTACTCTCAAGGAAACCCTTTTTAGATCCAAATTAGACTAAGTGTTTTAGAATCCAATTATGTAGTCCAGAGGCTAATAAAAAGAATGAAGAATTGAGTTCTGCTTCACTGAAATGTCAAAATAAATTAGTGGATGAATCATAAATATCTTCTGGAAAATTTTCCCCATTTTTGGCCAAAAGTCCAGGAAGACAGTGTTGTGATTTTTAGTCATGTTTAGAAGAAACCAAACCAAGCCAAAACTTGACTAATGTTGTAAACAGGGATTCATTTCTGTAGATTTAAATTGGATGGGAAAAGTTTTCAATATTTTTAAGATATTTTGACTATAGGCTTTATCTTTTGATAGCAAACATTACTAGCTCTATTAAAGCTTCTGCAAAAATACTGCAATTTCTTTACATATTCTTAAACTTAACACTAGAAGAGATTACATATTAGTTGTCATATGAATTAGTCAACTTCTATAAACAGATATGACTGCTTGAGGGGGTGTAATGCTTAACGTTCAATTTTTGCACTACACCAAATGGTATAGTATTATAATACCAAGTTAACATTCAGAGAAAGTACCAAACAGTCATACTAGAAGAGTGTGCATTTTAGATTTAATACAGTGGATTTCCTCTAACATGCTTAGAGTTGTGTTTTACAGTGGGAATTGAATAACTATACAGCCTGCTAGTGACACATACAGTAATGAGGGACACGAGAAGACACTTTCTAAGCCATTGTTAATGCTTCTTGACCTTATTTTGGTTACTTCTATTTGCATTGCTTCAGGAAATAATGAAAAGAGATCTCTGACAGGGGAGTTTTGTGACTGTTACAGTAATGAAAAGTTACCTACTAAATTGCTTTCAGAACAATGTCAGAAGGATAATGTTGGTTTCAATGTGGTAAAAACTGTATTAGTGAACAATTTACATGCATCGTATTTGCAGGCAGCTTCAACACAGAAATTTACCAATCTCTCAAAATGGATTACAGAGGTACTATTGAGGGATCTTACCCTACATGTTGCAAGTCACTGCATCAATATTTCTGCAGTTTACAAATCTGTAAAATGGGGATAATGACAGTTTCCTCATTTATTTGATGTTTAGAAACCTAACATCAGAACTTTATAAAATGAGTTGTTTAAATAGAAGAAAAAATGAAAAGATACATAAAACTCTTGATTTTAAATGAACATTAGTAAAAAGAAAAAAAAAATGCAGTTCACCTATTGTAATCCAACTACATCATCACAACGAATCAAACAAGCTTTTAAAATTTATTTTTGTTTGCAAATTACTGTAAAGCAAGTCTGTAAAGAGTCATGGAACACATCCAGCAGCAGCAATTGTAGCAATACCACCAGAGAGGGAAAGAAATATGGCTTCACCCCAGTACTTTTAAGTGCAGTATCAGTCAGACAGTAGATCAGTTCACTTCACAGAAATTATAAGATTGAAATGTCTTTTGCCAAGCATCTATTTAGAAATACAGACAAAGCAAAGCAATAATTGTTAATTTGAAGTACACAATTTCAGAGCCTGGAGAATACGGTGGAGTGCATTGTACCTCACAGTTTGCAAAGGATTATGTTTAATAAGTGATATGAATCCTATAAATGAGTGAAGAAATATAGACCTCTTTTATCATGCAACATACTGGAAAATGTTTGCATACGCTCAGATCATGGGTATCCAAACTTTTGGCTTGCCTGATCTGCAGTAAATGAAGAGGAACTGTCTTAGACCACATATAAAATATGTAATATAGTTAACACATAACCAATAAAGCTTTTTATTAACATTATTTATTAAAACATAAAAAAAAAGAGGACAAGAAAAGCATAAAACTAGTAGGATATTTGAGCTTGTTTTTGTGAAAGAAGTGGTTGCAATTTTTAGTGAGTTTTTGAGGTTCTTTTCAGAGATTTTAGATGAAATTTTACTATTTCTGTGCTTTATCCTTAAAAATAGTTGTTCACAAATAAGCGGTGAGATGAGTAAGACATGATTGTGAAGCAATATTTTTTCTGGTAATATAGGTCTTGTAGAAGTCTGGTAAAAAGGCATAATCAATTATTTGGTCATCAGTGCTGATGAACTGTATGACTCTGAATGTGAAGGTGAAGATTCAACATTGTCATTTCTACCCCTGTCAGCCCTAGCACCACACATTATTGTTTCAATAACAACAGAATTAGTTGAAGTGTTCTGGAAACAGAACACCAAAAACATATGTTCAAATAACACTAATTTAGCATGTAGAGATTATACAGAAGTTCAGTTCAGTCGGAATTTATTGCTTCTTGGGACACCCTGAAGAATATGTCTGACTTTAAGCTGCCAGTTGAGAACGGTAAGGGTAATTCATTTATCTTAGTGTAGGTGAGTGGAGTTATATACTACGTGGAAAGATGATATTAGGAGAGAGATATCTGCGTAGGCTGCCAAATGTGATGCAAGATTTAGAGGAAATCTTCAGTTTTCTGTAGTGGTCACAAGAAACCAGGTGGGACACCTCACAGTGCCTACGATGACATATGGCTAGGATATGCAATAAATGATTTTTGCCTCAAGCTCAGAGAATGATTCAGCTCACCCTTAATTAGTCATCTAAAGTAGGGGTGAGCTCTTAAATGTAGGTATGTCCATATCATTTTATGTGATTTTCAGTATGCCATCTGGCATTCAGCTGCTGCAGAATGTGAGTTGGGTTTCCCCTGACTTCTATGATGTTTATACTGTTTGCCCTCCTGACTGTCAGGGCACACTGCTGGCTCTTATTGAGCATACTGTCAACTGTCTATGTTCATGTGAATTGTGCTGGTGAGTAAGGATATCAGGACGTTCTAAGTCAGTTAACATTTATACCGTACACTAAAGAATTCCATTATCTTGCGATAGAAGTTTATAGCAAAATACACCATTCTTTCCTGTATTAAAAAATCTTGATATTTTTATGCTTTATTTGACAAAATGAAGCAAATTCCTTCATGCTTAAGGACATCAAACATAAAATTGTTTGTATATAAAAAAAAAGGTTATATGTGAGATCATTCTCAGTGTAGCCTAAATTCAAGGGTGAATGGGACTGTATAAATAGATAGCAAAAATGTATCTGTTGAAGAGATTATTAGAAGGTCAATAACAGATGAAAAGTTATTTTGGTTTGAAGAAAGACGGATGATGCAGAACAAAATTAAATAAGCATTCAAATGTTATTTAAATCAGAGCCACAATCATTTGAGGTTTTTATATTGCTTTTTGATACCCTCAGGCCTTATTCTATGATGTGTAAAAGTGCTACAGACTCTTTGCTGTTGATGTAAAAAGGCAAACACAAATCAATATTTCCCTCTTTAGCTAGCAGTAATGTTGGACAAGTCCTGTATGCCCCCTGCTCGAGTACAAAATTGCTTGTTGGCTAAAGAAAAGATTGATTTACTTTCCCTTCAAATTTTTCTTACACACTTTCTGCTACAGTATATTCGTTTTTGAGAGAAAAGTAAGTGAATTGCAGTTTTAGAGATGACACATATATGTTGTGCAATATAAAAACTGACAGCAACCTTCTGGGAGAAAAGGAAGATTATTTCTATGAGGCTGTCATCCTTTTCTGTCTCTGCCTTAGTAACCAAAACCACTGGCTTTTTTTTTTTTTTTTTTTTTTTTTTTCCTGTTCAAAATGCATGCAGTCACAAATAACAAGCAAAGAAAAATATCAAGATTACTCATATACTACTTATGGAAAGAAGTAGGCATTGAGCTCACAAGCTGAACCTCTTCAAAACCCTAAATAGGAGTCCCGATGCAGTATGTTAGAAACCAAACAATGGTTGCCTGCTAAAACAAAGGCTCTTTAACAAAACATGCAAGCAATTTGGGCATAATTAGCCAGTGTATCATGCTATCAGCTATCACTTTAATTGTTTCTGTCCTTGTTCTTTCTGCCTAGATCTTTCTGTCCTTGGTGAAAATGAAACTGCCATATCTTTTCTGGAATCCACCTTTTTACTAAAAGGCAAGTTTAATGACCTTTTGCTCATTAATTTTTAAACTTTTTCATACCTCTGGATATCCCATTGTATGTCTTGATTTAAGATTTAATCAAACATGATTAATTATGTGTAGAAATTTAATCACTGTTTTAATCACCATCAACATACACAACACTTTTTCATGTCACACAGTGACTAACAAAGCAACATTTAAAACACTTTCCCATAATACGCATATGATAATTTTCCTATGACCATTTTATCAATGGAATTTCAAGGCCAAGGCACAAAAATTCTTCTAATTAAACCACAGACAGGAACTATATCTTGATCTCTGATACTGAACAAATGGCTGATCCCAGCTCTGTCACCCTTATAGCAAAACTAGCATAGATAGAAGCTTCTTTCATGACATTCTCTTCCTATAATCTATTCTTAAAAACCTAGGAAAATATATTTTTCACAACTTCTAGAGTCAATCTGTTTCAGAACTTCATTATTTTTATTATTAGGCTTTCCTAATGTTAAGACTGAATCTTCTTCCTGCAATTTAAATCCATTACCTCTTCTCCTATACTGCAGCCTGCTCTTGATAAATACTGTTTTCTTTCAAAAGACATTGTGGAAAGTATTTCAAAGCTGACTTTAAAACAGTTAATATATAGAATGAAAATCTAAAAATTTGAGAAACAATTTCAAAATATATAACTGCTACATCCATGCATCTCTGGAAAAACTCTAAACCCTGTATGCCTCCCACAGACTAACTGAATTGCAGATGATATTCTCTTTCTTCTTAATTTCTTTCCTTCGAAAATAAGCAGGGACAGCAGCCATCATCAGTGAGCTGTGAATAAAGCTGATTGACAATCTTCCATTGAAGCTACAATATTTGTTTTTTTCTCCACTTTTTCCTGTGAGTGTTCAATGTTATTAACATTTTTTTTCTTTTGAATCCAAATGTATCCTTTTACAAAGTAAGTTTTTTTAAAAACAAAAGTTTATCAGATGTATGTTTATTTTAATAAATGATAAAAAGATCACAGAATCACAGAATCACCAAGGTTGGAAAAGACCTTCAAGATCATCCAGTCCAACCATCCACCTATCACCAGTAGTTCTCACTAAACCATGTCTCTCAGCACAAAATCCAAACATGCCTTGAACACCTCCAGGGCTGGTGACTCCACCACCTCCCTGGGCAGCCCATTCCAGTGCCTGACCATTCTTTCAGAAAAGTAATATTTCCTAACGTCCAGCCTGAATCTTCCCTGGTGCAGCTTGAAGCCATTCCCTCTAGTTCTATCACTAGATACAATAGAGAAGAGGCTGACCCCCAGGTCACCACAACCTCCCTTCAGGTAGTTATAGAGAAAAGTTTTTCCTTATGTCTAACCTAAACCTCCTCTGGTACAGCTTGCGGTCATTTCCTCGGGTTCTGTTTGTTGCCTGGGAGAAGAGGCCAAACCCCTCCTCATCACAACCTCCCTTCAGGAAGTTGCAGAATGCAATAAGGTCTCTCCTGAGCCTCCTCTTCTCCAGACTGAACAATCCCAGCTCCCTCAGCCGCTCCTCATAAGGTCTGTGCTCCAGACCCCTCACCAGCTTTTTTAGCCTTCTTTGAACACACTCCAGGGCCTCAATATCTTTCTTGCAGTGAGGGGCCCAAAACTGGCACTTGAGGTGCGGCCTCACCAGAACTGAGTACAGGGGGACAATCTCTTCCCTGTTCCTGCTGGCAACGCTGTTTCTGATGCAAGCCAGGATGCCACTGGCCTTCTTGGCCACCTGAGCACACTGCTGGCTCATGTTCAG